>JBBDGP010000775.1:1800000-2282629 GCA_037952835.1 Lithobates septentrionalis
TCACCGATCGCCGCTGGACAAAAGACGACCGCCTCGGGCACCGGGGGGGGGGTCCGATCGGACCCCCCACCCGCGGAAGGCAAATCACGTACACTGTACGTGATTTTGCCTGTCCGTGCCACTTTGCCGACGTACATCGGCGTGAGGCGGTCGTCAAGTGGTTAATCCATATTTATGTCTATATATGGTTGTTTTTTAAATGTTTACTTTTTAAATAAATTGAAATTTCATCTACGTTGTATGTATTTTTGGGGTACCCTAATAGTCCCTATACATTTCCGTGGAAGAGGTAGGACTTAATTGGAGAAGTCCCTGTTACCTCCTCCCCAAACCCTCTCCAAGCATTTCTGAAGGATGATGGTACCCACCATTTATTTATTACCTGTTATGTAGTCTTGTGGCATTTACTTTATAACTCTTCTTCTTCACAAAAAAGAAACCAGCACCAGCAGGAGAGGAGGATTTGCGGATGAAACCTCGAGAAAGTGCATCTGCAACATACTCCTCCATGGCCTTATCCTCCAAGACCGAGAATAGGGTAAACCCGGCCATGAGGGGGTATGGCACCGGGTTGAAGGTCAATTGCGCAATATACGACCGGTGTCGAGGCAAAGTACCGGCTTGACCTTTGTCAAAGACATTGCTAAAATCACGGTACTGCTCCTGCAGGGAGGAGAGTGAAGAGGTGCACAGGACCTTGGCTACTTCTGGAAGCATCTCTCACTGCACTGTGGCGACCAGGACAGAACCTCAGCATGGAGCCAATCAAAAGAAGGGTTGTGCCTCTGTAACCAAGGATAACCCATAACCAGCGGAAACTTAGGTAAGGAAATAACTTGGAATTGGATTATCTCATGGTGAAGGGCCCCTACGGCCATGAACAACGGAACAATCTCATGAGTCACCTGGGCAGGCTGTAGAGGTCTCCTGTCAAGAGCCTCAATGGCAAGTGGAGTGTCACGCAGCTGCAGCGAAATCGAGTGCTTCGATACAAAGGCAGCATCAATGAACAGGCCTGCAGCCCCAGAGTCGATTAGAACCTGTATCCCGACGGATGACTCAGCCCAAGACAGGGTAACCGAAACCAGGGGCTTATCCTTCTGGGAAACTGGAGATGAAACAACGCCACCTAAGGTCTGTCCGTGACAGGACCTCAAGGTTTGGGCATTCCCTGGACGGGTAGGACAAGACTTCAAAAAGTGACCAGCCTGGCCACAATAAAGGCACAATCTCTCCCTAATCCTAAGGGTTCTGGATTTTTTGGAACAGAAACCAACAAGACGGAGATGGATTTTTTTGAATCTGGAGACAGGCTACACAAACTGACAGCAAATACTGTATCCAGAACATTTCAGTTCATTCAGTTCTGCTGAATTAGCATTAACGTATACCCATTCAGGTGTATTTCGGGTTGTTTGTTGCCCCCTCCTCTCCTTCCCCCTCCTACATGGGGGGCTGATAGATGTGATCCCTCGCAAGATACACTTGGTCCACCGCCCGCTCTCCTGGGAGTTGGTCCGACACGGGGGAGACAGGGGAACTGAGGAGAAACTGTGGAGAAACTGTACCACTAAAAATAAAATAATCTACAATGCTTTAATTGAACGCGGAAACGTCAGAATTCCTTAATAGTGGACAACCATCCTCTGAAGAGGACCCGGGAAGGGTCGAAACGCGTCAGTATTCACGTAGACAAATGTTGTTCCACATACATGTATTGTATTACCCTCATTCATAGGTAATATCTGTTGCTATTTATTTTAAGAATTTAACATTTAAGATAACCTTGGTCGCCCTTTAATGCATTGTGTCTGGCACTTGGTTCAATTGTATGCTTTGTTCACCGTAATGGTATGTCATATTCAGGTCATGTCTTGACTCGAATAGTCAGTATTTATCCTTAGCGATTTTTATAATTTGCTATTTATACATTTTTTGTACTAATAAAACTGAATTTTTTCAACTACCGATATTGTACTTCATTGGCTGCTTTAAAGCCCCGTTAGGGGGTTCTTGTATAATTTTTTGCAATTTATGGGGTGTGCGGCCTACCTGTCTACACTCATATGAGTGCCCATGTTGTTTGTTTCAATCCTAAGGGTTCTCTCATCTGCAGAGAGACACGTGAAGCCCAAGTGCATGGGTTCATCTTCACAGACCGACTCTTGATCAAGACTTGCTAATTCAGTCTGATAATGGGAAATAAGTAACTTTATAAGCTCTATACTGCATTGTGTCAATGTCTTTTCCCAGGATGTCTTTGAGTTCAGGACTGAAATTTTGGAAGGAGGGATATAGTTGTAGCCTCAATCCGAGGGGGCTAATATTTTTCCGTACATACTGTTGTGAGAAGTCCACATGCCAATGCAGGTTGGATTCCTTCTTCAACAGTCGTTTTATTTTGGTCATGTATTGGTTGATCCCTATCTCTTGCCCTGCGTTAACATTGCAATTGGTCTGAATTTCATTCATATAGCCTGTCCAGGCTGTACCTACAAAGTCTATATTGAAAAATATTGGAAAACACTAAGGGTATTCGTAGATTATATAGATAAAAAAAATGACCAAAAAATGTTGATGGGTGCTTCCACCCCGATAGTTTAACAAAGAGTTTAAGGTTTAACGTGTATCCTCACAGGGTGACACTGTGGATACACAGATAATAATATGCCAACGTCCTAATGTAGTTTCAAAGAAAAAATTGAAAATTGTAAAATGGACTTTATAGGCACACACATAGAATTGATAAAAATAAGTTTTTAACTGGATAGAGCTAAAATCATGGTTTACAAACATATATTTTTTAAAAAAGAAAACATTATAATATTCTATGACCCCAAAGACTCAAATAACACCTCCAATTGATATATTTGAATCCAAATCAGTGCAATATTAAAGATAACCAGTAGCAGCATCCAGTAGGAATAAGGTGTGTGGAGTGGTTGAGCCACAATATGAGGTCACACAGAAGATTCGCTCTACATGTAACACGCACATTTGCGCTTCTTCAGGAGCTTGCAGATCTAGTAGATAGAGGGAGAAGAACATCAAATAAGTATATAATAATATCCAATACATAAAACAAGAACAATTTAAGCAATGAAATAGTCATTTTGATAAAGTCCGGTGGAGAAAAAGCTTGAATCCGGTGACCACTAGGGGGCAGGAAACAGAACCCTCCCATGGGGGCACATTCATATATATAAAATGTGTCACCGGAGCTAAATATATATATATATATATATATATATATATATATATATATATATATATATATATATATATATATATATATATATAGTGAAATAATAATAACATTTGATCTGCTGCAGTTAAAATGTCCTGTACCATAGTTTTAGGAAAAAGATGTATTCAAATAGTGTAACTGTGCTAATCCAAACAAGTGCTAGTGTAATATTACCACTGATACAGTGTTTATACCTTTATATGCCAACCTTACCATTAAATCTATAAACTATAAAGTGCAACGTGACAAATATCATAAAGTGCAAACTGTCACAACTTAAACCATAAGTATATAATAATAATCCCCAAAGTCCATTTCTATTTATCATATGTGTGATAAATGTGCCACCACCACCATCTAAAATTGGCTCTCACCAGAGCCTAGAAAAAGTTTTGCCTTTGGTTCATATAGGGATAACCACTCCACTATCCTGGCGTTCCTCCAGCTAGTTAGCCACTAGATGCTCCTCATTTCTCCATGTCAGTGTTGGTATCTCATAAAAATTGAACATTCAACATTGCGCAACATGTTTATATAAAAGATTTATTTTGGCCAGTAAAAAAATATAAAAATGTGCACTCAAACTTTATGGTGCCTTAGAACCGGCACTGAGTCTATCTAGCGATTTGTTTTGGGGATCCGCTATGCCGCTTCTTTCCTCGAGCCCGGCGTGCGTTCCAAGCCTCATTTTGGTACGGGTTTATGACAGGAAGTGACGTTCGCGATTACCCAGAAGCCTCTACGCGTTTCGCATACATACATGCGTCATCAGGAAGCTGGGTACGCCATCTTTGAAATGGCATGTATGCCCTTAGTGGTAATTATTTAGCCAATCCGGTCATTAGAAAGAAACGGAAGCAAATCATCATATTACTTTCATTGTTACGATGCCGGAAACATATTATCTGCCATTTTCATTACTGGCAATCCCGACACACGTTGTTATGTATATAATTAGGGGCCATTCATTATCATTCCCAACACTATCTATTTAGATTTGTTCTTTACATAGTTTAGGTACCCAAAACAGATGGCTGGAAGGACCTTACATTTTCATATGATATTTTATAAAAACAATCAATTTTAATAATAAAAATTAAAAACCTACTACTTCAAAAGCTATTACTACTACTTCTAGCTATAACTAGACCAAGAATATACTTTCCTTCTTGCTATTTACAATCCTTATGCAAATATTTCTGAACATCGATACTTATAAAGATTTATATAATAATAAAATTATATATAGGTAAATGTAATAAAATACAATTAAATACAAATTGAATGTCATAAAATTAAAAATAAAAATAATAATACAAATAAAATAAAAATGAAACTGGAAATAAAAAAAATTAAAAAATAAATTAAAAAAATAAAATAAAAATAAGAGTAAAAATTAAAATAAAACTAAAAATGTATATATATTAATAGTCCTCTATAAAACAATTAATATCAAGCTCTATGTTCAACCCATTTGGTTTCAGTGTAGTATTCAATTTAAAAATTCAGTGAGTTTCATTTCTTGATGTTTCTCTTTGCAGATTAGAATTCCTCCAATTTCGGTCTATCTTATCTATGGCATAAAATTTTAAGTGTTGTGGATTTCTGTTATGGATGTTCCTAAAATGTTTTGAAACACTATGCTGTTTAAACCCCTTTTTTGATGTTTCTGATATGTTCTCCTATCCTAACATTGAGCTGTCTTGTTGTTCTCCCCACATACTGCAATCCACAGCTGCATTCTAATATGTCGGTTACATGGGTGCTGCTGCAAGTAATAAGTTTGTCAATTTTATATTTTATATTTTAATGCAGTTGTGTTTGATTGGAATTCTGTGATTTTTCTATTCCCTTTACTTGTAGTCCTAGAGGATTTGCACTTTACACATCTTTAGAAGCCCTTATGGTCAAAAAAGGTCACCATTTTTTTTTTGGGGGGGGGGTCAGGTACATTTTTTACAATTACATTTCTAATTCTTCTTGCTCGTCTAAACTTAGGTTTACATGGTAAAATCTTGCTTAGGTGTGTGTCATTGCAAATGAGTGACCAGTTCTTTTTTATTATTTCCTCTAAGGCCCTATATTCAGTATTGTATCCGGTTACAAATGGCACTTCACTGTTTCCCTTATTTCTTTATGTTTATTATTTCTTGTAATAAATTCTTTCTATCAGTACTTCCCACCTTCTCTCTAATATACACCAATTATTTTCTATCATAACCTTTATCTACAAATCTCTCGATTAATACATCTGTTTGTGAGAGTCACCCATCAAATCACAGTTACACCTGATTCTAATAAATTGGCCTTTGGGTATGGCCCTTTTCCACTGGGGGGTGGTGGCAACTACTAAAAGGGATATACCCATTACAGTTTGTATCCTTGAAGTGTGTTCTAGTATTCAATTTTCCCCCATTTTTAAATATCTCAAAAATCAAGAAAATGAATAGCTGTATAATGTGTACCTACAGTGAATTTAATGCCATACTTATCACCTATATGTTTAATGAATTGGTTTAGATCTTCCTGGTTGCCTTTCCAGACAACCAGGATATCATCTATAAATCTTTTATATATTTGTATGTGTGGCCAACATTTTCCAAATATCTCCTAATTTTCCCATTTATTAAGGAATATGTTGGCCACACAAGGGTCGTATTTGTTTCCCATACCCACCCCTTTTATTTGCTTGAAATATTTGTGTTTGTGCCAAAAGAAGTTATTTCCCACGGCCATCCTAAGACCTTCCAATTTAAACCTTCTCTGTTTTAATTTTAGATCTGACTGTTTTTTTTTTAAATGCCCAAGCAACTGCTGCTAGTGCATCAGTTTGTTTTATATTAGTATAAAGTGACTCTACGTCTATATTTTTAGTACCGAGTCATCCACATGTACCGTTTTGAGTATAGTGATTATATCCTTACTGTAAGGACATGGAGATGGGGCAATTGTATCCCCGGGATTTTAACGGTGCTGAAAATAATTAAAGGTAACTCGAACTACAAAGAATATATATATATATATATATATATGCAACTAAACAATTATATAAAAAAACTATTTTTATTTAGAAAAATACAAATAATCACATATGGTTAAAAAGAGATCCACTTTTTGAAACGGCACACAAGGCCCATCATTTGATGAATACCAATTTGCGACTCAGACTATATCCTTACTGTCTTTAATGAATGCCTGCCCTTTCCCTGCCAGGGGTTGTAGGAATACATCCAAATATTCCCCTAACCTAGAATGGACTGATCCAATTCCACTGATAATTGGTCTGCCTGGTGGTCTAGATTTGTTTTCATGTACTTTTGGGACTTGATAAATAACTGGTACTTTAGCTGCTTCTGGTAGTATATATCTGCCTTCTTTCTTATTAATTATTCGATTTGCAATCCCATTGTTTAAAAATTCCCTCAGTTTGATTCTCAATTCCCTGTTGGCGTTTTTTTCTTAGTGGTAGGTAAGTGGTTCTATCATTGACCAATCTATCTAATTCCTGCATGTAATCTTGTTTTCTTGTTTAGTTATAATAACAAGACCCCCCCTTGTCTGCAGGCCTCACCACCATGTCCTTGCGTTTCTCTAATTTTTTAAATACCCTACCATACTCTATTTATTTTATTGATTTGTTTTGGTTTAATATTCTTAATTTAATTTAATATTCTTAATTTCTTTCTCTACCAAAAACTTCTATGTACTGATTGGAATTGGATTTTGAGTTAAACGTAGATCTACTTTTCAACTGACTATGTGTATGTTCAGTAATATTTATTTGTTTAATTATTTCTTCTTTTTCAATGAAATGTTTTTTCAAATGTAATTTCCTCACAAACTTCTGTAGGTCTATGAAAGCTTCAAATTGAATAAAAGATTTACTTTGTGCATATTTGATTCCCTTATCCAATACTAATAATTCTTCTTGCGTAAAAACAATGGGAGTTATTTACGAAAGTCAAATCCACTTTGCACTACAAGTGCAAAGTGCACTTGAAATTGCACTGAAAGTGCACTTGGAAGTGCAGTCGCTGTAAATCTGAGGGGTAGATCAAAAATGATGGGAAGCTCTGCTGATTTTATTATCCAATGATGTGCAAGCTAAAATGCTGTTTTTTATTTTCCTTGCATGTCTCTCTCGGATCTACAGCGACTGCACTTCCAAGTGCACTTTCAGTGCAATTTCAAGTGCACTTTGCACTTGTAGTGCAAAGTTAATTTGCCTTTCATAAATAACCCCCTATGTCTGTTAGGTTGTAAATTCCCTCACCTAATTTTCTCTTTTTCTTTTTGCTTCCCCCTTTGCAACCTCCCCGTCTTGTGGGTTTCTGTTCCAAAATAAGACAGAGGATGTGTCAAATTTATGATAAAGTTCAAGACGGCCAGACAACTGAGACAGAGAATAAATGATCATGTGTATTCCTCAGGCAACGGCAAAATGCTTACCCATATCAGTCGACATCTTGATCTTTATCATAAATTTGACACATCCTCTGTCTCATTTTTTGTCTTGGCCGTCGTCCCCAAAAGTCCAAGAGAGGGAGAGTTGGATAAACTCATTCTCCAGAAAGAAACATTCTGGATTGAACGACTAAACGCCGCCTACCCCACTGGATTAAACGGAACGCAATCTTACAAGCCTTTTCTTTAGACTGTCGCTGTGTCAAATTTGCTCTTTCTTGGTTTATGTATTATGTATTGCGGCCTCGCCTGTTGGCTCCATTTTTGGTACCAACGTTTTTTATTAAGACTACTGTCTATTAGATCAATAAATAATCTGTTTGGTACTTTTATCTTTAACTGGAGTCTGTTGCCCTTTACATGCAGGTTAACATCTGCTTTACACTTGATGGATTGGTTTATTTCTTTCTTTCTGAAAACCTACAAATTGAGAGACTTCTATACCTGATTTAGATTAATGTACAATAAGCTCTAAACTGCTTTTTAGAGTTATGGATTTATGCTACATTTTTCATTTTCATTTACATATGTTTGTAAAAGATGTCTTTGTTACATCTTTAATATTTTTTTATATGTTTTGTATATTGATGTCATTTTCTTTCTGCCCAGTTGGTTTATGCTTGTCCTCGTGACCCTGGGGTATCATGGAGACCCTTTTCCTTTTCCTGTGGGGCCATACAGCGCCGCTCACCCTGTCATTTTCATTGACCGGATGCGCGGCGATTGGTGGGGCTGCTGGTTGGCCTTGCCTTTCTTTTGGTCCGCCCCTGTCATCGTGTCATTGGCCGCTTTCTACCTCGTCAGCAGTGTCATCTGGCGCATGCGCTGTGGCTTGTGGTTTCCCCGGCCATCGTTACTGCCGGTTTGGAGTGATGCATTTCTGGTCTGGGGTCATGGGGTGGCCTTCGCCTCCCTCCAGCTCCGCCTCTGCTGCTGCTTCATTGCCGCTTGCTGCTGCGTCTGCAGCGTCTCGCGCCGCATGCACGACAGCCTGTAGCCAGGCCGGACATTGTTACTTCCGGTTTGAGGTGACCTATTTCTGCCCGGAACACATTCATATAGGGCTGCCTTCAGGCTGATTAGTTAGGCCACACTCTCTCTCCACAAAAGTACACACGGCTCTGCCTCTTTACCATTTTTTACTTGCACTGTGCACTAAAGGTAAGGTTTGCAGGCTATTCATGGCTAACTTATTGGCATCCATTCAACTTTGCTTACACTTATTATTTTTCTAGCAATATTACATTGCCTTCCTGCTTTTCTCCCCTTTCCTTTTGTTTTATTATTAGGTATTGATTATTTGAGCCATAGACCCTCTTTCTTGAACATTGGACAGTGCTGCTCACTGGTTCTACTAACAGTGACACTTGTTGGCTCATATTGCTGCGATAGACTACCTTCTATCAAAAATGTGTGCTCTTTACTACATTTCCTGGACAGTATGTTTAGCAGCTGTCTATAGTGTTGGATATAGGCCTGTTTTAGCCATCCGGTAAGCCCTCCTTCTGCTTTATTTTTCATATACTAGCTTCTATATGTGTGCTTACAGCGCACGGCCGGCTATGGGCTAAATGTTATGCCTGACCGTGTTCTGTCTATACATACTGATTTTATGGCCTTGTCTGGCATATATATATTCACAGTTTTTGCTATTGCATTTTCCTTTATTATTTATAGATCGCGTTACTTGAATACTTGGGACAATTTGTTTGATCAACATTTACCACACAGTTTCTATGCTGTGTTATCTAGAAACCTTCTTATTATGTAAGTATTTACTTTTGTGTAATACAACATGTTATACCTGATTTGCCATATACACACTCTTTAGCTTATTTGTACATTAGATCTTTTTTATATATATATGAATGTGCCCCCATGGGAGAGTTCTGTTTCCTGCCCCCTAGTGGTCACCGGACTTGAGCTTTTTCTCCGCTGGACTTTATCAAAATGACTATTTCATTGCTTATACTGTTCTTGTTTTATGTATTGGATATTATGAAATACTTATTCGATGTTCTTCTACATATCCACTAGATCTGCAGACTCATGAAGAAGCGCAAATGTGCGTGAAACATGTAGAGCGAATCTTCTGTGTGACCTCATACAGACCACTCCACGCATCTTATTCCTATTGGATGCTGCTAATTTGGAGGCGTTATTTGAGTCTTTGGGGTCATAGAATATTATAATGTTTTCTTTTTTTTTAAAATATATATAACTCTATCCAATTAAAAACTTTTATTTATTTTTATCAATTCTATGCGTGTGCCTATAAAGTCCATTTCCCCATTTTTTCTTTCAAACTAGTCAAATCAATAGTTGAAAAAATGGCGAAAAAAAAAACCTTAAAAAATGCAGCCATCACATTTAAAGTGGAACTATACTAACCTGTTCTCCAGTGGTGTGGTGTCCAGGAGCCACATGCCAGCCACTGACAGCTTCAGGTCGGCAGCTTCTGGTTATCGATCTCCAGTCTATTCTATTAGCCGGGCCGAGATTACATCAGTCCCGCATATGTATGCAAATTCAGTCATCCTGGCATAGTCAAAATTCTTGCACTGAGCTGCACATGCGCAGGCAGGTAAGTAACTTTAAAGTAGAAGAGACGTAGCATGTCTCCTCAGCCTTTTTTTCTAGGTAAAGTTCCACTTTAAGGATTGGTAAGTTAAAATATATTAGGTTGGGTTCACATATATGCGAATTGGATGTGGGTGGGGGGGCTCTGGGGACCCCGATGTAAGGGGGGTGTCTCTGGGGACCCTGATGTAAGGGGGGGCTTTGGGGACCCTGAGTAAGGGAGGAAAACTTAGGAGACCCTGATGCAAGTGGGGTACTCTTGTGACATTGATGTAGGGAGGAAGGGGGACCCTAATGTAAAGGAAGGGCTCTGGGAATCCTAATGTAGCTAGGAAAACTCTGGGGACTCTTATGTAGGGTGGGAGTGGGGGCTCTGGGGACACTGATGTAAGAGGGGTGGCTCTGGGGGCCCTGATGTATGGGAGGGAGACTTTGGGGACCCTGATGCAAGTGGGGGACTCTGGGGACACTGATGTAAGAAGGGGCTCTTAGGACACTGATGTAGGGAGGAAGGGGGACCTTGATGTAAAGGAAAGGGCTCTGGGAATCCCAATGTAGCTAGGGAAACTCTGGGGACCTTTATGTAGGTCGGGGGATTGTCTGGGGACTCTGATGTAAGGGGGGTGGCTCTGGGGACAATGATGTAAGGGAGAGAGACTTTGGGGACCCTGGTGCAAGTGGGGGACTCTGGGGACACTGAAATAAGAAGGTGTTCTTCGGACACTGATGTAAGGAGGAAGGGGGACCCTAATGAAAAGGTAGGGCTCTTTGGACCGTAATGTAGCTAGGGAAACTCTGGGGAGTCTTATGTAGGGTGGGGGGTTTCTAGGGGCCCTGAAGTAAGGGGGTGACTCTGGGGACCCCGGGTAGGGGGTGATTCTGGGAACCCTGATGTAAGGGGGGTGACTCTGGGGACCCTGATGGGGTTTCATGATGTAAGGGCAAAATCTGATGTTAACAGGGGGTATCATCCTGGTTTCTGCACTCTATATGTTGTATTGTATTCAGGATGCGTTTGAAGCAAATTTGAAGCAGCGACTGTGTCCATGCAGCCATTGCATCGGAACACCTGTGCATCCCAGTGTGGGTATGCATGGCTCTCCACAGAACCTGTGTAATTAATATGTGTTTGGGTTTAAAGGAAAGAGGTGGCAACCCTAGTGTACGGTTATGTAGGCCCTGTATTAATGAGGTCTATCCATGAGACTGGATTTTGTAGATGCAAGGGGTTTGATTTACTAAAGGCAAATAGAGCAGTTGCTCCAGAGCTTAGTAAATGAGCAGAAGCTCTGCTGACTTCCAACATCCAATCACATGCAAGCAAAAATGTTGTTGTTTTTTTTTATTTTCCTTGCACGTGATTGGGTTTTCTTTGCCAAATGACGCATCACCTCATTTGCTAAGCTCTGGCGCAACTGCACTTTGCAAAGTTCACATTCTATGTGACTTTAGTAAATCATCCTCATTGACTATGGTGTAGTGCTCAGCATAAATGGGTACACCCCAACAGATTTGTCAGAAAACCTTTACTTTTCTTTCAGAGTCAACATTTTCTATGGGACACTATACCACAAAATACTCCCACAAATGCGAGGCATTGATTGCAACCACGATTTGGTAATTTGCACACACAAAAAATTATTTTTCCTAACAAATTCATTCAAGACCATGTTGCAAAAATTAATACAACCCAATGAAAGTCTTAAGCCTTGTACACACGATCGGATTTTCGGCAGGAAATTGTGTGATAACAAATTGTTGGCCTAAAATCCGACCATTAATATGCTCCATCAGACAATTTTTGTCCAACTTTCCACCAACCAATGTTGGATGGTAGGCTATTACATTTTCGGCGGACAATGGTCTGTTGTCAGATTTTCCTATCATCTGTACACAAGTCCATCTCACAAAAATTTAAAGTACAGACATGCATGCTCAGAATCAATTCACACCAAACACGACATTAGCAGAAGGTGCCCAAAGGGTGGCTCTCAAGAGCTGAAATTCCTCGCAGTACGTCACTACGTTCGTGTTTGTTGGCCGACAATCGTGTGCCGTTTGTATGCAAGACAAGTTCCTGGCACACGCCCTTCAGACAAAAGTCTGATGCTTTGTTGGCCAACAATCTGATCGTGTGTACCAGGCTTTAGGAGCAAAGCTAAATTTTAGACAACAAAATCCTAATTAGCAAGAATTCAACTACAGGTGAGTTTAATTATTCATGATTATAAAAGGGCATTACATAACAAAGAAAACACCTTCCCATTTTATGCTGTCAGCAGTGGCTTCACATAGAAGAGAAATGTCACACGGCCTGAGAAAATTATTTCTTTACACAAAAAAGGTGAAGGCAAAAAGAATATCAGCAAAGCTTTACTTAACAGTCAGCAGACTGTAGCAAAAGTGATACAACAATTAACAATGGTAGAACTGCAACCATCTCACAGAGAGGTCCAGACTGTCCATGGAAGTTACCACCTCAACAGGAGCATCTTCTGATGAGAAGGGTTGAAGAAAATTGCCATGCAAGTTCGCTGCAAAAAAGTAGAAAGCCAAACTGTCCACAAAGGAAGTCTCTCCTAAAGCCCATGCGCAAAAAAGCCCACCTAGAAATTTGCCAGGGCCCATACTGGGACTCTGTGCTCTGGAATTATGAGACTAAGATAAATGTTTTTGGAACTGATGGCTTCAAAGCTGTATGGCGTCACAAAGGTGAGGAGTACAAAGAAAAATGCATGGTTCCTACAGTGAAATGTGGTGGCAGTGTCCTTCTGTGGGGCTGCATGAGTGCTGCTAGTGTTGAGGAGCTGCATTTAATTGATGGTATCATGAATTCACAGATGTACTGCTCTATATTGATAGAGAAGATGCTACCATAACTACGTGCCCATGGTCGTCGTGCACTTTTCCAACATGACAATGATCCAAAACAAACATCTAAGGCTGCTGTTGCATTTCTAAAGAAGAACAGGGTGAAAGTGATTCAGTGGCCAAGTACGTCTCCTGATCTGAACCCAATCGAACACCTATGGGGAATTCTGAAGAGACAAGTTCAGCATGGATCTCCATCCAGCATCCAGGCTCTAAAAGAGGTCGTTCTTGAAGAATGGAAAAAGATAGATGTTGCAATATGTCGCCAACTTGTTCATTCCATGCCTAGAAGACTCGGTGCGGTCCTTAAAAATCATGGAGGTCATACAAAATACCAGAAGTAGTGATTTTTGTTGTGGGGATTATTCATTTTTGCATCAACTTAACATGAGTAAAACTGAATATTTTGTGTTCTAAGTTACCGTATATACTCGAGTAAAAGCCGAGTTTTTCAGCACATTTTTTAGGCTGAACCCCCCCCCCCCCCCCTCGGCTTATACTCAAGTGAGGGTCTCGAGTGAGGGTGCAGCCTCATTGTGCCCATCTGCAGCTGTACCTTTGATACTAAAACAGTGGGTGTCTCCCGCTGTGTCATGCAGTCTGTTCGGTGGCCATCCATTGTAACAAAGCCCCACCTCCTCCTCGTTCATGATTGACGGAACACTGATACAATGCTGGGAAAATATATCAGTGTTCCGTCTATCACAGACGAGGAGGAGGTGGGGCTTTGTTACAATGGACGGCCGCCGAACAGACTGCATGACACATCGGGAGACACCCACTGTTTTAGTTATCAAAGGTACTGCTGCAGATGGGCACAGTGAGGCTGCAGATGGGCACAGTGAGGCTGCAAATGGGCACAGTGAGGCTGCAGATGAGCACACTGAGGCTGCAAATGGGCTTTGTTCACCCAGTAGCTTCTGCATTTCTCATCCTAGGCTTATACTCGAGTCAATAAATTTTCCCAGTTTTTTGTGGTAAAATTAAGTGTCTCGGCTTATACTTGGGTCGGCCTATACTTGAGTATATACGGGTATATTATTAACCTTACTTTCATGTAATGAGCTAAACAAATGTTCTAGAAAACTCAGTTTTGTCAAAATGTGGGAAATTGTTCTTGTGTTCATTGAGATTGAGTATGGATTAAAATCATACTTTTTAAAAGGGGTGTGCTCATTTATGCTGAGCCCTGTATGTGCAGTGTATACAATGACTAGGCAGATTAATCTTCGGTAAAAGCCCCTATCACCGGTTGTCAAAATCTGTTTAAGCCCATTGTTTACCCTAGCGGTCTAAATACGCCACAGAACTTGTTTTCCTGCTGTATCCAGGGGTGCCACAGGTCTTTCATTATTCTAGTCTTGCTTTGTTACACTGACTTTTTATTTGTAAAGTCAGGTAGGTTGCTGGTTGTGGTTATTGAGAATGTGTACATATTGTTTATAGTGTTGAAATATTGGTTTTCTTAGCTTATAATGAGAGCTTCTGTCAAATTTGAGGTTGTCAGTAAAAAATGTGGTCTGTCAAAATTTTTCTTAAATTGTTAGTTAGAAACAAAGTTGTTGGAGGGTTGGTAACCCTGACACACAATGCGTGACAGAAACTTCTTTATATGTGACGTATTTGCTTTTTCTCTGGTACTCTGCGTTCTCTTACCTTCTGAAAAGAAAACTTAGCAGACATGTTGCACCTTTCATCATAAAAGGTAAACATGCTTAATGGTCTCCAATCAATTGTCTTAATAGCCCCTGCACACCTTCTAAAAAGCACTCACAAGACAAGTTGGGGCTCTTATAAAAGGTTAAACACGCCTAACGATCTTAAATAAATAGTATCAATAGTATAAATGGTATATGGAATTTGCAGGCATTCATCATGTTTAGAGCACATTGCAAATGTCAGAGTATACATGGTTTTTATGTACAGTGGGTATAGAAAAAAATCACCCCCCCTTTAAAATAATCACATTTTGTTGCTTTGCAGCCTGAAATGAAGACAGGCACAGTTTTTGTTTTATCCAGCTGTATTTACTAGTGCAACGTATAACATCCAAGTGAAAGATACAATAACAACATGTCAGAAAAAAATATAAAAAAATAAAAAAACAGGATCACTGAGTTAGAAAAAGGACCCCCCCCCCCCCCCCCCTTATGTCAGTATTTTGTTGAACCACGTTTTGCTTTAATTACAGCCTTTAGTCTGTTGGGATATGTCTCTACTGACTTTGCAAATCTAGACTTTGTAATAGACATGTGCAATTCGGTTTGTTCCGAATTCGGTTTTTAACCACTTCAATACCGGGCACTTTCCCCCTTTTCTACCCAGGACAATTTTCAGCTCTCAGCGCTGTTGCACTTTGAATGACAATTGTGCGGTCATACAACAATGTACTCAAACTACATTTTTATAGTTTTCTTCCCACCAATAGAGCTTTCTTTTGGTGGTATTTGATCACCACTGGGGTTTTTATTTTTTGCTAAACAAACTAAAAAAGACCCACATTTTTAAAAAACATAACGTTTTTCTTAGTTTCTGTTATAAAATTTTGTTTTCTCCTTTACTGACGGGCACTGATGAGGCTGCACTGATGGACACTGATTAGGCGGTACTGATGGGCACTGATGAGTTGGCACTGATAGAGGTGGCACTGATGGGCACTGATGAGGAGGCACTGATATGTAGAATTGATGGGCACCGATAGGCAGCACTGATGGGTACCTATAGGTGGCACTGATGGGCACTGACAGGTGGCACTGATGGGTACTGATAGGTGGCACTGATGGGCACTGACAGGTGGTACTGATGGATACTAATAGATGGCACTGATGGGCAGCACTGATGATGAGGTACTAACAGGTGTTACTGATGTGCACTGGCACTGTGATGGGCACTGTGGTGGGCACTGACTGGCACTTTGATAGGCACTGACAGGCATTTCTGATGAGGCACTGACTGGCAGCTGATGGACACTGATCGGCATTGTTGGTGGCACATCTAATGGGGCTGTGCTGATAATTAATTTGCTGATTATCAGCACAGACCCACCCCCCTCTGACAGGGAGAGCCGCTGATCGTCTCTCCCTGTCAGTGCAAACTGAGGAAAGCCATTTACCGGCACTTCCTGGTTCACACGATGATCAGTTATGATTTGGTCACAGCTGATCACGTGGTAAGGAGCTTCCATCAGAGTTTCCTTACCACGATCAGAGATGCGGTGTGCCAGACTGACACGCCGCACCAGCGATCGCCATGCTGCATGCCTCCACAGACGCACGCTGGCATGTTATTCTGAAAGATGTCATACGACGTCCAATCAGGATAAAGAAATCACCGTCTGGCCGTCAATCTGCTATAGGCTAGGCGGAAAGTGGTTAAAGAATTTTGACAAATTCTTTTTTATCCGAATAACGAAAACCTGTTTAACAAATTTTTCTGAATATTCGTAAATTAGAATATTTGTAAATTTGAAAATACAAAAATTTGGAAATTCGAAATCCGAAAATCTGGAAATTCGGAAATTCGAAATCCAGGGGGCGGGTCTAAGTCCCGCTGTGTAAGTCTATGGAGCGTGGCCAAATAGCGCCGCTTTACCGTCATTTTAGCAGCGCTATTCGGCCGCTAGCAGGGCGGTTTTAACTCCCGCTAGTGGCCAGAAAAGGGTTAAAACCGCCCGCAAAACGCAGCTGCAGCGGCAGTTTGCCGACAGTTTGGCCGCGCTGCCCCATTGTTTTCAATGGGCAGGGGCGCTTTAGGAGCAGTGTATACACTGCTCCTACAGCGTTGCAAAGATGCGGCTTGCAGGACTTTTTTTACCATCCTGCAAGCACACCGCTCCAGTGTGAAGTCCTTGGACTTTCACACTAGAGAGACAGGAGAGGCTCTTTACAGGCGTTAAGCAGGCGCTTTTTTTAGTGCTGTAAGGCCTGTAAAGCACCTCCGTGTGAAAGGGCTCTTAGTATAACATGTTTGTTATTTTATTTAAAAAAAATATTGAGTTTAGAATAATAAGGCCAAATAATTACATTTTATTCTCATTTGACCACCTTAAACGCACCTTGAGAATTCTGAGGCCACATGGAAAAATGTATTATGGTCAGATGAGACTAATAATTGGACTTTCAGGAGGATCACTTTTATATATATTGTGTATTGTTTATTTTTTTGTGCATAAGAGCCCTTGCACACTGGGGCGGTTTGCAGGCGCTATTGCGCTAATAATAGCGCCTGCAAACCGACCCGAAAGTGCCGCTCCTTGCATTCCAGTGTGAAAGCCCCGAGGGCTTGCACACTGGAGCGATGCGCTGGCAGGACGGTAAAAAAAGTCCTGCCAGCAGCATCTTCGGAGCGGTGAAGGAGCGGTGTGTATACCGCTCCTTTACCGCTCCTGCCCATTGAAATCAATGGGACGGCGCGGCTATACCGCCGGCAATGCGCCTCTGCAGAGGCGCTTTGCGGTGGTATTTAACCCCTTCTCGGCCGCTAGCGGGGGGTAAAACCGCCCCGCTAGCGGCCGCATACCGGCGGTAAAACGCCGCTAATAATAGCGGCGTTTTACCGCCGACGCCGCCCCCCGCCCCAGTGTGCAAGGGCTCTTACTTTTCATTTATTTTTTGGTACCACTCGTATCATTGATTGGAATTTTCACATCAGGGGTAGGCAACCTTTTGAGCACAGTGTGCCGAAAAATGTTTTCAAAGAAATTGAGCGTGCCGATTTTATAACAAAAAAAGTCAACTTCACACTCTCAATCACGAAAAGGATTTTTTATAAAGTAAATGCTGTAAACTACTTTAGTAGTGAGAAATTAACATCCTGCACTCTCACGCCTCAGTTCAGCCCCAATTCCTGCAACTCCACACCTCAGATCACTGTCCCCCTTGCAAATCTGTTTCACCATTGTACCCCCCTGCACATCTGCCCCACCACTGTACTACCCTGCACATTTGCCCCACCACTGTAACCCCCCTGCTCCTCTGTCCCACCCCTGTAACCCCCTGTACAATCTGCCCCACAGCTGTACCACCCTGCTCATCTGCCCGACCAATGTACCCCCTTTCTCATCTGCTCCACCTCTATACCCCCTGCTCATCTGTCCCACCACTGTAACCCCCTATACATCTGCCCCACCAATGTTCCCCCTTTCTCATCTGCCCCACCACTGTACCTCCATGCACATCTGCTCCACCACTGAACCATCTTCTCATCTGTCCTAACACTGAACTTATTTGCTCATCTGCCCCACCACTGTAACCCCCTTTCTCATCTCCCCCACAACTGTACCTCCTGCACATCTGTCCCACCTCTGTTCCCCCTGCTCTTCTGCCCCACCACTGTAACCCCCTGCTCATGTGCTCCACCGATCTACCTCCTTTCTCTTCTGCACCCCTCTACACATCTGCCCCACCTCTGTACCCCCCTGCTCCTCTGCCCCAAGGCTGTAACCCCCTGCTCATCTGTCCCACCAATGTATCTCCTTTTTCCTCTGCCCCAACACTGAACCCCCCTGCTCATCTTTCCCACCACTGTAGCCCCCTTCTCATCTGGCCCAACACTGAACCCCCCTGCTCATCTGTCCCACCACTGTAACCAAGGAAAAGAAACACAGTGCCTCTAAGTGCAGTACTGGTAAACCATTTAATGATAAGTCAAAAGTGAAACTGCTCACAAAGGGAGCATAAACACAAGCATAATAGTAATCCTACAGCAAAATCCAGGGGTGGTTTTCCCCTAAACGTCCGTGTCTCTAAAGTGCACCTGACAGCTCGTGCAGGTGGATTCCAGCATTCGCAGGGAACACAGGGGCGATCGGAGATGACATCACGTCCAGGTGCAGGGTGTAAGGAGGTGGCTTTGCGTTCGGAGCATGCTTTCTCCTTCCTCAGGCCATACAAAGCGCCATCTTCGTTGTGGTATATGTGTGCTGGGGAGATATGCCCAGTCGCATGATCCACTAAGGTGGCACCATGACTCATGTGTCAAGCGGGGGCATTGTAGACTTGCTAGAAAAAGTATGCACAGCATATGGATTTACTAATTATTCAAAAACGTTTTGCTCTCAGTGTATCATATGTGCAAAACACAATGCCCAAGGTGGCATAAAAAAACAAAAAGGAAAGTTCCCCATGCCACAATATCCATTCCAACACATTTGCATGGATTTTACTGAACTAGACAAATGTGAAAGGAAGAAATATTGTTTGGTAATCATAGACACCCTGACCAAATTGGTGGAGATATTCCCGACAGGAACTGCAGATGCACAGACTGTGGCCAAAGCTTTACTAATAGACATAATTCCTAGATTTGGAAAAGATCTACAGTGATAATGGACCACACTTTGTAAAAAAAACAATACAACATCTAACTGAAACTATGGGAATCCAAGTGAAATACCATTGTGCCTATCATCCCCAATCAGCTGGATTGGTGGAAAGACATAATGGCCTTCTAAAAAGCAAATTGAGAAAAGCCATGGAAGAAACAGGAAAAAATTGGATGTATTGTCTACCATTAGCTATAACTAGCATGCATATCACACCTACAAAAGAAGGTTTAAGCCCGTCTGAAATAATACATGGTAGATCATATAAGATACCATTATTACCAAATGAAACTCCTACTGAAAAGTCTGAACGTACACTAGCAGAATACATGTCTAGATTGTTGAAACAAAAACATAATAATGATATCTGTTCTGTTCCAGAAGGTCCAATTCAAGAAGAAGAGAAAGTGCATGTGGAAGATTGGGTCTTGATAAAAGTCATAAAGAAAAAGCATTGGCATTCACCAAGTCCTTCTAACCACCCCTACGGCAGTAAGGGTTGCAGAACGGTTTACCTGGATTCACCAGTCCCATTATAAAAAGGTCCTACAGGCAGAGCAGGGTCAGCAGGCGGCGGAACCCCTTTAAGTCTGGCTATAAAAGGAGGTCTCACACAAGGTGGGATCTGTCTCAAACCAGTGAAAACTCCCTCACCCTGTCCCTTGGAATTCCGTAGCTAGTTAGGATGAAAGGGATAGTGATTATCTTGGGAATACTGGTGACTCTAGGGGAGATGTCTATACAAGGGGGCAGAAATTGGAAAGTAGAAGAACCTCTAGAGTGGGCAAGAACTGGAAAGGCTTTGAACCTAACATTCATGGAAGGAGTAACCAGTACCATTTTATTTGATTTCTGCCAGGTTGTGGACTGTGGAGACATATAAAAGCTAGTAAACTCTTATGGGCAGACAAATATGTTTCTTATCTCCCAGGGAGAACTGTGTGCGCAACATGGGACCAGGTTCTGTGGACCACGGCCCATCAAGATTGGGGGTATAATCTTCCACACATAAGTGGCCTAAAGGAAAGACTGACTATAATGAAAGCAGCTAATTCCCCCTGTACACATTCAAAAAATTGCAATCAACTATTGATTACTGTGATGGAACACAGGCCAACAGCCTAGAGGCTGTATGCTATCGGTGCCTGAATAACGGGTACAGACCCTATGGGTAAATTCTTCTTGGAAGTAGTAAAAAAATGATGACACTCATGAGGATAGAAATAGACTTGAGGAAACTAAAAAGGGAGAGGAGGGTAACCTAAAGGTAGAACATCTAGGAGAAATTGTCCGATTCACTAACCTTACTACTGAAGTAACATTAGCACTGGAGATGGCATATGCTGATAAAAACGAATGGTTAGAATGGTTGAGAAACACGGTTAAAACTCTAAAAAAGGAAAACTGCTTGGTTTGCACCGAAGCCAGACCACATTTAGCAACGGTCCCTTTTCCTCTAGATAACAGCACAGATCCAGAAGTTTCGAAGTATATGTTGCGGTAATATAATAAGATTTATAAACCGGAAGCAAATTCTACCTGTCACAAATTGAATTTGTTGTTCACCCAGGTGCAGAAACCTCAGATACCTCCAGCAGTCACAGCGTATCCTGGTAACTTTACTCCCAGGGAATGAGAGCGGGATAGACTTGGGACCATTGCCAGATGATTACTGTATGGAGAAGATTAACAAGGGCAATAGTGGTTGGGTTGAACATGACACTCAGAGAGCTGATGTCTGGTGGATGTGTGGGGATAAGAATCTGCGAGCTAGGATCCCAGCAAATGTCGAAGGGGATTGCGCTATGGTCCAGCTAGCCATGCCCCTGAGAATCCTTTCAGAACACCCATGGAGCAAAAATCACCCACGATACCAAAAGAACACCTCCCCTGAAGGATCATTTGACTCCTAGGTATACATAGACGAGATCGGAGTTCCACGGGGGGGCAGGGGGGTGGTGGTTGCCGAATGAGTTTAAGGCCAGGAACCAAATGGGAGCGGGGTCCGAGTATCTGTTTTTCTGGTGGGTTACTGTAAATAAAAATGTTGACTGGATTAATTACATTTATTATAACCAACAGCGATTTGTGAATTACACTAGAGATGCAGTAAAAGGCTTAGCTGAACAATTAGCCCCCGTGTCACTAATTACATGGCAAGATAGAATGGCTTTAGACATGGTCCTAGCTGAAAGAGGAGGGGTATGCAAAATATTTGGTAGTCTGTGCTGTACTTTTATTCCCAACAATCTAGCTCCTGGAGGGACCGTAACCAGAGCTCTGGAAGGACTAACAGCCCCATCGAATGAAATGGCAGAAAATTCAGGCATCAATGACCCATTCACGGTCTGGCTTGAAGGTTGGTCCAGGAAATGGACTGGATTTATCACCTCCTGTTTGATCTCTATTGCCGTGGCTTTAGCCATCTTGGTGACTTGTGGATGCTGCTGCATTCCCTGTATTTGAGGACTTTCACAAAAATTGATTGAAACCGCAGTCACAAGAGCAATGTATCAAGCCCTTCCTGCCTCTGAGGAGACCTGTGTGGACATTGAAGCTCAATTTAATGACATACAGTCCGAAAGTGCATAAAATACAGGAACTATCATTGAAATTTGTTGAGACAAAATAGCCACACAAGAGGAGGGAATGTTGTAAAAGTTTTAATGTTTATCGTGTGACTATACAAAAAATTTTTTAAATGGAGACTGATTTTTAAAATGGCTTCTAAGGACACGTTGCTTTAACTTGTTTTTGTCTATTGTTTCAACTAACTGCCTAAGGTCAGAAAACCACAAGCTTTGCTATATAAGGGAATAGATTGTAAAAGTACATTGTGATTGGCAATAAAGCTGTTATGCGTCATGAGCCACCAGTGAACTTTTAGCCAATAAGATTCTGTCTGTTAATTTTATAAAAGGTCACACATCCCGTGTCTATGTGTGACTGATACCCCAGCAGAAGCCTATGACTATACCCCACCACTATCCACTGCACTATTTTATACCACTTTTATGCTGTTTGATGCAAATTTTACTCTGAGCCGAGTTTTTACCGCCCTCATTTGTAAATTTTTGGAAGTATACCCCCTAATAAAGTGCTGCAACGCTTTTTACCAGTAAGGATTCACACTATGTGGAAGCTTTTTTCTTTTTCCTTTCTTTGCCTATTGGCTCACGTGGCTGACTTTTGAGGAAACGGTCATTCGGCGACCGCAACCAAATCCTGGGGGCCCTGGATCCCATCCTGGCACACCATCCGAGAACGTCTGACGAGACTCCGCACCAGTCTTCGCACAGATCTCCACTCCATACCGCTTGACGGTACAAGCCCGATTGACTCACCGCCAACGGCCTGTGAGTCCACCAGATCCGGTAAGGGCATTTTTTTGTCTTTTCTTTCTCGATGTTGGGACCATCCACATGAGCCAAGAACCTTCCCGCACTTAAGGATCTGTAATCATCCCATAGGAAGACGGCTTACGTCCAGATACTTGTGGGACTTATTTAGGAGTACTCCATCCGTCCTCCAATTAATATTGTTCATTCATTTATACATATCCCTTTATAGGGACTTTGACGCCCCCCCTTTTGGTTTTAACCCCAATGAACAGTATTTTTGCGTGGAACTGTATACTTAGCTTATTAAGATACCCTGTATTATTATGTATCTATCCTTCTGCAATGTCACTTTAAAATACGGTTGTGTATGCATGATTGCTTCTTAGCCACCTTACACGCCCCCCCTTTTGGTTCCAACCCCAATGAACAGTATTTTTGCGTGGAGCTGTATACTTAGCATACTAAGATACCTCATGTTATTATTTATCCATCCTTCTGTAATGTCACTTTGAAATATGGTTGTGTATACATGATTGTTTCTTAGCCACCCTACAGGTTGTTATTGAGCATTTCACTCCCCCACACACCCAAGCTTTCCTATCCTTACCTTATTTATTTTCTATACACCCTTTTGGATGTCCCCTGAAAACAAACAATTGCTTTTGGTTCCACAAATCCACACTGTAATTGTTATCTGTTCTCTTTAATGATTACCATTACCTGACTAGTAATCTCTTTATCACCGTTCACTAGCGCCACACTTTTTTATTTTTATTCCTACTTGCAACGGTCAAATTGCTGTGTTGGCTGCTTTACAGGAGTTGGCGCAATTTCTACACCTTTTTTCCACGTATGTGTGACTTCTGCTGTTTTCCTCAGCATGTAAGCTTCACCCACTTGTATCGATGCATCTGAAATAAATCTTCTTACTTTCATAATACTCGGAGTTTGACTGATCTTGGGTGAAGAGTTTTCCTGTCACATACACATATACAAGGGGAATAAAAATATGTATGTTTGAAAAACATACGGTACATACATGAGGAAAATTATTGAATATGGTAATGAAGTATAAACTAGTAATATAGTGACGACGTGTAAACATAAAGGTAAAGTGACCAGTGTACTAATGAAGTAAATGTTATAAGGCTCAATAAAGCACTAAGGGCAGTTTTTAGGATGGTATGAACCTCAATTTCTTCATTCATACCCCCTGGCGTTAAAGTATACAGGGAATAAATCCAAAACATCTCCCTCTCAGATAAGTGCTTAAAGTGCTCAGCTATGGGGAGGGATCGGGGTATGGCTTCCAGAATCCAAGCAAACAGACCATCAGTTGATTGATCATGGTGATCTGCAAAGTGTCAGGGGACACTGTGCTTATCAATCCCACCCTCCACAAATCTACGGTGTTCACTGAATCTAGCCCTAAGGGCCCGTATTATGCATCCCACGTACAACAATCCGCATGGGCAGGAGAGGCAGTAAACCACAAACTCAGTAGAGCAATTAAAACATTCCAGAAAGGTGTAGGTTTTACCTTTGTGGATAAAGCTTTTCTGCCCATGTCGAACATCTTTGCACGTGAGGCACAGGGGTTTGCGACACCAATACATCCCCTTGATATCGAGAAAGGTGAGAGACTTTTGTGGACGAGTAACTTTATGCTTGCTAGGGGCAATTTGGCTCTTAACGTTTTTAACTCACCTATAGGAGACTTTGGGCCTAACAATCCTCCTGGGTCCTCCAGGAGGATTGGCCAGTGTCTCTGTAGAATGCGTTCCATCTGTCTGAATTTGGTTACGGAAACGCGGGGTGAACCCGAGGGGTTGGGGATCTGTGTTATTGTGGCAGCTGGCATATGTACTCGTGGGTTTGTCCAAATAGTGTAAAAAGGTGTCTTCAACCAATGCCTCAGGATACCCCTTCTCCAAGAATTTTAGTTTAAGCCTATTGCTATGTGAGATATAATCCTCTTGGCGGGTACAATTGTGCTTAAGGTGACAGAACTGACTCTTAGGTATGTTCTGCACCCAGCAAGGGTGGTGGCAGCTATGGTAATGCACATAAGAGTTTCCTGCTGTAGGTTTTGTATAGTTATGGGAATAAATATCACTACCTTCGTGGCATAATTCTAGGTCTAGAAAGGCTAGTTTGTCCGGGTCGCACACAGAGGTAAAGGAGAGTCCATATCATTGTCGTTACAATGCTGGACAAAATTCTCCACCTGAGTGGCTGGTCTATTCCATATAATGACAATATCGTCAATATATCTGCCATAAAAAATTAGATTCTTCATGAAGGGATTATTGTGCCAAATATAGTTAAGTTCCCACAGGCCCATGGTCAGATTAGCATAAGTGGGCGCAAAATTTGCACCCATAGCTGTCCTATGGGTCTGTAGGTAATAACTACCTTCAGATTCAAAATAGTTATGTGTTAAGCAGAAATTGGTTGCTACCACAATAAATTGACCCTGACGAGGATTGATGGAGGGGTCATCAGCAAGAAAATGTGTCACTGCTCTTAACCCAATGTCGTGGGGTATAGCGGTGTATAGTGAGCTGACGTCCCTCGAGAGCCAGATGTATGTGGTTTCCCAGGTGTAGTGTTCTAACATATCCAACAAGTGGATACTATCTCGACATAAGATGGAAGATTTTGCTCTAAGGGTTGTAGAAAGTGGTCTATGTACAGTAGATGGAAAAATAACTAGATACACTTTCCATAGCGGCCACTATAGGATGTCCTGGGGGGTGGATGGGATCCTTATGAATTTTGGGAAGATGGTAAAAATAAGGTCTTTGATAAAATTCTCTCTTAAGGAAAGCCTTTTCCATTGAGTTAATAATTCCCTCATCTGAAACTCTATTAATGAGGGCATGGGACTCTATTCTGAACTGTAAAAGAGAAAAGAGAAAAAAGTGCCTCTGAGTGCAGGTATTTATTGCTGACAATAATAAGTTATCCACACTTACAGTAAGGTAAGGAGAAGACCGGTTACAAAACAGGAAATCAATTCCGTGACAATCTCAGCGTCCATGGTATGGATCCGGCGTGAGGAGCGCTGAAGGATGGTATCGATCCTCCGCGGGAGGAAGCAAACAAGCCGCTGCACTGGATGACAGTCTCATAATCCTAAACGAGGGCGCGTGATGTCACTGAATCGAAGAGAACCACAACGCGTTTCTGAGCATGCGCAAAGTTCCCATTGGACATGCGCGCTCCTTTATCAAGTGTAGGGCAGAGGGGTAGACCAATGTCTTATATAGCTCCGCATAGAAAAAAAAACACACACACGCTGACAGCTGATGGGGGAGGCAAGATTAACTAAATACGGGTGTAGGGGGAATTTGAGAGTACCAAGAATAGAATTAGAAACAAAGAGAAAAAAATATATATAGAGAAAAAAATATACATAAAGAAAAAAAAAAAATTCATATAAAAAGAAGAAATATATGAAGGAGAAAATATATATAAATTAGAAAATAATAAAAATATATATATATACATCCCCACATTTATTTTTATTACTATTATTTTTTTCCCCTTTTTTCTTATTTGACCATTATTTTTATTTTAGATCCCATTATTATGTATATTTTATTTTTTTTAGATTTTTTCATTATTAAATTATTTTCTATTTTTTTTTATTATTTTCTAATTTATATATATTTTCTCCTTCATATATTTCTTCTTTTTATATGAATTTTTTTTTCTTTATGTATATATTATTCTCTATATATATTTTTTTATCTTTGTTTCTAATTCTATTCTCCCTCGTTTAGGATTACGAGACTGTCATCCAGCGCAGCGGCTTGTTTGCTTCCTCCCGCGGAGGATCGATACCATCCTTTACCGCTCATCACGCCGGATCCATACCATGGACGCTGAGATTGTCACTGAAGTCATGTCCCGTTTTGTAACCGGTCTTCTCCTTACCTTACTGTAAGTGTGGATAACTTATTATTGTCAGCAATAAATACCTGCACTCAGAGGCGCTTTTTTCTCTTTTCTCTTTTATGGTTATATGGAGAGCTGACTCTGCTCATTCGGAAAAGCCTGCCCTCAGCGCTGGTCATAGACTATAGACATTCCAGTTAGAGACATTTCAACCTTGTCTTATTTTGCCCTTATCTCCTTAATACAAGTTTACTGGCATCTACTGCTGTAGCTATGGACCATTAATGAGACTGTTTTGCAGCTACAGCTATATTGTTACATTGTACCATTGATTATATCATCTTGCAGTCGTCTTGTCCATATTTGTTTTTTGGTCCATTGATCGAATTTACATCATTTTTAATACTGTACCCTCTAATTTCTATCCTGAACGCTTGCACGCATCTGTTATATATCTACTTACTACTACATACCATTTCTTTTTTTTTATGTAATCTTTATTTTATTTTATATATTAAAAAGAACATACAAACACATAGTCTATGGTCAGTCTTACCACATTACATTGCATTTCTTACAGTGCAGACCTAGAGGTTTTAGACAAAAACAAATTATAGAACAAATTATAAAACAAATCATAAAACAGAGGGGTAAGGGAAGGAGGGGAAAGGAGATGAGGGATTAAGTTATCTCCAAACTGTATTACACTGTTAAACAGTCATAATGAATCCTAAAGGGAGTCCTGCCATAGTGGCTTTGGCCGGACCCAACTTTCTTCAGCCCTCCATTCTAATACTGGAGGGGGGGTCTCGTCCCTGCCTTAAGGCCCCAAGATGCCCATTGGGCGGGTCCCTTGGGAGGGGGGCCACAGGCCTCCAACTAACCTCCACCAAGAGGGAGGCACCCCACGGGCATCCCGTTGGGCCAATGCAGTCACAAAGGTGCCTATGTCACCAGGCGGAGCCCCTATCCAATACGTCTAAACAAGTAACAACTTTGTAACATTTAAAGAGGGAGATACAAAAACATGCCTTTAATCACTAGTGACGCATAGCATCTCATATGAACCTTCAACTATAGACCTTGTGAACCACGCATAAGGAAAGAAAAAGCTTACACCTTGTGCTACCAATAGGGCAGTGAGACATGCCATTCAGGTACGCACCTCACCATACACAGGCCTCCTTAGCTTTAAGGAGGGCTCCGCTAACTCCAACAGCGCGACATCCAGGCTAGAGGACACAGGATTAGTGTCGACGGTGAATCTCCGCCACTGGGCCCAAATACTATTAAAACGCTCACTCCTATCTTTGCACCTCGCCACCCACTCCTCCGCCTCTCTAAAATCATCCACCTTCTGTAGCCATTCTTTTAAGGTAGGAATCTGCGGACGTTTCCAATAGAGAGGTATAAGCCTTTTAGCGGCATTTAATAGATGAGGAAGGGCGCTTTTTTTGTAATGGCTCAGATGGAGGTTAGGGAGGTGCAGGAGGAAATGCTCAGGGGAGAACGGGATCTCAATCTGCAGGGCATTTTTAATGGCAGTCTGTATTTCCATCCAGAGAGGCCTGATTGCTGGGCATTCCCACCATACATGAAGAAGGGTGCCTTTCTGACCGCAACCTCGCCAGCAGCGGTCAGAAACCGAGGGGTAGATATGTGCTATGACAGCTGGTACACGATACCAGCGAGTTAGAAGCTTGTAGTTCGTTTCCTGCGTTCTAGACTCTATGGAGCTAGAGAGTGCTAGTTTATACATGTGTAGACGTTGTTCTGGCGTGAACTCCACCCCTAGGTCTCGTTCCCATTCCCGTAGGAAAGCCGGCTTGCCAACGGTGGAAACTGAACCCAATAGCCTATATAACTCAGAAATCAGATGGGGAGTTGGCTCTTCTTCTATGAAAAATCTTTCTAGTGTGGTGATAGTGTCTAGCCCTCTCATCGAGGCCCCCTCTGTGGCAATGAAGTGTTGGAGTTGCTGGTGCCTCCACCAATCCCTGGGGAATCTGCCATGACTATTCCGCAAGGCGTCTAGGGGTATCAGCTTACCCTTATCTACAAATTTGCCGCAACTATAATTGCCGTCTGTAACCCAAGTACCAAAAAAGGTCCTCTGCTCCCCAGGAAGGAACCACCTAAATCCCCCCAGCGGTGCCAGTGGGGAGTTCGGGGGCACCAAAGCATACAGAGCATTTGTGCGGTCCCAGACCCGCAGGATGTGAGTGGTTAACGGGGAGGACGTCTGTGAGAGTCCTCTGTATTCACGGGGTAGCCAAGGTGCATATGACAAGTCGCGGCCTGCTAAGCTCTTCTCCAAGGAGACCCACATTTTTGAACCCCCATGATGACGCCAGTTAAGGATATGTTGGATCGCAATGGCTCTGTAGTATCGCCGTATATCCGGGAGGCCCAAGCCTCCCATCTCCTTGGCCTTCTGCAATAGAGACGCAACCAGTCTTGGCTTTTTACCATGCCAAATGAAATTAATCATTAGGCTTTGAAGCTGTGTAAAGAAGCTCCTGGGGAGGGGGACGGGCAGCATCTGCAAATAAAAGAGCACCCTAGGAAGGATGTTCATCTTGAGTATGCTAAGTTTGCCCAGCCATGTGAAGGAGGTCTTGGCCCAGTTCTGTAAGTCTCTACGCACCATGCTCAAAAGGGTAGGGAAATTAGCTGAGTAAATAGTATCAAATCGATTTGTAAGTTGGATACCCAAATACTTAATAGATGTTTTAGCCCAACTAAATGGGAAAGCTTGTTGTAAGTCAGTAGCCATCTTTACAGGAATGGTAATGGGCAGGATTTCTGATTTCGAAAAGTTTATTTTAAAATTTGACACATGACCAAAAATTTTAAGTTCCCTCATAAGGTTTGGCAGTGACACCAAGGGCTGATCAAATGAAAAGAGCACGTCGTCGGCATAGGCCGACAGTTTGTGTTCCGTTGACCCCACCGTCACCCCTCTAATATCAGCGTTTGCCCGTATTGTTCGAAGCAGAGGCTCCATAGCCAGAGCGAACAGGAGGGGGGAGAGGGGGCACCCCTGCCTCGTGCCATTCCGTATGGGGAACCCTAGGGACAGATGGCCATTTACCTTGACCTTTGCACTGGGGGTCGTGTAAAGTGCCATGATCCATCTAAGCATATGAGGGCCCAGTCCCCAAGCCTCCAGAACCGCCTTAAGGTATGACCAACCTATTCTGTCAAAAGCCTTTTCGGCATCCGTGGACAGAATAAGGTAGGGGGTGGAATCCCTGTGGGAACACGCCCATGGTATGAGCTGCATGGCCCGGATGGAATTATCCCTAGCTTCTCTACCCGAAATAAATCCCGTTTGATCGGGGTGAATAAAGGAGGGCAAGACATATTTAAGTCGATTTGCCATAATCTTAGCAAAGATTTTTATATCGACATTAAGTAGTGATATTGGTCGATAGCTTTGTGGGAGAGTGGGGTCCTTGCCCTCCTTCGGAAGTACAGTGATGTGGGCAAATAATGCCTCAGGGGGAATCTGGTGGTTTGTGGCTAAAGAATTAAAATACCTACACATATGATTTTGTAGCAAGGGAAGAAATTTTGCATAATACGCTTTGGAATATCCATCCGGGCCAGGGCTCTTCCCATTAGGTAGGGCCTTCACTGTCGAGATGATCTCCTGAGGGGAGACGGGGGAGTCAAGGTCTAACTGCTGCTCAGGCGTCAAAGAGGGGAGTCCGGCCGAGGCGAGGTAGTCGCCAATAGCTTTCAGTTTTGCTGTCCGCCCTGTGTGGGAGGTATCTTTATCTAGGTGATATAAGTCTGCATAATAATCTCTAAAGATGGAGGCAATCCCGGAGGAGTGTAATGTTGCCGTACCGTCAGGGGACCGGAGCGAGTGTACGTGAGCTGTCAGTCGTCTCTTCCGAAGCGCTCTAGCTAACATTCTGCCGCACTTATTTCCCTGTTCGTAGTATTTATGTGAAAGGTAGCGTAGTTGTCTGCGCGCACGACGATCAAGGAGGCGTGAAAACAGCTCCTTCAGTTCAGTCAACCGTTCGCGGGCTTTAGCATCTCCCTGACATTTGTGTTTAAGTTCTTCTTCTTGCAAAGCTGTCAGTAGCCTCTTGAAGTCCATCTGTCTTTCCCTTTTGAGTTTAGAACCCAAGGAGATCAATTCACCCCTGAGTACCGCCTTATGGCTTTCCCACACCACTCCGTCTGCCATATCCTCAGACACATTCTCTGTAAAATAATATGTGATGGTCTCAGAGACCTTAGCTACTACCGAGGCGTCGTCCAGGAGGTTTTCGTTAAGCCTCCAAGACCAGGCCCTCTGTGTTTCATCTGGAACCCGTAACACGGCCCACACTGGAGCATGATCTGAAATAGTGATATTGCCTATTTCAGCTGACTGCAACAGCTGAAGGGTGTCATGATCCACACACATAAGATCTATGCGCGTATACACGTCATGCACCCCCGAGTAGTAGCTGTAGTCCCTATCCGACGCATGAAGAGCTCTCCACATGTCTATAAGGAAGTTATTCTGCAGTGACTTACGAAAATGCTTGAGGAAGGCTTGGGAGTGAGTAGGGCGGCCACGGGATGTGTCAACGAGCGGGTCATGGCTCACGTTAAAGTCCCCTCCAAGGATTAAGTGTCCCTCCCTGAATTCGTTCAACTTATCTAGCACAGAATCAATAAAGGAGAGTTGTTGGGCATTATGTGCGTAGAGAGTCGCAAATGTATATGTCACAAAGACGTATCTGCCCTGCGAGTCAACCTGGCTCTCCGAGAGTTGGAATGGGCATGACTTATGGAACGCAATGGCGGTACCTCATGATTTGGCCACTGGGGAGTTGCTAAAGAACCATTGGGTGTATAGGTGTGTGGGTATCTTTGGGAGGGACTGTTCCCTGAAGTGAGTCTCCTGCAGGAAAACCACCTGGGCCCCCAGCCTCTTTAGCTCCAGCCATAGCCTGTTGCGCTTGAGTGGAGAGCAGAGCCCCCTGACATTATAAGACAGCACTTTTAGTGACGGCGTACCTGAATTGGATGATAGCTGATCGGTCTCACCCCCTCTGGGTCCTCTGTGCATAGTTCAGTCAGTCAAGAGGCAACCTGAAGGTCAAAGCAATACATGTTTAGCTTTAAAAAGTAATATAAGGCACAAAGTGATATAAAGGGGGGAAATGTGGGGGGGGGGGGAAGAGGGGGAAGGGTAGGAAGGGAGAAGGGGGGTTTAGAGGGGGGTAGGTGGAAAAGTAGGAAGGGTAGGGAGGGAAGAGGCGGGAAAGGGATAAGGATGAGGAAAAGAAAACAACAATAAACTACAAAGCTCACCCGGGAGGGGGGTATCAACCCAAAAACCACCTGGGTGAGAACTCGGAGTCCCTCAAGGGACTCACCTAGTAAGGTGAGGCCTAGGTGGGGTACGTGGGCGACCACCAAGGGGATGATTAGCCCATCCTTCTGTCCAGTCCATTACAACACATAAACAGGGTGGGAAAAAGATGTGCAAAAAAGGGAAAAACAAAACACAGCAACAAAAGGAAAAAGGAGATTGTGTAACTCGAACTCCCAAAAAGTGCAAAAAAGAAAAGGGGAAAACAAGACAGCCAGGCGACGAGCTGGACCGCAGACCCCCCAGTCCATCATGGTGCCTAATGGTTCTTAAAGTTGAGAAGTAGTGCAAAGGGCCCAGTGTGCAACGCCCTGCAGGAGGAGATAGAATGTGACAGCAATGCGTCCATTGGGCCCAGTGCCCTGGTTGAAATACCAATGATGAAGAGGGGATTATGTCCAAAAATTAGGAAAAGCAATAAGGGTGGCAGTAGCTTGTTCAGTCACTGGTTGTGGAAGTGCCCGGACGTGGGCCCTCTGTTTGTCTGTTGCGACCACGGGAACGCCTGTTTCCAGACGCCTGGATCCATGTCTGAGGTAGCTGCGGTATTGGGATGTCTGGAGTGGTGCGCCAGTCCGGGAAGTCCACAGGGTTAAGCTCCAAGGTGTGTAAGAAGCAGGGGAGGTCATCCTTCATCCATAGTATAGCCCAACGGCCATTTTTGGACGCCTAGAGGCTGAATGGGAAGCCCCAGCGGTATGTGAGGCCCGCGGCTTGAATTTCCGTTAGGAGTGGGCGTAGGGCCCGTCACTGCATTAGGGTGCGCCGTGAGAGGTCCTGGTAAAAGGACAGCTGAGCTCCATCAAAGTCAAAGACTGGTCTGTTACGCATCTTTTGCATTATGCGATCCTTTAGTGTAAATTTGTGCAGCTTGCAGATCACATCTCTAGGGTTGTCGGGGTCCTCTGATGGGGGCCGAAGTGCCCTGTGAGCTCTGTCTATCTCAATCGACACCGACGGAGGCAAACTCAGGATTTCACGGAACACTCCCTGCAAGGTGGGAACAATGTCCTTAGGTGCAGTGGCTTCAGGAAGGCCTCGAATGCGAATATTCGCTCGCCTGCTGCGGTTCTCCATGTCATCTAACTGGCACAAAAGGGGCTCAATTTGGTGACTATGGGTGACGGTCTGTTCTCTGAGCTGGGAGATGGCGCATATAGTATCATCAAATTTCTGCTCCAAAGTCTCTACTCTGTGACCCAGCTCAGTGGTATCTGTTTGCAATTGTTCAATATCTTGCCTGAAGGCCCTCTCAATCCTTCCGGTAAAGCGCTCTAGGTCCTCTTTAGTGGGGAGAGACCATAAGTGCTGTCTAATGTCTCTGTCCTCTGTCAAATCTGCCAAGTTTGTGCCCCTTTCCTGTGGTGATGTGGAGCGGGGGGATGCAGGGGGGATGGAGTCGCTTGCCAGCCTGGGAGAAGAGATAGGAGACAGTGCTGGAGGTGCAGGCTGAAACTCCTGTTGCTGCAGCGTGGCCGTTCGTTCCGGCGCCATCTTGGATTTCCCCCTCTGCTGACGGGGGGTGTCTGAAAGGAAGGAATCCAGCGATCCTTGACCGTGGGGGTGAGCTTTTTTCGGCTGGGAAGAATCCCGCCGCCGCTGTGACATGCCCTGTGTGGAAATCGGGGGGTAATCACCCCTGTAGCTGCTGATTTAGCTGCGGACTGGACGGAGCTCGGGCTCAGCACGTCCTCACTCCTCCATAGCCAGGCCATGCCCCCCGTGTCATTTCTTTTTAATCTATTATTGTAGTTTTATTTATTTGCACTTTATCCTATTTCCGGAATTGAATTAAGATTGTGTGTATTATCTCTATCATTTTTATCTCTTTTTACCCTCATGCTCTATACATATTTTTTTTAACTTTTTTTAACGTCTTTTTAGCTCCGTTCTTAGTGAATTATCACTCCGCTTCTGGTGAAATATTACTCTCCCCTATGGAATTTATTAAGGATATAGAATTTCATAAATATGAGATTCTGGATACATTATATACCACATTACCCCCCCGATTTATTCTGTCACTCTTCTAAACTTACCAGGTCTGATAGATACACTCTCTGTGGCAAGTTCAAAAAATTGGAACGACTAATCCACACCGCAAACTCCCAGTGGTGGGACCAGTTTTTCCTAAAAAAATATCTAGAAGGAAAAATTTCCCCTAGAGGACTCAGGATCCTAAAGACCTGTGGTTTTCTTGATGATACCCATAATAGAGAATGGGAAAATTTAGCTGAATTTTGTACCACAAAATGGATAGGGATCCTCATTAGTCAAAGAAATCTGAAATATAGCGAGATGGTACATCAGATACAGATTTTATAACTAGAGATCACGTCCTTCAACCTAAAAATCCAACCCACCTGGTTAGAGACCCTTAAAAAGAACACCAAGAACAAAGAGAATCTTCTTATTCAAACCAAACTCTGTACATTTTATAGAGACTTAGAGGACTATAGACATAAGAAAATATTCTCTTGGAAGAGAAATGATACTATACCAGCCCTAATGTCTTTGTCACCTCACCCGACCATAATAATACCAAAGAAAACAACAACACAGGGTCACTCTGTGCTCCCTCAGACCTCATTCCCTATACCCTCTAAGGCAAATACACTTCCTCAACACAAACCTCTTAAATTAACCCCAAAAAAATTCCGTCCCCATCGCCCAGCTACACCCCTACCCCAAAGGCAGAATGCCAAACCTAGAGCTAGATCTCTACCATCATCTACCAGAGTAGAATCGGTGCCTACTGCACCCTCCCCTTCCATCAACCCTTCTCAGGCCCCACCAGTTTTAATACCATCTGTTCAAGTAGATCTGGCTTCATCAGTATCATTATCATCCAGGTCCCCTGATTCTGCACCCACCTCCACGTCTTCAATCGTTCATATGGTCAAAACCTCATCTCCATCTAAAACTGTTCGACCTTAATAATGACAACCCATATACATCCACCTTCCCCAAACAAGAACTGCCCACCCCCTGTTCCTCCATCAATAATCTACTCCTAGGTGATTTTCAAAGTGGTGAAATAGCCCCCCACTCCGCAGCCCTCTTGTTTTCTTTTTTAGAGAAGGATCCTCACCGCAAGCAGCGTCTAAAAAGAAAAAAAGCAGACGAGGATGCAGAGGTGGACGTAATAAATCCAAAAACATATGCAAAAGTACAGAAACGATAAAAATATTCAATTTATCCTCACATCCGTTAACCCCTGAAGAAATTTCCCTATTAGGCAAGGGACTTATGTTTTCACCCACTATATTACCCAATTCGTTTCTCCTTTTTAAGGACCTAAACAATTCATTAGAAATTTGACATTGAAAAGATATTTTATTATCCAATCAACGAAGAATTTATCGGCCAACCCCACCAAAATACAACACAAGTTCAAGCAGTTTCCCCCAATATCACCATAGATGACCCCTCCGAGAGCCCCATCAGTATTCATGAGTTTGAATCAGATGGGGGAGATCTTGATCTGGGCTTAGATCTTGAACTACTCACTCAACACATTCAGACTTCACCCCCGGTCAGGTATTCCAATTTTAAACCTAAATCTGTGTTTTACCCAACTAAATCCAAGGGTCCGTATTTGGAAGCCTTTTATAGAGTGGTCTTTGCAGACTTTCAAAAATTATGCCAACAAGCAGACAACACACAAAAATACTGTAGTTATAACCTCAGCCCTGGTGAAAAAATTGCACTCCATTCTCTTTCCAACAACCCTGCCATAACGATCAAACCTGCTGATAAGGGAGGCGGGATTGTTAAACAAGACCGCACCTCTTATATCGCAGAAGCATCGCGATTACTCGCAGATCGCCAAACATATAAAAAGCTTCCCTCTGATCCCCTACCCCAATTTAGATTAGAGGCCGAGACATTAACTAAGAAAGCTCTATCAGATGGAGTCATCAACAAGAATGAAGCCGTTTTTCTGTGTAAAGAATTTTACAGTACACCTTATTTCTACCATCTACCCAAGGTGCACAAAAACTCATCTCACCCCCCTGGTAGGCCTATTGTGGCCTCTATGAACAGTGTGACCAGTGGTTTTTCGCAGTATGTCGATTCTTTTCTACAGCCCTTGGCCCAGAACCTCCAATCCTATGTGCGGGATTCCATACATCTGATGGAACTCTTGACTCCCTACATTTGGCATGACAGTTATTCTTGGCTATCTCTTGACGTTAACTCCCTGTATACGTCCATACCCCACCATACAGGTCTATTGGCAGTTCAACATTTTCTGTCTCTGGACCCTCTGTTAAATGCAAAGCAATCTATATTTATATCGGAAGCCACCGCCTATTGCCTAACACATAACTATTTTCATTTTGAGGAGGAATTTTTTCTGCAAACCCATGGTACTGCCATGGGCACAAACTTTGCCCCGTCTTACGTGAAACTAACCATGAGTCTGTGGGAAGATCGCTTTATATGGAATAATAATCCCTTTGCTAAACACCTAGTATTTTACGGTCGATACATAAATGACATTATCGTCATTTGGGATGGCCCTCCCACCTCAATAGACGGTTTTGTCTCACATTGCAATAATAACGATTTAAGTCTGTCTTTTACCTCAGTACACAATGTAGATAGCCTTCCGTTTCTAGATCTTGAACTTTTTCACGACAATGCCCATATCTTTTCACGTAATTACACCAAACCCACTGCAGGGAATTCTTATCTACATTTTGATAGCTGTCACCACCCGCAGTGGGTCAATAACATTCCGAAAGGTCAGTTCTGCAGATTGAGACAGAACTGCACTAGAGATTCAGACTACATCTCTCAAAGCGTGCATCTCAAAAAGAAATTTCTAGATAAGGGATACCCCGACCATTTGGTAGACCAGGCCTATACCACCTTTCTTTCCGAAAAAAAACCTAAGACTAAAAAACAGCTGGAAAATGATACTGTGCGTTTTATTACCAGATACCATAGCAAATATAAGAAAATGGAGCATACTCTCCATAAACATTGGAACATCCTCAAACAGGATCCTTTCCTGAGTAATAACCTCACAAATAGACCGAAGGTCACTTACAGAAGGGCCCCTACTCTAAAAAATAAGATAGCACCCAGTAAGTCAAAATGCACTAAACCTAATAACCCTCTGGTTCTTATTCCCCTTACCGGCATGTTTAGGTGCAATAAACCACTTTGTAAAACTTGCGCTTTTGTGCGACATGGTCAACGGAGCTTTCAACACAAAGATAAGACATACCAGTTGGAGGGCTTTTACAACTGCTCTACTGAATATGTGGTTTATTGCCTGACATGCCCATGTAGATCACTATATGTCGGTCTCACTATCCGTCCATTGCGACAACGGTTTGGCAAACATCGCAGATTAATTGAGAAAGGTTGCGATGAACATAGTGTTCCCCGCCACTTTTTGGAACACCATAACTAATCAACTGCTGGCTTACAGGTGTGGGTCCTAGAGTCGATTCCCCGTAACTCGTCTGAGGCTGAACGATTCTCCAAGTTATGTGAACGCAAGTTCTTTTGGATTTACACCCTGGACACACTTGCGCCCAATGGGTTAAATGAAGAACTAGAAGTTAACACCATCATATAACCCTTCAGCCCCGATCTCTTTGATCCTATCCCAAAATAGATCTAGGTATGAGTATCTTTGACATATACTGTTTGATCTAACAATCATTTTTTATATGTACACCTATATAGAATTACCTGTATTTCATAAGAATATATGTATGATGTATGTCGTTTTGTGTTTACGCATACATCATATAATTTAGCTAATATTCCCAGTTTTTTTAATTGCTACGGAGAGTTCCCATTACTTTTAGTATCTGTCAGTTTAGTGGTAATGTATTTTTAGTTTTTCGTTTTTTAAAATGTATTTAAAATATCTTTCATAGACAATAATTGTTTGAAATATATGTAAAATATTTAGAACACTTTTAACAGCTAATAATCCCTTACTCACCCACCCTCCTGTTTTTTCATGATATATGGATATGTATGCACAATTTTTATTGTAATCATATCACCAACTACATTGGTTTATTATTATTTTTTTTTCTATTTTCTTCTATTTTTTTTTTTTTTTCTATTATTTTTTCTTATTTATTATTTATTATTTTTTAATTATTATTCATATTTTTCTTTATTTTTATTTTTACTCTTATCCTCACATTAGTTTTTATTACTATTATTTTTTCCCCTTTTTTCTTATTTGACCATTATTTTTATTTTTATTTTAGATCCCATTATTATATATATATATTTTTTTATATTTTTTCATTATTAAATTATTTTCTATTATTTTTTTTATTATTTTCTAATTTATATATATTTTCTCCTTCATATATTTCTTCTTTTTATATGAATTTTTTTTTTCTTTATGTATATATTTTTATATATATATATATATATATATATATATATATATATATATATATATATATATTTTTTTTTTTTTTTTTCTCTTTGTTTCTAATTCTATTCTTGGTACTCTCAAATTAATTGAGAAAGATTAATTGAGAAAGGTTGCGATGAACATAGTGTTCCCCGCCACTTTTTGGAACACCATAACCAATCAACTGCTGGCTTACAGGTGTGGGTCCTAGAGTCGATTCCCCGTAACTTGTCTGAGGCTGAACGATTCTCCAAGTTATGTGAACGCAAGTTCTTTTGGATTTACACCCTGGACACACTTGCGCCCAATGGGTTAAATGAAGAACTATAAGTTAACACCATCATATAACCCTTCAGCCCCGATCTCTTTGATCCTATCCCAAAATAGATCTAGGTATGAGTATCTTTGACATATACTGTTTGATCTAACAATCATTTTTTATATGTACACCTATATAGAATTACCTGTATTTCATAAGAATATATGTATGATGTATGTCGTTTTGTGTTTACGCATACATCATATAATTTAGCTAATATTCCCAGTTTTTTTAATTGCTACGGAGAGTTCCCATTACTTTTAGTATCTGTCAGTTTAGTGGTAATGTATTTTTAGTTTTTCGTTTTTTAAAATGTATTTAAAATATCTTTCATAGACAATAATTGTTTGAAATATATGTAAAATATTTAGAACACTTTTAACAGCTAATAATCCCTTACTCACCCACCCTCCTGTTTTTTCATGATATATGGATATGTATGCACAATTTTTATTGTAATCATATCACCAACTACATTGGTTTATTATTATTTTTTTTTCTATTTTCTTCTATTTTTTTTTTTTCTATTATTTTTTCTTATTTATTATTTATTATTTTTTAATTATTATTCATATTTTTCTTTATTTTTATTTTTACTCTTATCCTCACATTAGTTTTTATTACTATTATTTTTTCCCCTTTTTTCTTATTTGACCATTATTTTTATTTTTATTTTAGATCCCATTATTATATATATATATTTTTTGATATTTTTTCATTATTAAATTATTTTCTATTATTTTTTTTATTATTTTCTAATTTATATCTATTTTCTCCTTCATATATTTCTTCTTTTTATATGAATTTTTTTTTTTCTTTATGTATATATTTTTTTATATATATATATATTTTTCTCTTTGTTTCTAATTCTATTCTTGGTACTCTCAAATTCCCCCTACACCCGTATTTAGTTAATCTTGCCTCCCCCATCAGCTGTCAGCGTGTGTGTGTTTTTTTTTCTATGCGGAGCTATATAAGACATTGGTCTTCCCCTCTGCCCTACACTTGATAAAGGAGCGCGCATGTCCAGTGGGAACTTCGCGCATGCTCATAAACGCGTTGTGGTTCTCTTCGATTCAGTGACGTCACACGCCCTCGTTTAGGATTGCGAAACTGTCATCCAGCGCAGCGGCTTGTTTGCTTCCTCCCGCGGAGGATCGATACCATCCTTCACCGCTCATCACGCCGGATCCATACCATGGACGCTGAGATTGTCACGGAAGTCATGTCCCGTTTTGTAACCGGTCTTCTCCTTACCTTACTGTAAGTGTGGATAACTTATTATTGTCAGCAATAAATACCTGCACTCAGAGGCGCTTTTTTCTCTTTTCTCTTTTATGGTTATATGGAGAGCTGACTCTGCTCATTCGGAAAAGCCTGCCCTCAGCGCTGATCACAGACTATAGACATTCCAGTTAGAGACATTTCAACCTTGTCTTATTTTGCCCTTATCTCCTTAATACAAGTTTACTGGCATCTACGGCTGTAGCTACGGACCATTAATGAGACTGTTTTGCAGCTACAGCTATATTGTTACATTGTACCATTGATTATATCATCTTGCAGTCGTCTTGTCCATATTTGTTTTTTGGTCCATTGATCGAATTTACATCATTTTTAATACTGTACCCTCTAATTTCTGTCCTGAGCGCTTGCACGCATCTGGTATATATCTATTCTGAACTGTGGTAGTGGGTCTCTCGTAAGTCGTTTGTATGTGTTAGTGTCGGATAATAGTCGTGTGGATTCCATAAAGTAATCAAACTTATTCTGTATTATTTTGCTCCCCCCCCCCCCTTGTCTGCTGGTTTAATTATGGAGGTCAGGAATTGTGGGCTAGTTGTCATAAAGACTCTGTCTCTGATGGAGTAAGGTTCGATCGGGGGAAATTGTTGGTGTTCTGGCGCATACGTCGTACTTCCGCACAAAAACTACCTAATAAAAGCTCTGAACAAAGGGTCCTTTAGCATATGTAGGATTAAAGATGGATTTCGGATGAAAATTAGTATGTTTAACTGGAGGCGAGGTAGGCATATGTTGTGTGAGATATGAGGCGTAATCCTCATTATCATTATTGTAAAGCTCTTCAAGATAAGCTAGGGCTATGTCATCTGAGAGTATGATAGTCTCTTCAATGTCATCATCACATGATGAGGAAGGGGAGATGGTATCGATATTAGTAGTACCTTTTTTGGCCGCTTGTATATTGTAAAAACGTCTAACCGTGAGGTTCCTGCTAAATCTATTCAGGTCTACAAAGAGGGTAAAAGGATTTGGTGGAACGGTGGGTGCAAAATTTAATCCTCGACTGAGTAGGGAGGTATCAGATTCTGATAGATTATGACTGGACAAATTGAAAATCCTCACAGTTTGTGGGATTTGCCTTTCCTTTCTACTTGCTCTTCTTCTTCCCCTTCTTCTGCCTCTACTGTGTGTTTTCTTTTGGAGGCAGGTATGGGGGTTAGGAGAGAGACCCAGAGTTATCTGGGTTAGCAAGAGCAGAAGTAGATGACACGGGTACTAAATCACTGATACTGTGAACCAACAGTGTGTCAGATGAGACAGTGGTGGATGAATATGGTACAGTTACTGACAAGTCTGTGTCGGCTACCATGGGGGTGGAGTTATCCAACTCACGGGGTATATCATAGGCATTATGGGATTCTGAGGTGGCAGATAAGTTGTATACCCCCTTATAAGTCTGCCCATGGTCAGATTGGTATGATGAGTGAGCCGTATCAGCCCTATCAGTATGGGGTTTGGTTTTCCTTCTGCGTATCTTGGGGCGCTTGGGTTTAGGTGTCAAGAGAGGTCTATTATGTGGGATATTTGTACGGTTGGGAGGGAAATATACTGGTGTCATAATGGGTACAGGTTTTGGTGGCAATGGCATAAGAGGAGGGATAGCAGCCCTGGGAGGGTGCAATGTTTTAGTCTTTTTCCAACTAAAGACTCGATTGAGATTATAATCGTCAAAATCTCTACGTAGCTTCCCTAATTTGGTTTTGATCAACAAGTCTTCACTATATTTAGTATTTTGTTTAAGTATGTTCAACCGAGTAGCAGATAAGTATGTGGTTTTAGTGATTAGTAGTTCCACTAGAGATTTAATCTTAGTGACAAATTCCTGGTATCTAATCTCTCTTTGATAATAGTGTCCATCCACTTACGGGTGCAGAATTCAGAAATATTACCCCATTCCCGTTTGAGGTCAGTGGTGAGGAAGTTGCAAGTTTTGATAATACGGAGGCCTCTGGGGGAGATATTATGTTTAACCGCTTCAGCCCCGGAGATTTTACCCCCTTCCTGACCAGAGCACTTTTTGCGATCCGGCACTGCGTCGCTTTAACTGCCAATTGCGCGGTTGTGCGACGTTGCAACCAAACAAAATTGACGTCCTTTTTTTCCCACAAATAGAGCTTTCTTTTGATCACTTCACTGTATTTGATCACTTCTGCGGTTTTTATTTTTTGCGCTATATACAAAAAAAGTGACAATTTTGAAAAAAATGCATTATTTTTTTACTTTTTGCTATAATAAATATCCCCCAAAAATATATTAAAAAAAATTTTTTTCCTCAGTTTAGGCCGATATGTATTCTTCTACATATTTTTGGTAAAAAAAAAAAATCGCAATAAGCGTATATTGATTGGTTTGCGCAAAAGTTATAGCATCTACAAAATAGGGTATAGTTTTATGGCATTTTTATTTTTAATTTTTTTGTTATTAGTAATGGCGGTGATCTGCAATTTTTATCGGGACTGCGACATGGCGGACACATGGGACAATTTTGACACTACTTTGGGACCATTGTCATTTATACAGCGATCAGTGCTATAAAAATGCATTGATTACTGTGTAAATGACACTGCCAGTGAAGGGGTTAACCACTAGTGGCCGATGAAGGGGTTAAGTGTGTCCTAGGGAGTGATTCTAACTGTGGCAGGGATGGGCTTCAAGTCACCCTAACAGCAGCATGAGTGATGCTTCTATGCAGATAGAAACAGACAAAATATAAACTCAGCGCTCGTTTGAGGAGAGACCCTGGAGGTGTACACAGATCAAATAAATGTGATTAAAAGAGTCTCTCAATAGCAGGTCCATAGCAACAGTCTCTAAGATGAATAGGGAGAGGAATCCATGTACCAGCACAGTGTGAAGACCTTAAAGCAGTCTCTGCAATGCAACAAAGGAAAAGAAACACAGTGCCTCTAAGTGCAGTATTGGTAAACCATTTGGTGATAAGTCAAAAGTGAAACTACTCACAAAAGGAGCATAAACATAAGCATGATAGTAATCCTGCAGCAAAATCCGGGGGTAGTTTTCCCCTAAACGTCTGTGTCTCTGAAGTGCAGCTGACAGCTCGTGCAGGTGGATTCCAGCATTTGCAGCCTATGAGAACAGCAGGGAACACAGGGGCAATTGGAGATGACGTCACTTCCGGGTGCAGGGTGAGAGGTGGTGGCTTCGCGTTTAGAGCATGCTTGCTCCTTCCTCAGGCCATACAAAACGCCATCTTTGTTGTGGTATATGTGTGCTGGGGAGATAAACCCGCCTAGTCACATGATCCACTAAGGTGGCACTCTGACTCTATGAAATACATTCAACGCTTGAATAAAATGGGGATCGGTGGTAAGATGAGTATAAAAACCAAGAATAAAAATTAATAAATGTGCTCATCTTGGTCATCGTGCACTTTTCCAACATGACAATGATCAAAAACATACATCTAAGGCTGCTGTTGCATTTCTGAAGAAGAACATGGTGAAAGTGATTCAGTGGCCAAGTACGTCTCCTGATCTGAACCCAATGGAACACCTATGGGGAATTCTGAAGAGACAAGTTCAGCATGGCTCTCCATCCAACATCCAGGCTCTAAAAGAGGTCATTCTTGAAGAATGGAAAAAGATAGATGGTGCAATATGTCAGCAACTTGTTCATTCCAAGACTCGGCGTGGTCCTTAAAAATCATGGAGATCATACAAAATACTAGATGTAGTCATTTTTGTTGTGGGGTGTATTCATTTTTGCATCAACTAACGTGAGTAAAACTGAATATTTTGTAATCTAAGTTATATTATTAACCTTACTTTCATGTAATGAGCTAAACAAATGTTCTATAAAATTCAGTTTTGTCAAAATTTGGGAATTCTTTCTTGTGTTCATTGAGATTGAGTATGGATTAAAATCATGCTTTTTAAAAGTGGTGTACGCATTTATGCTGAGCCCTGTATGTGCAGTGTATACAATGAGTATAAGCCCCTCTCACCGGTTGTGAAAATCTGTTTAAGCCTATTGTTTAACCTGGCGCTCTGTATACGCCACAGAACTTGTTTTCCTGCTTTATCCAGGGGTGCCACAGGTCTTTCATTATTCTAGTCTTGCTTTGTTACACTGTTTGACTTTTTTTATTTGTAAAGTCAGGTAGGTTGCTGGTTGTGGTTATTGACAATGTGTACATAGTGTTTATAGTGTTGCAATATTGGTTTTCTTAGCTTATAATGAGAGCTGTTGTCAAATTTGAGGTTGTCAGTAAAAAATGTGGTCTGTCAAATTTTTCTTGAATTGTTAGAAAAAAAGTTGTTGGAGGGTTTGTAACTCTGACACACAATGCGTGACAGAAATTTCTTTCTGTCAGAGTATACATGTTTTTTTATGTACAGTGAGCATAGAAAAGAATCATCCCCCATTTAAAATAATCACATTTTGTTGCTTTGCAGCTTGAAATGAAGACAGACACAGTTTGTTGTTTTATCCAGCTGTATTTACTAGTGCAACGTATAACATCCAAGTGAAAGATACAATAACAACATGTCATGAAAAACATAAAAAAAAAAACAAACAGGATCACTGAGTTGGAAAAAGAATCCCCCCCCCCCCATGTCAGTATTTTGTTGAACCACGTTTTGCTTTAATCTAATGCTGGCCATACACTATACGAAAAATCGGCCGAAAAATCGTTCGTATAGACACTTCGTTAGTTTTTTGGCAAGTTAATGGGCACAAATCGATAATCGTTTGTGACGTTTTTGTGGTAAAAAAACGAACGGGAAGTTTGGTAAATTTCTGCCGAACGTACGATAAATTGCAAGGTTAATGTGTTTCCCGTCCGAACTGTCTGCACTAGGTATATGTAAAAAAACGAACAAAAAATTATTTATTCATGTCCATTGAACAATTTATCTGTCATTATATGATGGCACGATCGTTTGCGGTCACGGTCGAACGTTCGTTTTTCGAAAATGGGTTCGGCCGATTTTCTGTATAGTGTATGGCCAGCATTAGTCTTTAGTCTTTTCTAGACTTTGTAATAGACATGTGCAATTCGGTTCGTTGCGAATTCATTTTTTAACCACTTCAATACCGGGCACTTTCCCCCTTTCCTGCCCAGTCCAAATAGAGCTTTCTTTTGGTGGTATTTGATCACCACTGGGTTTTTATTTTTTGCTAAACAAACTAAAAAAGACCTACATTTTTGAAAAAAAAAAGTTCTTCGTTTCAGTAATAAAATTTTGTTTTCTCCTTCACTGACGGGCACTGATGAGGCTGCACTGATGGGCACTGATGAGTTGGCACTGATAGCAGTGGCACTGATGGGCACTAATATGTAGAATTGATGGGTACCGATAGGCAGCACTGATGGGTACCGATAGGCGGCACTGATGGGTGGCACTGATGGACACTAATAGATGGCACTGATGGGCAGCACTGATGGGGTACTGACAGGTGTTACTGATGGGCACTTATTGGCACTGTGATGGGCACTGATTGGCACTGTGGTGGGCACTGATTGTCACTTTGATGGGCACTGATGGGGCACTGACTGGCAGCTGATTGGCACTGATTGGCATTGTTGGTGGCACATCTGATGGGGCTGTGCTGATAATTAATGTGCTGATTATCAGCACAAACACCCCCCTCTGACAGGGAGAGACGCTGATCGGCTCTCCCTGTCAGTGCGAACTGAGGAAAGCAGTTTACCGGCACTTCCTGGTTCACGCGATGATTTGGTCATAGCTGATCACGTGGTAAGAAGCCTCCATCAAAGTTTCCCTACCACGATCGGAGATGTGGTGTGCCAGATTGACACGCCGCACCAGCGATCGCCGCGCTGCACGCCTAGACAGACGCGCGCCGGCATTTTATCCTGAAAGACGTCATATGACGTCTAGTCAGGATAAAGAAACCACTACCTGGCCGTCAATCTGCTATAGGCTGGGCGGGAAGTGGTTAACAAATTTCGACAAATTTGTTTTTATCCAAATTAACTGAAACCTGTTTAACGATTTTTTCTGTATATTCATAAATTAGAATATTCGTAAATTCCAGGCCTACAGTCCTGCTGTGTAAGTCTATGGAGCGCGGCTCTGTAGACACACAGCTCAAGAGCGCGGGGACTACCTCTCCCCATAGCCAGCGGCTGGCTATGGTAGTCTCGCAGAAGAAGAGGAGGAGCCAAGATCTTCGCCGGGGACCCGAGAAGAGGAGGATCGAAGCTGCTCTGAGTAATGCCACTGCACAGAGCAGTAAGTATAACATGTTTGTTATTTTATTTTAAAAAAAATTGAGTTTAGTAAAACTTTAAGGCCAAATAATTACATTTTAATCTCATTTGACCACCTTAAATGCACCTTGAGAATTCTGAGGCCACATGGAAAAATGTATTATGGTCAGATGAGACTAATAATTGGACTTTCAGGAACTTTATACACTTTCTTTTTGAGGATCACTTTTATATATATTGTGTATTGTTTATTTTATTGTGCATTACTTTTCAATTGATATTTCCTCCCTCAGGTGCCACTTCCTCTGATTTCTCTGTCAATATCAACGGCTCAACTATCAACCCATCCCCCCACGCCAAAGTCCTAGGTGTAATCCTGGACTCTGAACTAACCTTTTTCAGACCCACATTCTATCACTATCCAAAATTTGCCGCCTCAACCTCCGCAACATCTTCAAGATATGCCCCTTCCTTACCAATGTCACCACAAAGCTTCTAATCCACTCCCTGGTCATCTCCCTCCTCGACTACTGCAACTCCCTCCTCATTGGCCTACCTCTAAATAGGCTATCCCCACTTCACTCCATCATGAACGCTGCTGCCAGGCTCATCCACCTCACAAATCGCTCAGAGTCTGCTATACCCCTCTGCCAATCCCTCCACTGGCTGCCACTCAGTCACCAAATTAAATTCAAGATACTAACTATAACTTACAAAGCCATCCACAAGCCATCCACAACCTGGCCCCCAGCTACATCTCTAACCTAGTCTCAAAATACCAACCTAATCGTTCTCTTTGCTCCTCCTAAGACCTCCTGCTCTCAAACTCCCTTGTCACCTCATCCCATGTCGCCTTCAGGACTTCTTCAGAGCCTCTCCCATCCTCTGGAATGCTCTACCCCAATCCGTCCGATTTTCTCCAACTTTATCCACTTTCAGACGATCCCTGAAAACTCATCTCTTCAGAGAAGCCTATCTGGCCCTCACCTAACAACTGTACATTTATCTTCTCAATCAGCACATCACCCACAGTTATTACCTCTTGTATCTCTTGACCTTCCCTCTTAGATTGTAAACTCTAAGGAGCAGAGCCCTCTGATTCCTACTGTATTAAAGTGTATTGTATTTGTACCGTCTACCCTCAAGTTGTAAAGCGCTACGTAAACTGTTGGCGCTATATAAATCCTGTATAATAATAATGATAATAAATTATTTTTTGGTACCATTCGTATCATTGATTGGAATTTTCAAATCAGGGGTAGGCAACCTTTTTAGCACAGTGTGCCGAAAAAAAATGTTTTCAAAGAAATTGAGCGTGTCGATTTTATAACCAAAAAAGTCAACTTCACACTCTCAATCACGAAAAGGATTCTTTATAAAGCAAATGCTGTAAACTACTTTAGTAGTGAGAAATTAACATCCTGCACTCTCACGCCTCAGATCAGCCCCAATTCCTGCAACTCCAAACCTCAGATCAGCCCCAATTCATGCACCTTCACACCCCCTTTCTCATCTGCCCCACCACTGTACTACCCTGCACATCTGGCCCACCACTGTCCCACCCTGCTCTTCTGTCCCACCACTGTAACCCCCTGCTCATCTGCCCCACCAATGTCCCCCCTTTCTCATCTGCCCCACCACTGTACCTCCATGCACATCTGCTCCACCACTGAACCATCTTCTCATCTGTCCTAACCAGGGTCGGACTGGCCTACCAGGATAACAGGAAATTTTCTGGTAGGCTGCCTGACTGCAGCGCTCTCCTCCCTCTGACCTCACACGCTCGTATGTCACGGAGCTGGGTCTGTGTGCAAGGTCCCGCCCCCCCTAGACCGGCTCGTGTGATAGTAGATTGAAACAGTGTTCCGCGGCATCCACCTATCACACGAGCCGGTCTAGGGGGGCGGGACCTTGCACACAGACCCAGCTCCGTGACATACGAGCGCCGGAGGACAGAGGGAGGAGAGCGCTGTGTTATCCAGAAAATGGTGAGACCGTGAGGCTGCAATTGGTGGACACAGAGGCTGCAATTGGTGGGCAGAGAGGCTGCAATTGCTGAGCACAGACCAGGGCCGGACTGGCCTACTGGGATGCCGGGATATTTCCACACTCTTAGCCCCCCCCAGTGCTCTCAGCCTCCCGTGCTCTCCACCCCTGTTCTTTTTGCCCCCCCCCCAGTGCTCTCAAGTCCCCCCCCAGCGCTCTCCGCTCCCCACCCCTGTGATCTCCACTCCCCCCTGCTCTTTGCCCCCACCCATGTGCTCTCTAACCCCGCCAGTACTCTCTGCTCCCCCTTCTGTCCAGCTTCCAACCACTGCTCTCCACTTCCCCAGGACTTCCCCAGGACCAGAGGACAGGCTGACTGGGGCCGGAAAATGAGGGCGGCTGAAGGTGCAGGTGGCCAGGGACCACTCCATCTCGAGAGCAGACCCTGCCTGCTGCTGGCTATCATGGATATCCTGCTGGCATGCAAGGTACCGTACCGAGCATCAACAACCACAGACAGGGACTGCAGACTGGGACATGGGGCACAGAAGGGGCTGCAATAATGGGCACAGCGAGGCTGCATTCGTGGGCACAGTGAGGCTGCATTAATGGGCACAGTGAGACTGAATTCACAGGCACAGTGAGACTGCATTCAGGGCACAGTAAAGCTGAATTTGATGAGCACAGCGAGGCTGCAATGGTGGGCACAGTGAGGCTGCATTGATGGGCACAGTGAGGCTGCATTTGATTGGCACTGATGGGGCTGCATTTGATGGGCACTGGTGAGGCTGCATTGAGCTCTTGTATCATGTCTGCTGTCTCTGACCATCTCCTGCATCATGTCTGCAGTCTGTGAGGGAGTCTGGAGAGGAGTCAAGAGTGGGAGCACCGCTGGGATGGGGGCCATGGGAGAAGTCAGATGTGTGTGGACTGTGGAGAGGAGACTATAGGATAAAACCAGAGCCACCGAGCTGGAGCCGACTGACTGAGTCCTGCACGGTGCACCTGACAGGAGGTTAGTGACAGCACCGCTAGGCCAGTCTGAAGGGGGGGAGTGAATACGATAATGTAAGGGGGCACTGATATAATGGGTTTCCCCCTCATATCAGTAACCCACCCCCCCTTACCTTAGTGTATTCTTTTTGCAGAAGGTGGCCCCCCCACCCCACGTTTTGAGTTCCTGGGGTCTTTTTTTTTTTGCTTTTTATATATATATATATATATATATATATATATATATATATATATATATATTTAAAGCCCTATGTGATTTCAAATGTTCTTTAAAATGTTCGGTTTTCCCTTTCATGAACAAGAAAATAATGACGTTATGCTGTTGCGCTGGTTTAATAATGCTGTTGCACTGGTATAATAAAGCTGTGGGGCTGGTATGAAATTTTTTCCAGAGCTGGATTTTATTCCCAGTCCGGCCCTGGCACAGAGGCTGCGATTGGTGGGCACAGAGGCTGCAGTTGTGGGCACAGAGAGGCTGCATTGGTGGGCACAGAGAGGCTGCATTGGTGGGCACAGTGAGGCTGGATTGATGGGGACAGTGAGACTGCAATGAAGTGAAGCTGCATTGGTGGGCACAGTGAAGCTGCATTGGTGGGCACAGTGAGGCTGCAATGATGGGCACAGAGAGGCTGCAATAATGGGCACAGAGAGGCTGCATTGATGGGCACCATGAAGCTACAATGATGAGCACAGTGAGGCTGCAATGATTGGCACAGTGAGGCTATATTGATGGGCACAGGGAGGCTGCATTGATGGGCACAGGGAGGCTGCATTGATAGGCACAGGGAGGCTGCATTGGTAAGCACAGCAAGGCTGCATTGGTGGGCACAGTGAGACTGCGTTCATGGGCACAGTGAGGCTGCAATGATAGGCACGGCAAGGCTGCATTGGTGGGCACGGCGAGGCTGCATTGATGGGCACGGCGAGGCTGCATTGATGGGCACGGCGAGCATGCAATTGGTGGGCACAGAGAGGCTGCAATTGGTGGGCACAGAGAGGCTGCAATTGGTGGGCACAGAGGCTGCAATTGGTGGGCACACATAGACTGCATGGTGGGCACACATAGGCTGCAATTGGTGGACACAGAGAGGCTGCAATTGGTGGGCACAGAGGCTGCAATTTGTAGACAAAGTGAGGCTGCATTCATGGGCATAGAGAAACTGCATTGGTGGGCACAGTGAAGCTGCATTGGTGGGCACAGCGAGGCTGCAATGGTGGGCACAGTGAGGCTGCATTGGTGGGCACAGTGAGGCTGAATTGATGGGCACAGTGAGGCTGCAATGATGGGCACAGAGAGGCTGCAATGATGGGCACAGATAGGCTGCACTGATGGGCACCATGAAGCTGCAATGATGGGCACAGTGAGGCTCAAATGATGGGCACAGTGAGGCTGCAATGATGGGCAGAGGGAGGCTGCATTTATGGGCAGAGGGAGGCTGCATTGATGGGCAGAGGGAGGCTGCATTGATGGGCACAGTGAGACTGCATTCATGGGCACGGTAAAGCTGCATTTGATGGGCACTTTGAGGCTGCAATGATGGGCACAGTGAGGCTGTAATGATGGGCACAGTGAGGCTGCATTGGTGGGCACAGTGAGGCTGCATTGATGGGCACGGCAAAGCTGCATTGATGGGCATGGCGAGTCTGCATTGATGGACACAGTGAGGCTGCATTTGATGGGCACTGATGAGGCTGCATTGATCTCTTGTATCATGTCTGCAGTCTCTGGCCATCTCTTGTACTATGTCTGCAGTCTCTGATCATCTTTAGTATGATGTCCTCAGTCTCTAACCATCTCTTGTACCATGCCTGCAGCCTCCGACACCTCCTGTATCATGTTTGCAGCCTCTGACATCAACTGTATCATGCCTGCAGCCTCTGACCATCTCTTGTAACATGTCCACAGCCTCTGACCATCTCTTGAATCATGTTCTCAGTCTCTACCCATCTCTTGTATCCTGTCCTCAGTCTCTATCCATCTCTTGTATCCTGTCCTCAGTCTCTACCCATCTCTTGTATCCTGTCCTCAGTCTCTAGCCATCTCTTGTATCATGTCCTCAGTCTCTACCCATCTCTTGTATCCAGTCCTCAGTCTCTATCCATCTCTTGTATCCTGTCCTCAGTCTCTACCCATCTCTTGTATCCTGTCCTCAGTCTCTAGTCATCTCTTGTATCCTGTCCTCAGTCTCTACCCATCTCTTGTATCTTGTCCACAGTCTCTAGCCATCTCTTGTATCATGTCCTCAGTCTCTAGCCATCTCTTGTATCATGTCCTCAGTTTCTACCCATCTCTTGTATCCTGTGCTCAGTCTCTAGCCATCTCTTGTATCATGTTCTCAGTCTCTAGCCTTCTCTTGTATCCTGTCCTCAGTCTCTAGCCATCTCTTGTATCCTGTCCTCAGTCTCTAGTCATCTCTTGTATCCTGTCCTCAGTCTCTACCCATCTCTTGTATCTTGTCCACAGTCTCTAGCCATCTCTTGTATCATGTCCTCAGTCTCTAGCCATCTCTTGTATCCTGTCCTCAGTCTCTAGCCATCTCTTGTATCATGTCCTCAGTTTCTACCCATCTCTTGTATTCTGTGCTCAGTCTCTAGCCATCTCTTGTATCATGTCCTCAGTCTCTAGCCATCTCTTGTATCCTGTCCTCAGTCTCTAGCCATCTCTTGTATCCTGTCCTCAGTCTCTAGCCATCTCTTGTATTCTGTCCTCAGTTTCTAAACATCTGTCAGAGAGGTTACCTGGTTGGGCGCCGGGGCGCGCCGGGGCGTGTTGGCGCTCGCGTTCCTGTCCGTGCTGGGGCGCGTGTCCCTGGGGGCGCTGGTGTGTCTGGGCTGGCCGACCGTGGCGTGCGGGGTGGCGCCCGGGCGTTCGTGCGTACGCGCGTTCGCGCTAGCGCGCGTTCGCGTTAGCGCGCGTCCGCCTGTGAGCGCTGCTTATGACGCGACCCGGTTCGGTGGGCGTGCACGCCGGTGTCGGGGGCGCGCTCGGGCGCGTGCGGGGGCGCGGCGCGCTATGGCGAACCGGCGCGTGCACGTGTGCGGCGTTTTGGCGCCAATCGGCCTATTTAAGGTTTGCCTCTATGCTGACCCAGTGCTGCCTGATCAAACAGCTCCGTACCGTGCCCGTGATCATCCTGAGTTCCTGTTTCCCTGTTGTGCTTATCCGTTGTGACCCGGCTACCCCTTGGACTATCCTTGATTGCTGCCTGAACCCGACCCCGGCTTGTCTGACCTTGTTTCTGCCTCACCCTCTTGTACCTCTGCTGCCAGCCCGTTGCCGACCTCTGCAAGTGTATGACCAGCCTGAACAGTTCCTGCCTAGCATCTGCTCCACCCAGTCTGAAGACCTACCGGTGCTTGCCAGACCATTGTGCTCCAGGACCCTACTACAGGCCCTCATACCACTCCGCATTCGTGACCTCCTGTCTGCTCTATCAGGGGTCCCGAATCGGATACGTAAGGGAGCCTACCCTCTGCCCAAGCGGACTCACCTGTCTGGTAAGTGTGGGACCTGACAGTATCAGGCAGCCATGACTGAGTCCGGGCAGGGGGCCTCCCCCATGGATGAACTGTGCAGGCATCTAGCGGGCCTCACTCAAGCCGTTAAAAGTCTGCAAGAAGGCTACACCAGATTGGAAGGGCAGGTCCAGGCCCTCTCAGCCTCTCCTTCAGGAGCAGCGTCCAATTCGGCTTCGGCACCCTCTGTAGTGATGCTTCCACCAGAGCCCAGAGTCCCTCCACCCGAGAAGTTTTCAGGAGATCGCAGCAAGTTTCAAGCGTTCCGCAACGCTTGCGAACTGTATTTTGCCCTGCAACCCCGTACATTCTCCCTGGAAGCTACTAAAGTGGGGTTCATCATATCCTTGCTGACTGGCGAACCCCAAACCTGGGCCCACAATCTGCTGAAACAAAAGGCTCCATCCCTTGATTCCGTGAATGACTTCTTCCTAGCCATGTCCCAACTGTATGAGGACCCCCAACTAACGGCAACGGCTGAAGCCACTTTACATTCCCTCCAACAAGGTCGCAGAGCGGCTGAAGATTACGCCGTGGAGTTTAGGCGTTGGAGTGCCGACACGGAGTGGAATGACGCTGCCTTGCGTCACCAATATCGGCTGGGATTATCTGACCCTCTAAAGGACGAGCTGGCACGAGTGGGGGTTCCCCAGACACTAGAGGAACTCATCAATTTATCTATCCAAATTGACCGTCGTCTCAGGGAAAGACGCTCTGAAAGATCAGTTGGTCATCCACGTCTCGCCTGGATGTTGCCCAGGGTCCCTAGTGCCCCGCACCAAGCTCCATTGGTCTCATCCGCTTCCGCCCAGGAAGGCTCGGAGCCTATGCAGTTGGGACTGCTCCGTCCCTCTCTGACCCCAGAAGAGAAGACCCGAAGACGCACACTCAACCTGTGCCTGTACTGCGGAGAGCCCGGTCATTTCGCAAGAACATGCCCCAATAAGAGGCGTAAGTGTCTACCGTCTTCCTCATTGTGTGCACCTGTCCTACCCAGTACCGGTAGTCATTTAACACTTTCCATTGTCTTGCAGTTACCTGGAAGGAGCATCCCAGTACCGGTCATCGTTGATTCTGGGGCATGCAGTGGGTTCATTGACCGGACCTTCGTTGACACTCACCATATACCCACTCAAGCTAAAGCCCAAGGACTGGCAGTCTTTCTGGCAGACGGTTCCACCCTCAGTTCCGGACCCGTCACCCAAGAAACGGTTCCTCTTTTGGCCACCATTGGCCCGGAACATCAGGAACTATTACGCCTAGATGTCATCTCCTCTCCTCTCTTCCCAATTATCCTAGGGATACCTTGGCTACAGGCCCACAACCCTAGCATCAACTGGGCTACGGGCAAGGTTCAGTTCTCCTCCGAATATTGCAGACAAAACTGCTTACGGGGAATCCCACCAACCTCTTCCCAATGTCTGTGCATGGACTCTGAAACTAAACTCTATCAAGATCTTCCTGAACCCTACCGGGATTTCCTAGACGTGTTCAGTAAGAAGGGGGCAGAAACCCTTCCGGCACATAGACCCTATGACTGCCCAATAGAACTTCTACCGGGTACCGAAGTCCCCTTTGGTAGGATCTTTCCCTTAACGGAGCAGGAGCTGGGCACCTTGAAGACTTACATTGACGAAAACCTGCAGAAAGGGTTCATTCGTCCTTCCACGTCTCCAGCTGGGGCAGGCATCTTCTTCGTAGAAAAAAAAGATCATTCCCTACGTCCCTGCATTGATTATCGGGAGCTTAACAAAATTACCATAAAGAACAGATACCCGTTACCTTTGGTTCCTGAGCTGTTTCAGAGGTTAGGATCTGCTACCGTGTTTACTAAACTAGATCTCCGTGGAGCCTATAACCTGATCCGTATAAGAGAAGGAGACGAGTGGAAGACAGCTTTTCGTACCCGATTTGGTCATTATGAGTACCTTGTCATGCCTTTTGGTCTGTGCAATGCACCGGCAACATTTCAGCACTTTGTTAATGACGTCTTTCATGATTTACTGGATTTATACGTCATCGTTTATCTAGATGATATCTTGGTCTTTTCCGCCTCTCTGATGGAGCACCGCAGACATGTACGAACTGTACTCTCCCGGCTAAGACAGCATGGGCTCTACGCCAAACTTGAGAAGTGCGAATTTGAGCTCCAATCCATCCAATTCTTGGGTTTAATCATCTCTCCTGATGGCATTAAAATGGATCCTCAGAAAGTATCCGCTATTCTGGAGTGGCCTGCACCGACTGACAAAAAAGGGGTACAACGTTTTATTGGCTTCGCCAATTTCTACAGAAAGTTCATCAGGGGTTTTTCTTCAATCATAGCTCCCATTACGGAACTTATTAAACAAGGGTGCCGGTTCCACTGGACCCCTAAAGCACAAGAGGCCTTTGGAAAACTCAAAGCGTTGTTTACCTCAGCCACTATTCTTAAACATCCCAATCCTGCCTTGCCTTTCGTCCTGGAGGTGGATGCCTCCGAAGTTGCAGTCGGAGCTGTACTGTCTCAGAGACAGGGTGCCAAAGCACTCCTGTATCCAGTGGGATTCTTTTCACGTAAGCTCTCTCCGTCCGAGAAAAACTATGATGTGGGTGATCGGGAACTTCTGGCCATTAAGGCAGCTCTGGAAGAATGGCGTTATCTCCTGGAAGGAGCAGCACATCCCATCTTGGTCTACACAGACCATAAAAATTTAGAGTACCTGAGAACGGCCAAGAGATTAAAACCCCGGCAGGCCAGATGGGCACTTTTTTTTTCGCGATTTATTTTCCACATCACGTACAGACCTGGATCCAAGAATGTTAAATCCGACGCCCTTTCCCGAATGTTTCTTGACTCTGAAAGAACCTTGTCCCCAGACACCATTCTCCCTTCTGGAAATTTCCTCGTTCTACAAGAAGACATAATCTCCCAGATCAGGCGAGCTTCCTCGAGAATGCCCCCACTTGCTGAAGCCTGTGCCAAGGATGGACTGCTCTGGTTCAAGAATAGGATTGTGGTTCCTGAGGAGCTGAAAGCACGGGTACTAAGCTTGTGCCATGACCACAAACTTGCGGGTCACTTCGGCACACGGAAAACAATTGACCTTGTCCAACGCTCCTTCTGGTGGCCTCATCTTACCAGGGATTGTAAGGCATATGTGGAGTCTTGTGATACGTGTGCCAGAAATAAGACTAGCCGGTCAAGAGCATGGGGTCTACTGAAGCCATTACCAGTCCCAGAGAGACCTTGGGCCATGATCTCTATGGATTTCATCGTGGAGCTCCCACCATCAGAGGGTTTTTCATCCATCTTCGTTGTAGTGGACAGATTGTCTAAAATGGCCCATTTCCTTCCCATGAAGGGCACCCCCTCAGCCTTGGAGACCGCCGCTATCTTCATCAAAGAAATCGTCAGACTACATGGAGTCCCGACCAATATAGTCTCGGACAGAGGCGTCCAGTTCACCTCTAGATTCTGGAGATCCCTTTGTGGTGCCCTTGAGATCGAGTTGTCCTTTTCCTCGGCCTACCATCCTCAGTCCAATGGACAAACCGAGAGGACGAACCAAACCTTGGAGCAATACATCCGCTGTTTTTCAGCTTTTTCCCAAGATGACTGGGCCTCCCTGCTTCCCATCGCAGAGTTCTCTTATAACAACTCTTTACATTCAGCGACTAATCAGTCTCCATTCTATGCCAACTATGGTTTCCACCCATCCTTCTTACCTGGAACATTTCCTGAATGCCCTGTTCCTGCAGTTTCCGAGACCTTGAACTTTTTCTCCAATAACAACAAATTGCTACAGGAAACCATGACCAAGGCTCAGGAAGACTATAAGAGGATCTTCGACAGGAAGAGACGAGGAGAACTTATGCTTGAACCTGGCAATTCTGTCTGGCTGTCCACCGCAAACCTCAAGCTAGCTTGTCCATCCAGGAAACTGGGCCCCAAATACCTGGGTCCTTTCCTGATCAAAAGGAAGATCAACGATGTGGCATTTGAATTGGACCTCCCCAATTCCCTGAAAATTCATCCAGTATTCCATGTTTCTCTCCTAAAACCGGTCACGCCCAATTTTTTTCCTGGTCGTTGCGTTGGTCCACCCAAACCGATCAAGGTTGATGGCGAAGAGGAGTTTGAAGTGGAAGCAATTCTTGATTGCAGAAGAAGGCGCAATCAGGTACAATATCTGGTGAAGTGGAGGGGCTACGGCCCCGAAGACAATTCGTGGGAACCAGAAAACAATTTGCACGCTAACGATCTCCTTCAATCCTTCAAAACCTCTCATCCCGCAAAGATGGCCCAGCTGGGCATCCGGAGTCTGCCCTTGAGGAGGGGGCACTGTCAGAGAGGTTACCTGGTTGGGCGCCGGGGCGCGCCGGGGCGTGTTGGCGCTCGCGTTCCTGTCCGTGCTGGGGCGCGTGTCCCTGGGGGCGCTGGTGTGTCTGGGCTGGCCGACCGTGGCGTGCGGGGTGGCGCCCGGGCGTTCGTGCGTACGCGCGTTCGCGCTAGCGCGCGTTCGCGTTAGCGCGCGTCCGCCTGTGAGCGCTGCTTATGACGCGACCCGGTTCGGTGGGCGTGCACGCCGGTGTCGGGGGCGCGCTCGGGCGCGTGCGGGGGCGCGGCGCGCTATGGCGAACCGGCGCGTGCACGTGTGCGGCGTTTTGGCGCCAATCGGCCTATTTAAGGTTTGCCTCTATGCTGACCCAGTGCTGCCTGATCAAACAGCTCCGTACCGTGCCCGTGATCATCCTGAGTTCCTGTTTCCCTGTTGTGCTTATCCGTTGTGACCCGGCTACCCCTTGGACTATCCTTGATTGCTGCCTGAACCCGACCCCGGCTTGTCTGACCTTGTTTCTGCCTCACCCTCTTGTACCTCTGCTGCCAGCCCGTTGCCGACCTCTGCAAGTGTATGACCAGCCTGAACAGTTCCTGCCTAGCATCTGCTCCACCCAGTCTGAAGACCTACCGGTGCTTGCCAGACCATTGTGCTCCAGGACCCTACTACAGGCCCTCATACCACTCCGCATTCGTGACCTCCTGTCTGCTCTATCAGGGGTCCCGAATCGGATACGTAAGGGAGCCTACCCTCTGCCCAAGCGGACTCACCTGTCTGGTAAGTGTGGGACCTGACAACATCACTTGTATCATGTCCGCAACCTCTGACCATCTCTTGTCTTATATCATGTCTGCAGTCTCTGAGGGGGAGTCTGGAGAGGAGTTAAGAGTGGGAGTGCCGCCAGGATGGGGGTCATGGGAGAAGTCAGATGTGTGTGGACTGTGGAGAGGAGACTATAGGATAAAACCAGAGCCACCAACCTGGAGCCATCTAACTGAGCCCTGCACAGTGCACCTGAGAGGAGGTCAGTGGCAGCGCCACCAGGCAAGTCTCGGGGGGGGGGGGGTCACTGATGTAAGGGGGAGCAAATACAATAATATAAAGGGGCACTGATATAAAGGTTTCCCCCTTATATCAGTAACCCCCCTCATTCTTTCTACAGAAGGTGGTCTCTGAAAACCAGAGTCGTCCCCCCCCACGTTCCTGGGGTGCCCCTTGATGATGGACCAATTTTACCACTTTTAACTGGAATTTGCTTTTATATATATATATATATATATACATATATAAAGCCCTATGTGCTTTTATATCTGCCTTCTTTTTTTTTTCCAAATAACATTTTATTTTGTATTTGTATTACAAGATTACATAAAATGCAATGAGTAATAAAATTTAAGGAAAGATGAGGAAAAGGGGAAGAAAAGGAGGGGAAGGGGGGGTAGGTAATAGAGGCCATATATGAAATACTCCTTCTCATCTTTCCCATATTACTGTTCAAAACCATATAAATCATTTAAACATTTAATGCAAAGAAAAAAGAAGGGGGGAGAAGAGTAGAAAGGTAAAGAAAAAGGGGGGGGGGGTGGTTGTTATAGTGACTTGTTTACTTGTCAAGGTGGGTCCTCCCGGAGGTGCCACAGTTCCCATATTTTATTATGTGCTTCCAGCCTGTCCTGTATTCTGGCCGTCATCTGCTCCATCAACTCCACATCTTTAATCCTGGCGTATAGGGCTTCAGGAGTGGGGGGGGGAGTTTTTTTCCAATGTGAGGCGACAAGACATCTCGCCGCTGTAAGAATATGGCGCATTAATTTTTTATATGGCTTAGGGATTTTTAGTTGTAGGACCCCTAGAAGGAAGGACTTGGGAGTCATGGGGACCTGTATTTCCAAAAGACCGGTCAGCAATCGGTGTACCTCAGCCCAGTAGGGAGTGATCAATGGACAGCTCCAATATATGTGAAGGAGTGTTCCCTTTTCTTTCTGACAGCGCCAACAGCGGTCGGAACTGGTGGGATATATGGCATGGAGGGTATCCGGAGTCATATATATCTGCCTTCTATGTATATATATAATACACTCTTCAAATGTGCTTGAAAATGCATGGTTTTCCCTTTCATGAACAAGGAAACAATGACGTTATGATGTTGGGCTGGTATAATAATGCCATGGGGCTGGTATGATATTTTTTCCAGGGCTGGTTTTTATACCCAGTCCGGCCCTGGTCCTGACACTAAACTTATCTGCTCATCTGCCCCACCACTGTAACCCCCTTCTCATCTGACCCAACACTGAACCCCCCTGCTCATCTGCCCCATCACTGTATCCCCCCTGCTTTTCTGTCCTACCGCTGAACCCCCTTCTCATTCCTCCCACCACTGTACCTCCTGCACATCTCCCCCACCACTGTACCCCCTTGCTCGTCTATCCCATCAATGTACCCCTTTTCTCATTTGCCCCACTACTGTACCTCCCTGCACATCTTCTCCACCGCCGTATCCCCATGCTCTTCTGTCTCACTACTGAATCACCTTCTCATCTGTCCTAACACTGAACCCATCTGCTTATCTGCCGCACCACTGTAACCCGCTTTCTCATCTGTCCCACCAATGTACCTCCTGCACATCTGTCTTACCTCTGTTCCCCCTGCTCATTTGCCCCACCAATACACCTTCTTTCACATCTGCCCCACTGCTCTACCCCCTTGCTTTTCTGCCCCAACACTGAACCCCCCTGCTCATCTGGCCCAACACTGAACCCCCTCTGCTCTTCTTTCTCATTGCTGAACCCCTTTCTCATCTCTTCCACCACTGTGCCTCCCTGTTCATCTGCCCCACCGCTGTACCCTCCTGCTCTTCTGTTCCACCTCTGAACCCCTCCTCACATATGCCCCACTGCTCTACCCCTCTGCTTTTCTGCCCCAACACTGAACCCCCCTGCTCTTCTGTCCCACTGCTGAATCCCCTTCTCATCTCTTCCACCACTGAACCTACCAGCACATCTGCCCTACCGCTGTACCATCCTGCTCTTCTGTTCCACCTCTGAACCCCTCCTGCTCATTTTTCCTGCCGCTGTACCCTCCTGCTCATTTGCTCCACCACTGTACTCTCTTCTCATCTATGATATGTGTGATATGCAGAGTGGTGAAAGGAAGCAGAGATGAGACATATCTACCTGTCCTGGCACACTCATCCTGCTGATCCACCTCTCGCATCTAGCCCATATGCTTGTATGTGATGTATGGAATGTGCAATGATGAGCTTAGGTCAGGGGCATTTTCTGAAAGCAGTGGGCCTGTGTGCAGGATCATAAGTTGGGCCCCGGCATCTGAGAAAAAGTTGTTGGGTGTCATTTTCATTGCGCTGAACACTGGCTGTGGCTTAAAGGGAAACGGGGTGCAGGGGTTCAGTAGTAAGTGACGCAAAGGTTCAGTAATACAATGGATGGGGGCACAGTGCCTTCCCCTCAGTGCAGGTGCGGTGTGGGGAATTCTGAAATTGGAATACATTAGTGTCTCACTGACACTTCCCTGCACTGCTCTGATGATGGGGAGGGAGTCAAGTGCCAGCAAAAGAGGCTTCGCGTGCCGGGGGTTGCCTACCCTTGTTTCACATTATATATATATTATGTTTATGTGTATCCTTAGCTTCAAGGCTTAATTGTAATATCTTATTTTGGATACATTTTATTCACTTTGTTTCACAGTGTTCAGGCATATTATGATTCGCATAGATTGTTTACTTGTGACACTTTACTAGCAGAATTTAGCAGCGCAAGCACATATATCTTACTGGTGGTTACATTGGGGTGGGAACACATTCAGTGCTTGCAGCAGCTAAATAAATTTTTTATTCATATGTTAGAGGGGCAGCACACATCCATTATTTGCCAGTTTATAATCTTAAAACGTACTGTTTTTTAAGCTGCAACAGGCATGCCCTATTAATATTCGGAACTTTTAATGGTCAACATACTTAGAATATTTTTGATTGCAGAAAACCTTTCTCATGAGAAAGCCAAATCAGCACACACACAGAGGGATCTCACAAGGAAATTGGTCCTTTGGGGACTCTATACAGTTCCTCGAGAATGAAAGTTGTCCAGAATTCTCTAGAGATTTGGCGGCCATTTCGGATGAGGGAACCTTTTAAAAAGAATTGGACAGGGACCTGCTTGTGAGGGACAACACTGAACTTAGTAAAAGGTTTCAGACAAATAAGGAAATGGCCGGGAAGGCTTCCTCGACACTCACTCTGGTAAACGATACATGAGCCTGAAGCCAACGCAGGGTGTTCTGTTAAGGAATGCTGCCCCCAATAACTGAAGCCACTGAGACCAATTATTTACTGAACTGCTGTTTCAAGTGTCAGGGGCTTGCTATTGGTTACTATTGTAAGAAGAAGTTTTTGCAAGATTAACATAAATACCTATGTGCATCATATATTGTGTGCGAGTAATTCCTCCAAAAAAGATTACCATATTTAGGCCCCATCTACATGCTCTGGGTGACATGCTCCAGAGGAATGAATGTTGAGAGAAACATTCATGAGCTGTGGTACCTCTTGAACCTTCAAACCCCCCCTCTCTCCTCCATGTGACAGCTTCATCAAGGCAGCACAATATGCGTAATTTAGGAGACTGACCTCAAGCATAGATGTTTCTAAACATTCCCCGACAGTCCTGCTAAAGGTTTTAACAGATCCTGCAATGGTTTGGCATCAGTAACAAAATTCCAGCATTGCTGGGTCATTTTAGGGATGTTCCAAGATATGGTGAGAGTATGTGTCCATGACACCCTCACAGGATGAAAGGCACAGAGGGTAAATGTAGAGGGCAGGACGGGATTGAAAGCTGGGGAAATAGGCACAAAAAGAAGGCTACATCAAGTCATCCTATTGTCTTGTGTGCCATCTAAATCCTGCCCTTCTCCCATCATCTTCATTCTCCATCATCTGAGGTCAGGGGTGTTGGATAGGCTTTTGGGTCCTTACCAAATCTGAATGGTAGAGTTCGGGGATGAAAGATCTCTGGCCTCTTTTACTATGCCTCCAGTTGGCCAGTAGCTTTCTTCCTTCCTTGTTATCTGATTGGCTGGAGGAAGGAGAGCATTCGGAGAATGTGCAGTGCAGAGAATAGAAGAAATACATCTATTGTGGGAATGGTGATGGCATAACCCCTGACCAGCCCACTTCCAGTGGGTTTGGCCTGTGAATGAAAATCCTAGAATTGGGCCCTCCAATCACACTCCAAAATTTCGCCTTAGTCCCAGAAATCTTTAAAAAGCTATTTTGATATTTTGAACGATTTTGAAAATGGTGCACTAGTTCTTCAAAGTGCTGTGTTTGTGTAGAGATGGACATCCAATAAATTTCTCGCTGAGCTTTAGCAAGTGAGGCTTGTAAATTTAGTATACTACTTAGTCCTCCTCACCTCTCATTGGCTGCGGGAAAAGTCACTAAATGCATTTCAAATTACAAATTAAAATATTTTAAATATTAAAAAGAAAATTACCGTAATTACATTTTTTTAAAAAAAGTGATACACTGCCTCCAACAGTAGGGTACTCCTTTATCTAAGCGAAGTAAAAAACAAAAACAAAAAAAACAGGAACATTTAACTCCCGTAATATGCCAAAGTCACAGGTATGCACCTTAAAGCTGAACTCCAGGAATTGCTTGTATTGAATAGGCGCTACTATAGTAATAGCCCCAGTCTGCTGGGTACTGCTCTGGTCCTGTGCAAGCAACTTTCCCTCTGAACACTGACCACAGGGGGTCACACGGTACTGTTGCCATTCTTAGAATGGCTTGTACTTTTTTTCTTCTTCAATCTTTTATTTGAAAATTTCAGGAAATATAAATATTAAAGAAGGAGAGCAGGCATTGCAAAGATTGTACATGATAAACATTACAGTCAAGAAGACCAGGTAAGTGGCACACAAAATGTAGACAATGATGACAGTGTTATGGAGTGTAATAGAAAGGAAACAAGGAAGGAGGGGGCCTGGAAAAGGTGAGTTGAGGGGTGGGAGATGTTTGGAAAGAAAGAGTTTAGGAGGGAAGAAGGGGCTAGGCAAAAGGTGGGGGGTGCCAGAAGGTGTGGTGGCCATTTGGCCAGGGAGGATTCTCAGCGGCTGTGCGCAGTAGTGGTGAAAGATTGCATACGTCAAAGTTCAAGAAGGCAGGGGTTGAAGTCGGCTTGTAAAAATGTATAGCCTTGTATTTTGTTCAGTGATACAAGGAGTTTGATTGGTCAAAGTGGAGATCCTGATATGAGCCCCCTCCTCTCCACTTATAATGCATTGAAAAAAATACAATATTTTCTGTGATTTGTGGTGTTGCCAAGCGAGTGACTTCTGTGGTCAGTTTGTAAGGGGTCAGCCACTGAGCACACAACCCATAGGACCCGTGACCAGGCCTTTTTTTTCATGGAGAACGTGGGGCACCTCCAGCAATGCATGTATGTAATGGCAAGGAGTGCTGGGGTGCGCTGAAGGGTCTATTGATGCTGGTGCAGATCTATTTTTGTGTGAAGGTCTATTGTTGCTGGTGAGGGGTCTTATGTTGCTGGAGGGGGTCAATTGTTGCTGGAGGGGTCAATTGTTGCTGAGAGGGATATACTGTTGAGGGAGAGGTCCATTGTTGCTTGCTCCTGGAGGGTCCATTGATGCTGGCTGCTGGGAGATCTGTTGTTGCTGCTGGAGGTCTATTTTGCTGGGGTGGTATTTTGCTGCGGGGGTCCATTGTTACTGGGGGGGACATCTGTTGCTGTGTGGGGAATGTATTGTTGCTGGGGGGAATCTATTGTTGCTGGGGTGGGGTCTATCATTGCTTACTGCAGGGGATCTATTTTACTGTCGTTCTTATTATCATTTAGACCCCCTTCACACTGGGGTGGTTTTCAGGCATTTTAGCACTACGAATAGTGCCTGAAAACCACCTGAAACCGCCTCCCATTTATTCAGTGTGACTTTTCACACTGGAGCAGTGCTCTTGCAGGACATTAGGAAAAGTCCTGCAAGCAGCATCTTTGGGGTGGTTTGGGAGCTGTATTTAGCGCTCTTAAAACGCCGTGCCCATTGCAATGAATTGGCTTCCAAAACGCCTGAAAAGCGAATCGGAAGCGCGGCAACACGGGCGCTTTTAACCCCTTCTTTGGGGTTAAAAGCACACCGCTAGTGCCCAAAAAGCGCCGCTCCTGCACATATTCTCTGAGAAAAAAGCACTGCCCATGACTATCCCTGTAGTAGCATCAACTAGGACCAATGTAAGTATGCAATACCGACAATTCCTGGAGTTCAACTTTAAAAACAGAGGGCTATCTTGAAATGCAACAAAAATATTTCTAAATCATTAATAAAACAGCAGGCACCAAAATAAGTCTACAGAACAGATGGACAAGCTCCCGCTCGCTCCTGAATCCACTCCTGGATCCCCTGGCCCCTGCTGTAACTTTGTAAAAGGTGCCAACTGGCGCCATTATGTCACCACGCCGGCCCCTCCAGCCTGAGGCCAGCCAAGGAGCCTGGCTGCTTTGGAACTGCACATGCTCAGCCCCCCCACTCGGCACCTTCAAAAGAAAGTACGCAAGAGAGGAGGAAGGGGGGGCAGAGGAAAACTTAAAAGGAAAAATACGGAAAGTATAAAGATTTTCAACTTATCCACCCATATATTATCTATGGAAGAGACCTCACTCTTGAGCAAAGGTCTCACCTTTGCACCTACCATCCGCCCAAACCCATTCATGTTATTCAAAGACCTTAATAAATTTATACGAGACTTGACAGTGAAAAGATTCTACAATATCCAATCCTCTCTGAAACCCCCACCCTCGCAAGAACCCATTGAAACCATTAACCATGATGTCCTCCCAATAGATACAGACACAGATTCCTCCCTCATCTTGGACCCAGATGAACTCCATACAGAATATCCCTTTGCAGATATGGAATTGTACACTCAACACTACCAAACATCCCCTCCCATTCAACATACAAAATTCAAACCCAAGTCCATCTTCAACCCAGTACATAAAAAAGGCCCCTATCTACAGACATTCTATCAAGTCATGTATACCGACCTTGTCCAAATGTGTAAATCGGCTCCCAAGAAAAGAGCTAATCTCTCTAAAGCAGAACAGAAGGCCCTGGATGAGTTAACCAACAACCATAATATCATCATAAAGGCAGCAGACAAGGGAGGCAGCATTGTAATACAGAACAGTTCAGACTACATGGCGGAATCACTCAGACTATTATCCGACACCAACACTTATTCCAAACTCACTCATGATCCCTTACCAGAATTCACCCAGAAAGCCACAAAATTAGCCCACAGAGCTCTAGAAGATGGTATTATTTCCAAAGCTGAACTGTCATTTCTCATCAAAGGTTTTCGTAAAACTCCCTATTTTTACCATTTACCAAAAATCCATAAAGACCAGTCCAACCCACCAGGCCGTCCCATAGTAGCTGCTATGGAGAGCATCACCAGCGGGTTTTCTATGTACATAGACCATTTCCTTCAACCCCTTGCGCAACACCTCCCATCTTATATTAGAGATAGTACCCACCTATTGGAGATGCTTTCCTTCTACACCTGGGAACCCACCTACCAGTGGGTATCCTTGGACGTTACATCTCTATACACTTCCATCCCCCACGCAGTAGGCCTCAGAGCAGTAGAATATTTTCTCTCTGAGGACCCCCTCATCAATCCCAGACAAGCACAGTACATCCTGGAGGCTACACAATTCTGTCTAGAACACAACTACTTTGAGTTTGACCACACCTTCTATCTACAAACTCAAGGCACTGCCATGGGTGCCAATTTTGCCCCAAGCTACGCCAACCTGACTATGGGCTACTGGGAACTACAATACATCTCACATAACAACCCTTTTGCCGCCCATATCATATATTATGGGCGCTACATCGATGATATCATTCTGATCTGGGAGGGCACATCAGAGAGTATAGAGTCCTTTGTCAAGCATTGCAACTGCAACTCCCTAGGGCTATCCTTCACCCATGTCATAGACCCTGAAAAACTAATCTTCTTGGACTTAGAACTTTTTCATAGTGAATCTGAAATACATGCTACAAACTTTGTTAAACCCACCGCTGGAAATTCCTATATTCACTACCAGAGCTGTCACCATCCAACATGGATCAACAACATACCGAAGAGCCAATTCCATAGAATTCGGCGAAATTGCACCAAGGACGAAGATTACCACATACAGGGTAAACTCCTTTCCAATAAATTTCAAGACAAAGGATACCCACCACATCTGGTACAAAAGGCCTTCCTCCAACAGGCAAAGAAACCTCCACCCAAACCCAAAACTTCAGATAATCCACAACCAACACGTTTCACTACCCAGTTTCATGATTGTCACAAGAAGATGGAGAACATCTTGGCCAAACATTGGTGCATCTTGCTTGGAGACCCCTTTCTAGGTACTTCCCTCACCCAACTACCCAAGGTTTCATATCGTAGAGCAAAGAATATTAAAAGTAGGATAGCACCCAGTAAAATCCGTAAAGTCCCACTCACTCCAGCCTCACACATCCCCCTAATTCCATTAGTGGGAATGTACCAATGCCGGAAAAAATTATGCCTAACGTGCAAATTTGTTGACCATGGACAAAAAAGCTTCACTGTTAAAGACAAAACATACACCATAAAAGACTTTTATAATTGCTCCAGTGAATACGTGGTGTACTGCCTGACCTGCCCATGTGGTCTCTTTTATGTGGGCAGGACCATACGCCCCCTACGCCAACGTTTTGGCGAACACAGGCGTTTCATAGAAAAGGGCTGGGACAAACACAGTGTCCCTCTTCATTTTTTGAAGGAACACCAAAAATCTACCATGGGCCTCAGAGTCTGGGTCATCGAGGCCATGCCCAGAGGTCTTCCTGCTGCGGAACGTTTTAAACGCCTGTGTCAGCAGGAGGCCTACTGGATATATTCATTGGGTACTCTCTCGCCAGGGGGACTCAATGAAGAATTAGAAACACATTCTTTGTTGTAGTTTACATTCCCCCCCCCCTTCCCCTCTCCAATCATACATTCATTCTTCACTTTCCTATTATTGTGTGTGTATGTATATGTGTATATATGTGTATATATATATATATATATATATATGTATATGTGTGTATATGTGTATGTATATGTATGTATGTGTATGTGTATATGTATGTATATATGTGTGTATGTGTGTGTGTGTGTGTATATATGTGTATGCATGTGGGTGTGTGTGTATATATATACATATGTACACCTTACCCATCACTATAGAAACCATGTAGAAGTTTCTTACAACATAAAAATACCCCCATGGTCCTTTGCCGTCATATCATCCAGTCACCTGAGGGACCGCTGTCCCCTCATGGACCCAGATAGCAACTCCATCGTTCTCTACAACAACTTCACCCCCCTTCCCCCCGCCCCCCCCCCCTTCCCTCATGTCCCCCTGAGCTCATCTTCATAATGTGTGTCCCAGTGCTTTTAATCCTATTTTTTATTTTTACATTTATTTTTATTTTTATTTTTATTTTTTTATACTTATTTTTATTTTTTTATTTTTTATAATTTATTTATTTATTTTTTGTATTTATTTATTTATTTCATTGTTTTTTTCCCATTTTTATTTTTCATTTTATTTTTTAGTTTATATTTATTTCTATTTCATAATTTTTTTTTTTTTTTTTTTTTTTTCCACATTTTTTTTTTTTTTTTTTTTCATCTTCTAAATAAATGTTTTAACTCTAATTCCACTTACTATTATTATCCTTATATTTATTAAAATTACCCCCAATTCATCATATTTTTAATTCTTCATACTTTACTTTCAACTTTTTTGTGCTTTTTGGAAGATTGTTGGTCTGCTGGCTGTTGTGGTTCCACAGCCACAGACACCTCCAGCCCATACACCTTAACCTAATTAACCTAATTAACCAAATTGCCTCCACTATATATTCAAGCTGCTCTCCTCCAGGGAGCAAAAAGGCCAGTAGAAGGAGCTGTGAGCCCCGAGCGCGTAGCCTGTACTATCCCTGCATTATCCCCAACACCAGCCTGGACGTTTGCCGTGCATCAGTGACGTCATTTCCTCTTCTGCACTCCAGAGTGGTCAGCGTGGAGCTTTCCATGCACTGGATGCAGCAGTTCAGCCTGTGTACAGACTTCACACCCAGACGCCTGAAGGAATGAAATCTGAGCCGGAAACAAGATAACAACACATCCCAGGACACTTTTCCATCTCAAAGAAACACCTCCACCCTGCGAACCAGTAAGTGTAATTGTTACACTAACTTTTATTTTTGCATAAACAAGCTACCACAGTTGGCGCCTCCACACCCCTCCTTTTTTCAACATGCTCAGTTGCTGTCCATTTTTTCCAGGCGACCGCTGTCCTAAAAGGACATTTACAGACAGTCTATAAATTGCCGGAAAGGTACAAACTGTCCAAAAATGTGCAGACGGTTGGCAACCCTGAATGACACCAAAATGAGATTAGTGCTGTCATTTGAAAACGGTAATTTTAGTATACACCCCTGTTTAGGTTTTCTTAAATGAAGTACTAAACTTACCTAAATGAGGTGGTGGAGAAGATTGTGGGCCAGTTTGTGAGTGGTTGCGGAAACGCCGTAGAGTTATTTTCAGCCACATTTATGCAGCTGAAAAAAACTCTACAGCGTTTCCGCAACCACTCACAAACTGGCCCACAATCTTCTCCACCACCTCATTTAGGTAAGTTTAGTACTTCATTTAAGAAAACCTCATTTTAGTGTATACTAAGATTTCCATTTTCAAATGACAGCACTAATCCTAAAAGCTTTTCTTGAAAAATTAGTGCAAATAAAAAACAATACTTGACTGTTCATTTACAGAAGTCCAGCCTGGGCTCATTCGGCTGGGCTTTTCCTATGGGTCACAGGAGTGCAATTGGTTTTGCACTCCTGTGACCCGTTTTCAGTAGAGCGCTCTGAAGTCCGCTCTCTGCTGACGTCACCGCGTAATCCCGGCTTCGGAAGTCTGGATCCGCCAGGTGCCTGGACTGATGGCAGTCTCAGCCTCTCAGTGAGCCGCTGAGAGGCTGAGACAGCCGTTTCCTGCCCCTCCACAGCCCAGCGTTCCAATGAGCGTGGAGGAGCAGAGCAGGAGAGCTGCTGACTGACAAGCAGCAGCGCTCCGCTCTGGGAGGTGAGAGAACCGAGCCATCGGCGGTGTTTGGTGGCTTGGTTCTCAGTGAAGAGGCAGCGGGGGACAGATGCAGTACCGGTCTGATGCTGCATCCACCTAGGTAAGTATGAATAAGGGATAAAAAAAAAATCCCATACTTCTCTTTTAATGCGGTAGTAAAGCTTCTTAAAAAAAAAAGTTTTACTATGCAGGGTAATATACTGTGCTAGAATGCATCACATACTAGCACATTATGAAATACTTACCTTAATACGAAACCCTCCAGCAGCATGCTGTCACCGCTGACACAGCTGCCATCTTCACCCGGTCTTCCATCCAGCTTCGCGGATGGCCGTAATGGCGTCTTTCCATGCGCGCTGGAGCTCCTGGAACAGCACAGAGCCTTGAAGGAACGTCACAGGTATGCCATTCCTTTAGAGCGCATGCGCCATTGATATCACCGGCCGCGCTGCTCGTGGGAATATCTCCGAAATGGTGCGCATTTAGGAGAAATGAATTTTTACCTACAGGTAAGCTTTATTATAGGCTTACCAGCAGGTAAAATGTCACACAAGACTTTAGGCCCCTTTCACACTGGGGCGGTGGGGGCGTCGGCGGTACAACAGCGCTATTTTTAGCGCTGCTGTACCGTCGTTCTTGCAGCTGTATTCGGCCGCTAGCGGTGTGGTTTTAACCCCCGCTGGCGGCCGAAAAAGGGTTAAAATCACTCGTACAGCGCGGCTATAGCCGCGGTATTGCCGCGGTATAGCCGCGCTGTCCCATTGATTTCAATGGGCAGGAGCGGTTTAGGAGCGGTACTTTTTTCACCGTCCTGTCAGCGCACCGCTTCAGTGTGAAAGCCCTCGGGCTTTCACACTGAACAAACAGCGGAGGGTGTTTAGGGGCGGTTTGCAGGCGGTATTTTTAGCGCAATAACGCCTGCAAACAGCGCCAGTGTGAAAGGGGTCTTACTACCACTCTGCCTATCTTTTTTTTAGTATACCAAAAATCTGGACAGACTTTCCTCTGGTTGAAAGTTGCTGATTTATGAGGAGGGAAGGAAACACAGTGTTGATGTCAGCACAAACTTTCCATCCACAAACGGTGGTTGTAAAGAACTGTAAAGTCATTATGTAATATATGGTACAATTACGGGTCTATTTATAAATGTTGTCACGCACGATTCAAAATTTAACCCAAAGATTCAAACATTTTCCCAAAGAAACACTATTGGAAACATGTGGGAGTCTTGGGTGAAACTTGCATGATGTCCTGTATAAATAGACCATTTAAAAGAGAAGTAAGGCCAAAGCTTTTTTTGGCCATACTTCTCTTCTAGGTCACAGGAGAGCACTTATTTCTGCACTGCTGTCACCCAGATTCAGTCAACAGCGCTGTCAGCTGACGTGATGTCAAGGCTGTAAAAGGATCCCGACTTTAAGGTCAGGATCCACCCAGATGCCTGACCAGCAGCAGGCTCAGCTTCTCAGCGTGCCACTGAGCCAGCCGCTCCTGCCCCTCCCACAGCCCAGTGCTCCAGTGGTTGCTGCAGGGGAAGAGCAGATTGCAGTAATTGACAGTCACTGCCCTCTACTAATGTATATGCAGCCATATGATTATCTCGTTTTTGGTCTTAGAGCCGACAGGGGACAGCTGCAGCATATAGGTGAGTATGTATACTTGTTTTTTTAATATCCCACACTTCCCCTTTAAAGTTTAACTAAATCTAAATCTAACGAAAAGCTCAGTTCCAGGCATGGCAATTTTTACATTGGTCCAGCTTTGATCAATGTAAGTATGTACACTATATTAATACCAAAAGTATTGGGACACCTGTCTTTACACGCACACAAACTTTTAAGGCATCCCAATCTTAGTCCATAGGGTTCAATATTGAGTTGGCCCACCCTTTGCAGCTATAACAGCTTCAACTCTTCTGGGAAGGCTGTCCACAAGGTTTAGGAGTGTGTCTATGGGAAAGTTTGACCATTCTTCCAGAAGCGCATTTGTGAGGTCAGGCACTGATGTTGGACGAGAAGGTCTGGCTCGCAGTCTGCACTCTAATTCATCCCAAAGGTGTTCTATCAGGTTGAGGTCAGGGCTATGTGCAGGCCAGTCAAGTTCTTTCACCCCAAACTCGCTCATCCATGTCTTTATGGACCTTGCTTTGTGCACTGGTGCGCAGTCATGTTGGAACGGGAAGGGGCCATCCCCAAACTGTTCCCACAAAGTTGGGAGCATGAAATTGTCCAAAATGTCTTGGTATGCTGACGCCTTAAGAGTTCCCTTCACTGGAACTAGGGGGCCAAGCCCTACCCCTGAAAAACACCATAATTCCCCCTCCACCAAATAATTTGGACCCGTGCACAAAAGCAAGGTCCATATAGACATGGATGAGTGAATTTGGGGTCGAGGAACTTGAATATTGAACCCTACAGACTTATGCCCCGTACACACGGTCGGACTTTGTTCGGACATTCCGACAACAAAAGCCTAGGATTTTTTCCGACGGATGTTGGCTCAAACTTGTCTTGCATACACACAGTCACACAAAGTTGTCGGAAAATCCGATCGTTCTAAACGCGGTGACGTAAAACACGTACGTCGGGACTATAAACGGTGCAGTGGCCAATAGCTTTCATCTCTTTATTTATTCTGAGCATGCGTGGCACTTTGTCCGTCAGATTTGTGTACACACGATCGGAATTTCCGACAACGGATTTTGTTGTCGGAAAATTTTATATCCTGCTCTCAAACTTTGTGTGTCGGAAAATCCGATGGAAAATGTCCGATGGAGCCCACACACGGTCGGAATTTACGACAACACGCTCCATCGGAAAATCCGACCGTGTGTACGGGGCATAAGACTGGGATGCTATTAAAGTCCATGTGTGTGTAAAGGCAGGCGTCCCAATATTTTTGGTAATATAGTGTATGTAACATACCTGTGGGATCCCTGTAGAAGCTGGAAATCACTGTAGTTGGCACTGCTACTACTGTGATTGTGACATCACTGACCACCCTCTCCGCCTCATTGAATCAGAGAATGCTTTGCATTCATTGAGAAAATGCAAAGTGTTCTCTGAATGGTGTCTATGCCAAGCGAACAGCCTGCAATGTTCACTAAACAGCAAGGCCGCTGCTCAGCCTGGGACCCAGGAACTAGTGAAGATCATGGTATTAGCGGTGCCTCTTCCAGCTTTCACAGGGATCCCATAGATATGACAAATACATATTTATAAGCAGGTTGTAAAAAAAATGGGATTTTTACAACTGTCCGTAAATATCAGGGCCTGCAAATTTCTCATGCTGTGTTGACTTTTGTAAGTGTAAACCAGACAAATTACTTGTTATGGGTATTGTCTGAGTTTCCATATCATGTGTTATGCCGCGTACACACGAGCGAAATTTCCGTCAGAAAGTGTCCGATGGGAGCTTTTCATCGTATATTCCGACCGTGTGTATGCCGGACTTAGATAGAGAACATGTTCTATATATTTCCGTCGGAACAAATTACTATCGGAAAAACCGCTCGTCTGTATGCTGTTCCGACGCACCAAAAACGACGCATGCTCTGAAGCAAGTACGAGACGGAAGCTATTGGCAACTGGCTATTGAACTTCCGTTTTCTAGTCCCGTCGTACGTGTTGTACGTCACCGCGTTCTGGACGGTCGGAATTTGGTGTGGCCGTGTGTATGCAAGACAGCTTGAGCGGAATTCTGTCGGAAACTCCGTCGTAAAAACCTTCAGAGTTTATTCTGATGGCAAAACCGGTCGTGTGTACAGGGCATAATACTGTTTAACCACTTCATGCTACACTGTACCCAAACAAATTTTTTATCATTTTGTTCCCACAAATAGAGCTTTCTTTTGGTGGTATTTGATCACCTCTGCGGTTTTTATTTTTTGTGCAACAAATAAAAAAAGACAGAAAATTTTGAAAAAAACCAAGTTTTTCTTTGTTTCTGTTAAAATTTTTAGTAAATAAGTACATTTTCTCCTTCAATGATGGGCACTGATATGGCTGCACTGACGGGCACTGATATGGCGGCAATGATGGGCACCGATGAGGTGGCACTGATGGGCACTGATGATGGGCACTGATAGGCGGCACTGATGGGCACTGATAGGTGGCACTGATGGGCACTGATAGGTGGCACTGGTATGCGGCACTAATGGGCACTCATAGGTGGCACCGATGGGCACTCATAGGCGGCACTGATAGGCACTCGTAGGTGGCATTGATTGGTACATATGGGTGGCACTGATGGGTACTTATGGGTGGCACTGATGTGTGGCACTGATGGGCACTGATAGGTGAGCACTGATGGGCACTGATGGGCACAGATGGGCACTGACAGGTGGCACCGATGGGCAATGACAGGTGGCACTGATACAATATATTGGGTGCATATCTGCAACATAATGGTGCCAATCAGTGCCCATTTGTGGGCACTGATTGGCACAGATTGGGCACATGTGGATGGTCATGGGGTACATACCTGGCCATCCACATGTTGCCCCTTCCCTGGTGGTCCTAATGGCGATCCCTGGTGGTCCAGTGTGGTGATCTGAGGGGGGGCTGCTCTGATAAACAATCAGCGCAGACCCCCCTGTCAGGAGAACTGCCGATCGGCTCTCCTCTACTCGCGTCTGTCAGACGCGAGTGAGGAAAAGCCGATCAACGGCTCTTCCCATTGACAGAGTGATCAGCCGTGATTGGACACGGCTGATCACGTGGTAAAGAGCCTCCGCCGGAGGCTCTTTACCAAGATCGGTGGAGCGGTGTGTCAGACTGACACACCGCTCCACCGATCGCCGCAATGCGCACCCCTGAGGGCACGCGGCGGCATGTTATCTTGCTGGACGTCATATGACGTCCAGTCAGGATAACAGAACCACTTCCCAGACATCAATCCGCTATAGGGCGGGCGGGAAGTGGTTAAATATCGATTGCCTTAGTTTTTAATAGTTCTGTCATGTTTAGGTTGTCAGTAAAAAATGTGCTCCGTCAGTAAATGTCCCATGTTTTGTTGAGAAAAATTGGTGCGGGAGGTTGGCATCCCTGCCTGGAATTCAGCTTTAATGTTTACTCTTATGTGATACTCCCCCTAGGGCCAGGACAAAGGGGGATCTCTATGTGCATGTGGTTGTGGCGGTTCCAAGGGACTAGGAGGGAGGCACAGTTTTCCAGCTTTGGCCTGGACACTGGGTTACTTTGTCCCAGCACTGCCTTCTCCTCCGCTTTATAAAAAAAAAAAGATCTTTCTTTGAATACTTTTTATTTCCACTTTCTTTATGTCTGGCCCCACCCACTGTCTCTATTCTTGCCCAGGTGAGGATAAGGTTTCTCATGTGGTGCCATGTCATGCTGCTGCAGGAACCAAGAAAAAACAAAGTGATGTATAATAATGATGGTGGCACAGAACGGGACCTAGAGTAGGGGGGTAAGGCAGGAGAAGAAGACCACACTGGATCCAGATAAATCTTAAGGTAAAAACAAGTAAATTATGAGAAAAATACATAGGGCAGCAGTTTATAATACACAATGCTTAAAGTGGAACTCCAGTTTCAACTTCAAAAGCTAGCTAGGCTAGCACTAGGTGTGATGACATGCTTGACGCGCCTTCTTTGCATGTAGAGCATTCAGCCATCATCTCTTGGACTATGTTTTTTAGACAAACATCTGACTATGCCACTGTCAGCATTACACAGCCATGTCTTGTTGTGTTGATGCCCCCCTCCACACCCCATTCCTTGGCTCTCCACACTATGGACATTAGCAGGGAAGAAGGATCAAAGCAAATTTATAGTTCTTTTAAAGGGTTCTTTACTCATTACAAAAAAAAAAAAATAATATTCAATAAATAATAATCTTTATATTGATATTGAATTGGTGCCTGGAGTTCCACTTTTATGGTTCCACCATATGCTTATGACTCTTTTTTACTGCAAAGCATTTAGGAAGTAAATAAGAAAAAGTGAAGCCACTTCTGAGCCTCCATGAAAAATATACAAGGTTTATTTCCAACTTTATTACAAACTGTGATCATGATATCCTGTTGGCAATAAATCCTGAGGATATCCAGTGCAAAGTCTAACACATTCAGTCATTTGCGAGTGAAAATGAGCATAAGGTGCCGAAATAGGAGGTCTCTCTGAGAACTTCTTTATTTGTCTCTTTGTAGAGCGCCAGCTTGCAGATTTCACAAGTAGACTTCATGGGAACAAATCAAGGTGGAGTGACAGAATGCTGATTGGTTAAACAGTCTGAAAAGGAAAAAAAAATTGCTACAATTGTACTTTGCATGAACACAAATGATAAATACAATGAAAAAATTATAAGAGTATACACCAATGAGCTCAGCAATGAGTTTACCCTTTAAGAACCCTGCCTCTGAGAAGGGCAAGGTGAAGGGCAATCATTGCACACAGTATTACAAAGCAAAAATCACAGCCTATAAAAGTAATGAGTAACTATAACTGCCCCATGTGTATATATACAGTGTGTGTGCATATAGTTTATATTGTGTGACAGTGTACAGTATGGGGGAAAAAGTATTTCATCCCCTGCTGATTTTGCACGTTTGCCCACTGACAAAGAAATGATCAGTCTATGATTTTAATGGTAGGTTTATTTTACCAGCAAGGGACAGAATAACAACAAAACTATCCATAAAAACACATTTCAAAAAAAGTTATAAAATGATTTGCATTTTAATGAGTGAAATAAGTATTTGATCCCCTATCAATCAGTAAGATTTCTGGCTCCCAGGTGTCTTCTATACAGGTAACGAGCTGAGATTAGGAGAACTCTCTTAAAGAGAGTAGTCCTAGTCTCAGCTTGTTACCTATATAAAAGACACCTGTCCACAGAAGCAATCCATCAATCAGATTCCAATCTCTCCACCATGGCCAAGACCAAAGAGCTGTCCAAGGATGTCAGAGACAAGATTGTAGACCTACACAAGGCTGGAATGGGCTACAAGACCATCGCCAAATAGCTTGGTGAGAGGGTGACAACAGTTGGTGTGATGATTCGCAAATGGAAGACACACAAAATAACTGTCAGTCTCCCTCGGTCTGGGGCTCTATACACGTTCTCACCTCATGGAGTCTCAATGATCATGAAAATGGTGAGGAATCAGTCCAGAACTACATGGGACAATCTTTTCCATGATCTCAAGGCAGCTGGGACCATAGTCACCAAGAAAAAAATTGGTAACACACTACGCTGTGAAGGTCCCCTGCTCAAGAAAGCACATTCAGAGGAGAATTCAGTGAAAGTGTTCTCCTCTGAACTTAACTCGCTGTGTTTGGAGGAGGAGGAATACTGCCTATGACCCCATAATACCATCCCCACCATCAAACATGGAGGTGGGAATATTATGCTTTGGGGGTGTTTTACTGCTAAGGGGACAGGACAACTTCACTGTCTTCGCTAGACATGTGTGGTTCGTTTTGTTTCGTTTCCTGAATTTATATTCTGATAAATTTTTCGTTATTCGGAGATTCGGATATATCCGAATACCCGAATTACAATATAAACAAATTTTACTGAATGCTCCGAATTACAAAACAAAATTTGTCTAAATTTCGGAAATTGGCACTGAAATCGAATCAAATTTTACATCGAACTCCAGTTGAATTCTAATGCCCCGTACACACGAGCGGAATTTCCGACAGAAAGAGTCCGATGGGAGCTTTTCATCGTATATTCCGACCGTGTGTATGCCCCATCGGACTTTTTCCATCGAAAATTCAGACGGACTTAGATAGAGAACATGTTCTATATTTTTCCGACGGAACAAATTACTATCGGAAAAAACGCTTGTCTGTATGCTGTTCCGACGCACCAAAAACAACGCAGGCTCTGAAGCAAGTACGAGACGGAAGCTATTGGCTACTGGCTATTGAACTTCCGTTTTCTAGTCCCGTCATACGTGTTGTACGTCACCGCGTTCTGGACGGTCGGAATTTGGTGTGACCGTGTGTACGCAAAACAGCTTGAGCGGAATTCCGTTGGAACTCCGTCGGAAAAACCTTCAGAGTTTATTCCAACGGCAAAACCGGTCGTGTGTACAGGGCACAACTGTACACATATTGCTGAAATCAAAGACTGTGTGTGTTATTAGAGTACCATTGCAAAATAATGCTATTTTAGTTAAGCCAATGGTGATTAAAGGGGTAATTGTAATCATTTGATGAAGATTTCCCTAATCGGAAAAAAACGGTGAATTCAAAGAAAATTCAAAAAATTCCAAATACAAGTTTTGAATATGAATTCCGAATACGAATCCCGGATACGAATTGAATGAATCAATCGAATTTTAACGAAACAAAATAACTAGATTAACGAGACAAATTTTATTGTCATGCACATGTCTATTCACCGCATCAAAGGGACGATGGACGGGGCCATGTACCACCAAATCTTGGGTGAGAACCTCCTTCCCTCAGCCAGGGCATTGAAAATGGGTCGTGGATGGATATTCCAGCATGACAATGACCCAAAAAGACCCAGCCAAGGCAACAAAGGAGTGGCTCAAGAAGAAGAACATTAGGGTCCTGGAGTGGCCTAGCCAATCTCCAGACCTTAATTCCATAGAACATATGTGGAGGGAGCTGAAGGTTTGAGTTACTAAACGTCAGCCTCGAAACCTTAATAACCTGGAGAGGATCTGCAAAGAGGAGTGGGACAAAATCCCTCCTGAGATGTGTGCAAACCTGGTGGGCAACTAAAAGAGACGTCTAACCTCTGTAATTGCCAACAAGGGTTTTGCCACCAAGTACTAAGTCATGTTTTGCGAAGGGGTCAAATGCATATTTCACGCATTAAAATGCAAATCAATTAATAACTTTTTTGAAATAGTTTTTTCTGGATATTTTTGTTGTTGTTCTGTCTCTTACTGTTAAAATAAACTGACCATTAAAATTATAGACTGATCATTTCTTTGTCAGTGGGCAAACGTACAAAATCAGCAAGGGATCAAATACTTTTTTCCCTCACTGTATATATACACTATATTGTGAAAAGTATTGGGACGCCTGCCTTTACATGCACATGAATTTTAATGACATCCTAGTCTTAGGGTTCAATATTGAGTTGGCCCACCTTTTGCAGCTATAACAGCTTCAACTCTTCTGAGAAGGCTGTCCACAAGGCTTAGGAGTGTGTCTATGGGAATGTTTGACCATTCATCCAGAAGGGCATTTGTGAGGTCACGCACTGATGTTGACGAGAAGGCCTGGCTTGCAGTCTTCACTCTAATTCATCCCAAAGGTGTTCTATCGGGTTGAGGTTAGGACTCTGTGCAGGCCAGTCCAGTTCCTCCACCCTAAGCTCACTCATTCATGTCTTTATGGACCTAGCTTCGTGCACTGGTCCAAACCATTTGGTGGAGGGGGGATTATGGTGTGGGGGTTGTTTTTCAGGGGTTGGGCTGGCCCCTTAGTTCCAGTGAAGAGAACTCTTAAGGTGTCAGCGTACCAAAACATTTTGTAAAATTTCATGCTCCTGACTTTGTGGGAACAGTTTGGGGATGGCCCCTTCCTGTTCCAACATGACTGTGCATCAGTGCACACAGCAAGGTCCATAAAGACACGGGTGAGCGAGTTTGGGGTGGAGGAACTTCATTGGTCCTGACCTCAACCCGATAGAACACCTTTGGGATGAATTAAAGCGGAGACTGCGAGCCAGGCCTTCTCGTCCAACATCAGTGCCTGACCTCACAAATGTGCTTGTGGAAGAATGGTCAAACATTCCCATAGACACACTCCTAAATTTTGTGGACAGCTTTCCCAGAAGAGTTGAAGCTATAGCTGCAAAAGGTGGGCCAACTCAATATTGTGTCCCAATACTTTTGACAATATAGTGTGTATATATATATATATATATATATATATATATATATATATATATATATATATATATATATATATATATATATATATATACAGTATCTCACAAAAGTGAGTACACCCCTCACATTTTTGTAAATATTTTATTATATCTTTTCATGTGACAACACTGAAGAAATGACATTTTGCTACAATGTAAAGCAGTGAGTGTACAGCTTCAGCGTCATTTTGAAGGGACAGCAAATGTACACTGTTATACAAGCTGTACACTCACTACTTTACATTGTAGCAAAGTGTCATTTCTTCAGTGTTGTTTCTTGGTCATTTTTCAGAGAATATGAATGACACAAAAACTTTTCTTTCACTCATGGTTAGTGTTTGGCTGAAGCCATTTATTATTAATCAACTGTGTTTACTCTTTTTAAATCCTAATTACAACAGAAACTACTCAACTGACACTAATAAAAAGTTTACATACTTTAGTTGTTAATACTGTGTATTACCCCCTTTAACATCAATGACAGTTTGAAGTCTTTTGTGGTATTTGTGGATGAGGCTCTTTATCTTCTCAGATGGTAAAGCTGCCCATTCCTCTTGGCAAAAAGCCTACATTTCCTGTAAATTTTTGGGCTATCTTGCATGAACTGCACGTTTGAGATCTCCCCAGAGTGGCTCAATGATATTGAGGTCAGGAGAATGAGATGGCCACTCCAGAACCTTCACTTTATTCTCCTGCAGCCAATGATAGATCGACTTGGCCTTGTGTTTTGGATCATTGTCATTAGGGATGAGCTTCGAGTTCGAGTCGAACTCATGTTCTACTCGAACATTGGCTGTTCGCAAGTTCGCCGAACAGCGAACAATTTGGGGTGTTCGCGGCAAATTCGAATGCTGCGGAACACCCTTTAAAAGTCTATGGGAGAAATCAAAAGTGCTAATTTTAAAGGCTTATATGCAAGTTATTGTCATAAAAAGTGTTTGGGGACCCGGGTCCTGCCCCAGGGGACATGGATCAATGCAAAAAAAAGTTTTAAAAACGGACGTTTTTTCAGGAGCAGTGATTTTATTAATGCTTAAAGTCAAACAATAAAAGTGTAATATCCCTTTAAATTTCGTACCTGGGGGGTGTCTATAGTATGCCTGTAAAGGGGCGCATGTTTCCCGTGTTTAGAACAGTCTGACAGCAAAATGACATTTGGAAGGAAAAAACTCATTTAAAACTACCCGCGGCTATTGCATTGCCGACAATACACATAGAAGTTCATTGATAAAAACGGCATGGGAATTCCCCACAGGGGAACCCCGAACCAAAATAAAAAAAAAAAAAATGATGTGGGGGTCCCCCTAAATTCCATACAAGGCCCTTCAGGTCTGGTATGGATATTAAGGGGAACCCCAGCCAAAATTTTAAAAAAAAATTGACGTGGGGTTCCCCCTAAATTCCATACCAGACCCTTCAGGTCTGGTATGGATTTTAAGGGGAACCCCGCGCCAAAAAAAAAAAAAAAAACGGCGTGGGGTCCCCCTAAAAATCCATACCAGACCCTTATCCGAGCACGCAACCTGGCAGGCCGCAGGAAAAGAGGGGGGGACGAGAGTGCGGCCCCCCCCCCTCCTGAACCGTACCAGGCCACATGCCCTCAACATTGGGAGGGTGCTTTGGGGTAGCCCCCCAAAACACCTTGTCCCCATGTTGATGAGGACAAGGGCCTCATCCTCACAACCGTGGCCGGTGGTTGTGAGGGTCTGCGGGCGGGGGGCTTATCGGAATCTGGAAGCCCCCTTTAACAAGGGGACCCCCAGATCCCGGCCCCCCCCCTGTGTGAAATGGTAAGGGGGTACTTACCCCTACCATTTCACTAAAAAACTGTCAAAAATGTTAAAAATGACAAGAGACAGTTTTTGACAATTCCTTTATTTAAATGCTTCTTCTTTCTTCCTTCATCTTCTTCTTCTTCTGGTTCTTCTGGCTCTTCTGGTTCTTCCTCCGGCGTTCTCGTCCAGCATCTTCTCCGCGGCGTCTTCTATCTTCTTCTCCTCGGGCCGCTCCGCACCCATGGCATGAGGGGGGAGGCTCCCGCTCTTCTCTTCATCTTCTTCTCTTCTTCATCTTCTTCTTCATCTTCTTCTTCTTCTTTTTCTTCTTCTTCTTCTTCCTTCTTCTCTTCTTCTCTTCTTCCTGTCTTCTCCGGGCCGCTCCGCAATCCATGCTGTGGCATGGAGGGAGGCTCCCGCTGTGTGACGGCGTCTCTTCGTCTGACGGTTCTTAAATAACGGGGGGCGGGGCCACCCGGTGACCCCGCCCCCCTCTGACGCACGGTGACATGACGGGACTTCCCTGTGGCATTCCCCGTGACGTCACAGGGAAGTCCCTCAAGTCACCGTGCGTCAGAGGGGGGCGGGGTCACCGGATGGCCCCGCCCCCCGTTATTTAAGAACCGTCAGACGAAGAGACGCCGTCACACAGCGGGAGCCTCCCACCATGCCAGCATGGCTGCGGAGCGGCCCGGAGAAGACAGGAAGAAGAGAAGAAGGAAGAAGAAGAAGAAGAAGAAGATGAAGAAGAAGATGAAGAAGAGAAGAAGATGAAGAGAAGAGCGGGAGCCTCCCCCCTCATGCCATGGGTGCGGAGCGGCCCGAGGAGAAGAAGATAGAAGACGCCGCGGAGAAGATGCTGGACGAGAACGCCGGAGGAAGAACCAGAAGAGCCAGAAGAACCAGAAGAAGAAGAAGATGAAGGAAGAAAGAAGAAGCATTTAAATAAAGGAATTGTCAAAAACTGTCTCTTGTCATTTTTAACATTTTTGACAGTTTTTTAGTGAAATGGTAGGGGTAAGTACCCCCTTACCATTTCACACAGGGGGGGGGGCCGGGATCTGGGGGTCCCCTTGTTAAAGGGGGCTTCCAGATTCCGATAAGCCCCCCGCCCGCAGACCCTCACAACCACCGGCCACGGTTGTGAGGATGAGGCCCTTGTCCTCATCAACATGGGGACAAGGTGTTTTGGGGGGCTAACCCATGAGGGCATGTGGCCTGGTACGGTTCAGGAGGGGGGGGGGCCGCACTCTCGTCCCCCCCTCTTTTCCTGCGGCCTGCCAGGTTGCGTGCTCGGATAAGGGTCTGGTATGGATTTTTAGGGGGACCCCACGCCGTTTTTTTTTTTTTTTTGGCGCGGGGTTCCCCTTAAAATCCATACCAGACCTGAAGGGTCTGGTATGGAATTTAGGGGGAACCCCACGTCAATTTTTTTTTTAAATTTTGGCTGGGGTTCCCCTTAATATCCATACCAGACCTGAAGGGCCTTGTATGGAATTTAGGGGGACTCCCACATCATTTTTTTTTTTTAATTTTGGTTCGGGGTTGCCCTGTGGGGAATTCCCATGCCGTTTTTATCAATGAACTTCTATGTGTATTGTCGGCAATGCAATAGCCGCGGTAGTTTTAAATGTGTTTTTTCCTTCAAAATGTCACTTTGCTGTCAGACTGTTCTAAACACGGGAAACATGCGCCCCTTTACAGGCATACTATAGACACCCCCCAGGTATGAAATTTAAAGGGATATTACACTTTTATTGTTTGACTTTAAGCATTATTAAAATCACTGCTCCTGAAAAAACGGCCGTTTTTAAAACTTTTTTTTGCATTGATTCATGTCCCCTGGGGGAGGACCCGGGTCCCCAAACACTTTTTATGACAATAACTTGCATATTAGCCTTTAAAATTAGCACTTTTGATTATTCATGTTCGTGTCCCATAGACTTTAACGGCGTTCGCGTGTTCGAACGAATTTTTTTCCTGTTCGCATGTTCTGGTGCGAACCGAACAGGGGGGTGTTCGGCTCATCCCTAATTGTCATGTTGGAATATCCAACTACGTCCCATGTGCAGCTTTCTGGCTGATGAAGGCAATGTTCCTCCAGTATTTTTTGATAACATACTGCATTCATCTTGCCATCAATTTTGACCAAATTTCCTGTGCCTTTCTAGCTCACACATTCCCAAAACATCACCGATCCACCTTCGTGTTTCACAGTAGGAATGATGTACCTTTCATCATAGGCCTTGTTGACTCCACTCCAAATGTAGTGTTTATGGTTGTGGACAAAAAGCTCAATTTTGGTCTCATCACTCCAAATGACTTTGTGCCAGAAGTTTTGAAGCTTGTGTCTGTACTGTCTGGCGTATTGTAAGCGGGATACTTTGTGGCATTTGCGTAGTAATGGCTTTCTTCTGGCGATTCGACCATGCAGCCCATTTATCCTCAATTGCCTCCTTATTGTGCATCTTGAAACAGCCACACCACATTTTTTCAGAATCCTGTATTTCACCTGAAGTTTTTTGTAGGTTTTTCTTTGTATCCCGAACAATTTTCCTGGCAGTTGTGGCTGAAATTTTAGTTGGTCTACCTGACCGTGGTTTGGTTTTAACAGAACCCCTTATTTTCCACTTCTTGATTAGAGTTTGAACACTGCTGATTGGCATTTTTAATTCCTTGGATATCATTTTATATCCCTTTCCTGTTTTATACAGTTCAATTACCTTTTCCCGCAGATCCTTTGACATTTCTTTTGCTTTCCCCATGACTCAGAATCCAGAAATGTCAGTGCAGCACTGGATGAAAGATGCAAGGGTCTGACAGGAGTCCAGAAACTCATTGACCTTTTATACACACACACACACACACACACACACACACACACACACACACACACACACACACTAATTACAAGCAAACAGATCACAGGTGAGGATGGTTACCTTTAATAGCCATTCAAACCCCTTTGTGTCAACTTGTGTGCATGTTATCAGGTCAAAATCACCAGGGTATGTAAACTTTTGATCAGGGTAATTTAGGTAGTTTCTGTTGTGATTATGGTTTAAAAAGAGTAAACACAGTTGACTGATAATAAATGGCTTCAGCCAAACACTAACCATGAGTGAATGAAACGTTTTTGTGTTATCATTCATATTCTCTGAAAAATGGCCAAGAAATCATAAATTCTGCCAGGGTATGTAAACTTATGAGCACAGCTGTGTGAATATAATCGCAGCATCGATGCATCACGATTTGTACGTTCACGATGCTGCACCGATGCTGCGAATCCGAATTGATGTTTGGTGACGTCATTCGTCGCTCCGTGCAGAGCTCTGCCTCTCCAGGAGAAACACAGAGGCAGAGCCTGCATGGTGGATAAAGCCCTTCCTCTTCACTGAAGCAGTTAGTCAGCTGATGAGCTGACAGCCAGTACAGTGCAGGGGGGAGGAGCTCCAGGAGACCCGACATCAGGAGAGGCTTCACTAGAGGCACCAGTGGAGGGAAACACACTGAGCAGCATGGAGGTAGGGGAATCGACTTACATTGAGAGCAGATGAGTGCAAGTGTCACTGATCACATTCACTCCACTACCATCACCCCTCTGCCTCTTATCCCACCATCCTTCTACCTCTGCTCCCAGCCATCCCTCTGCCTGATCCCACCACCCCTCTGCCTCTGATGCCACCACCCCTCTGCCTGATCCCTCCACCCCTCTGCCTGATCCCACCAACCCTCTGCCTGATCCCACCACCCCTCTGCCTCTGATCCCACCACCCCTCTGCCTCTGATCCCACCACCCCTCTGCCTGATCCCACCACCCCTCTGCCTCTGCTTCCAGCCATCCCTCTGCCTGATCCCACCACCCCTCTGCCTCTGATGCCACCACCCCTCTGCCTGATCCCTCCACCCCTCTGCCTGATCCCACCAACCCTCTGCCTGATCCCACCACCCCTCTGCCACTGATCCCACCACCCCTCTGCCTGATCCTACCATCCCTCTGCCTAATCCCACCAACCTCTGCCACTGATCCCACCACCCCTCTGCCTCTGATCCCACCACCCCTCTGCCTGATCCCACCACCCCTCTGCCTGATCCCACCACCCCTCTGCCTGATCCCACCACCCCTCTGCCTGATCCCATCTATCCCTCTGCCTGATCCCATCTGTCCCTCTACCACTGATCCCACCACTCCTCTGCCTGATCCCACCACCCCTCTGCCTGATCCCACCACTCCTCCGCTTGATCCCATCTGTCCCTCTGCCACTGATTCCACCACCCCTCTGCCTGATCCCATCTATCCCTCTGCCACTGATCCCACCATCCCTCTGCCTGATCTCACCCCCCCGCTGCCTTTGATCCCAGCCATCCCTCTGCCTGATCACACCATCCCTCTGCCTCTGATCCCACCACCCCTCTGCCTCTGATCCCACCACCCCTCTGCCTCTGATCCCACCACCCCTCTGCCTGATCCCACCACTCCTCTGCCACTGATCCCACCACCCCTCTGCCTGATCCCATCTATCCCTCTGCCTGATCCCACCACCCCTCTGCCTGATCCCATCTGTCCCTCCACCACTGATCCCACCACCCCTCTGCCTGAATCCACCACCCCTCTGCATGATCTCATCTGTCCCTCTGCCACCGATCCCACCACCCCTCTACCGGATCCCATCTATCCCTGTGCCACTGATTCCACCATCCCTCTGCCTGATCCCACCACCCCTCTGCCACTGATCCCACCACCACTCTGCCTGATCCCATCTATCCCTCTGCCACTGATCCCATCCATCCCTCTGCCTGATCTCACCACCCTGCTGCCTTTGATCCCAGCCATCCCTCTGCCTGATCACACCATCCCTCTGCCTCTGATCCCACCACCCCTCTGCCTCTGATCCCACCACCCCTCTGCCTCTGATCCCACCACCCCTCTGCCTCTGATCCCACCACCCCTCTGCCTCTGATCCCACCACCCCTCTGCCTGATCCCACCACCCCTCTGCCACTGATCCCACCACCCCTCTGCCTGATCCCATCTATCCCTCTGCCTGATCCCACCACCCCTCTGCCTGATCCCATCTGTCCCTCCACCACTGATCCCACCACCCCTCTGCCTGAATCCACCACCCCTCTGCATGATCCCATCTGTCCCTCTGCCACTGATCCCACCACCCCTCTACCGGATCCCATCTATCCCTGTGCCACTGATTCCACCATCCCTCTGCCTGATCCCACCACCCCTCTGCCACTGATCCCACCACCACTCTGCCTGATCCCATCTATCCCTCTGCCACTGAGCCTATCCACCCCTCTGCCTGATCCCACCACCCCTCTGTCTGATCCCATCTATCCCTCTGCCACTGATCCCATCCATCCCTCTGCTTCTGATCCCACCACCCCTCTGCCTGATCCCACCACCCCCCTGCCTGATCCCATCTGTCCCTCTGCCACTGATCCCACCACCCCTCTGCCTAATCCCATCTATCCCTCTGCCACTGATCCCAGCCATCCCTCTGCCTGATTACACCATCCCTCTAACTGATCTCACCACCCCTCTGCCTGATCCCACCACCAATCTGTCACTGATCCCACCACCCCTCTGCCTGATCCCATCTATCCCTCTAACTGATCTCACCACCCCTCTGCCTGATCCCACCACCCCTCTGTCACTGATCCCACCACCCCTCTGCCTGATCCCATCTATCCCTCTACCTGAACCCACCACCCTTCTGCCTGATCCCATCTGTCCCTCTGCCACTGATCCCACCACCCCTCTGCCTGATCCCATCTATCCCTCTGCCACTGATCCCACCATCCCTCTGCCTGATCCCACCACCCCTCTGCCGCTGATCCCACCACCCCTCTGCCTGATCCCATCTATCCCTCTGCCACTGAGCCTATCCACCCCTTTGCCTGATCCCACCACCCCTCTGTTTGATCCCATCTATCCCTCTGCCACTGATCCCATCCATCCATCTGCCTCTGATCCCACCACCCCTCTGCCCGATCCCACCACCCCTCTGCCTGATTCCATCTGTCCCTCTGCCACTGATCCCACCACCCATCTGCCTGATCCCACCACCCCTATGCCTGATCCCATCTATCCCTCTGCCACTGAGCCTATCCACCCCTTTGCCTGATCCCACCACCCCTCTGTCTGATCCCATCTATCCCTCTGCCATTGTTTCCATCCATCCCTCTGCCTCTGATCCCACCACCCCTCTGCCCGATCCCACCACCCCTCTGCCTGATTCCATCTATCCCTCTGCCACTGATCCCACCACCCCTCTGCCTGATCCCACCACCCCTCTGTCTGATCCCATCTATCCCTCTGCCACTGATCCCATCCATCCCTCTGCCTCTGATCCCACCACCCCTCTGCCCGATCCCACCACCCCTGTGCCTGATCTCACCTGTCCCTCTGCCACTGATCCCATGACCCCTCTGCCTGATCCCATCTATCCCTCTGCCTCTGATCCCATCTATCCCTCTGCCTCTGATCCCACCACCCCTTTGCCTGATCCCAGCCATCCCTCTACCTTTGATCCCAGCTATCCCTCTGCCTCTGATCCCAGCCATCCTTCTGCCTCTGATCCCAGCCATCCTTCTGCATCTGATCCCAGCCATCCCTCTGCCTCCGATCCCAGCTATCCCTCTGCCTCTGATCCCACCACCCCTCTGCCTGATCCCATCTATCCCTCTACCTCTGATCCCACCACCCCTCTGCCTGACCCAGCCATCCCTCTGCCTCTGATCCCAGCTACCCCCTGCCTCTGATCCCAGCCATCCCTCTGCCTCTGATCCCAGCTATCCCTCTGCCTCTGATCCCACCACCCCTCTGCCTGATCCCAGCTATCCCTCTGCCTCTGATCTCAGCTATCCCTCTGCCTCTGATCCCAGCTATCCCTCTGCCTCTGATCCCAGCTATCCCTCTGCTACTGATCCCACTATCCCTCTGCTACTGATCCCACTATCCCTCTGCCACTGATCCCACCATCCCTCTGCCACTGATCCCACCATCCCTCTGCCACTGATCCCACCACCCCTCTGCCACTGATCCCACCACCCCTCTGCCACTGATCCCATCCATCCCTCTGCCTGTTCCTATCTATCCCTTTGCCTCAGATCCCATCTATCCCTCTGCCTCTGATCCCATCTATCCCTCTGCCTCTGATCACATCTATCCCTCTGCCTCTGATCCCAGCCATCCCTCTGCCTCTGATCCCAGCCATCCCTCTGCCTCTGATCCCACCACCCCTCTGTCTGATCCCATCTATCCCTCTGACTCTGATCCCACCACCCCTCTGCCTGACCCAGCCATGCCTCTGCCTCTGATCCCACCAACCCTCTGCCTGATTCCAGCCATCCCTCACCCTCTGATCCCACCAGCCCTTTGCCTGATCCCAGCCATCCCTCTGCCTGATCCCATCCATCCCTCTGCCTGATCCCAGCCATCCCTCTGCCTCTGATCCCACCACCCCTCTGCCTGATCCCAGCCATCCCTCTGCTTCTGATCCCACCACCCCTCTGCCTGATCCCATCTATCCCTCTGCCCGATCCCAGCCATCCCTCTGCCTCTGATCCCAGCTATCCCTCTACCGCTGATCCCAGCCATCCCTCTGCCACTGGAGAAAAATTGAGTTTTTCTGACTGCTAGAATTTGGATAAAAAGTTTTTAACCATGCGCACTTGCGCAGTAATCGTGATGCATCGCGAAATCGAATCGTGGACAGGATAATCATAATCGAATCAAATTGTGAGACCAGGGAAGATGCGCACCCCTAATATATACATGTACTGTGACATACTGAAGCAGAGCATGATCCCCTCCCTTCGGAGACTGGGCCACAGGGCAGTATTCCAACATAAAGACCCCAAACACACCTCCAAGATGACCACTGCCTTGCTAAAGAAGCTGAGGGTAAAGGTGATGGGCTGGCCAAGCATGTCTCCAGACCTAAACCCTATTGAGCATCTGTGGAGCATCCTCAAACAGAAGGTGGAGGAGCGCAAGGTCTCTAACATCCACCAGCTCCGTGATGCCGTCACGAAGGAGTGGAAGAGGACTCTAGTGGAAACCTGTGAAGCTCTGGTGAACTCCTTGCCCAAGAGGGTTAAGGCAGTGCTGGAAAATAATGGTGGCCACACAAAATATTGACACTTTGGGCCCAATTTGGACATTTTCACTTAGGAGTGTACTCACTTTTGTTGCCAGCGGTTTAGACATTAATGGCTGTGTGTTGAGTTATTTTGAGGGGACAGCAAATTTACACTGTTTTACAAGCTGTACACTCACTACTTTATATTGTAGCAAAGTGTCATTTCTTCAGTGTTGTCACATGAAAAGATATAATAAGATATTTACACAAATGTGCTCACGTTTGTGAGATTATGTGTACATTTACTGCACTCTGAAAGTGCAGTTGCTCCAGAGCTTATTAAATGAGATAAAGCTTCACTTTGCAAAGAATACCCAATCACATCCAAGAAAACATAAAAAAAAGCATCTTTGCTTGCACATGATTGGATGATAGAAGCCAGCACAGCTTGTGCTCATTTACTAAGCTCTAGAGCAACTGCACAGTCTAGTTGTCTTTATTAATGCAATCCCATAAGCCAGGGGTCAGCAACCTTTTCCACTTAAGGTGAGAATGGGGTCCATGTCCCCAAGTGAGATGGGGTCCCTAATGGGGTCCCCCCCATTGCAGTGCCCTCTGTCCCCCTTTACATACCTCCCATAGTGTCCTCTGCCCCCCCCCCCCCCACATAGCAAGTTTCCTGTGGCCCCTAAAGCAGTGTCCTCTGTCCCTGAACCCCCCCATCACTGTAGTGCCCTCTGCCCCCATAGTGTCCTCTGCCCCCCATAGTGTCCTCCTCCCCCATAGTGTCCTCTGCCCCATAGTGTCATGTGTCCTCTGCCCCCATAGTGCCCTCTGCCCCCATAGTGTCCTCTGCCCCCAAAGTGTCCTGTGTCCTCGCTGAAGTTAACTTTTTGCTGGGATCGCTCAGCAACCAATCACCTGCTGTTTAATGCAAAAAGTTAACTTTAGCGCCCCCCCCATCCAGCTTTGAAGCGCGCTGCTCGCCGCTGTCCAATGAAGAGGGCAGCTGCAAACATGTCCGCGGGCCGGGTGCCCGTTAAATAATCACGGGCACTGACGGGCCGCACAATTAGCGGTGGTGGGCCGGGTGCGGCCCATGGGTTGCCGACCCCTGCCATAGGCTTTTATGGAAGTGAGTTTAGCAGCTTTGGCAAAAAACAGCAAAGTGCACAGTCTAGTTGTCTTAGTAACCCAAGCCCATAGACTTTTATGGAGTTGAGTTTAGGAGCTTTGGCAAAAAAACACCAGAAGTTCCTAAACTCAAGTTTAGGAGCTGCCAGTGTAGGCTAGTTTACATGAAGAATAAAAGAGTTGTTCCAGGTAAAAAACATATGCATTACAGTCAGAGACATACAGCATTCCTGTGACTAGACTAACCTGGCTACTAATACGATGACAGTGCTGAGGTCTATGATTCTTCTTCTTCCCCTTCTTCTTCCTCTCCTTGTTCATCATCGGCCTCTCCTCCCTCCTGGGAATGGAAACATATATCAAAGGAATGAGGAAAGCTTTCACAGTGGAACAAGGGCCATTAAAATAACAGTGCCATTAATAATATATATATAGATACACTGTGTAAATAAATACATTTGATAGAAGCCGTTTCCAATGGGCATCTGAGTGGATCTTCAGTGGGAAGAAACTATAGCCCTGGCTGCGGTTAAAAATGACGGGAGAAGATAAACAGGAGACATACACCAAAACTTGGAGACCTTGGATAAAATCTCGGACAAAGGAAAGGCCCTCTTTGGATCTTAAACACCCAGACATGATTTGCAGAACAGATCCCATGTCATACTGCCCTACCCCCCTCCCTACCCACCCCCATCTTTTCCCCCCTTCTCTCTCTTTCTGGTCCTTTAGGCCAGGTACTGCTTCTTGACTCCTTTCTCTCTTAAAGCTTTTTAAAATAGGTAGTAAAAGGAAAAGGATGGAAGGGATGGCCTAAGGTCAGGATACAAAGTTGATTGACTGAATGTTACACAAGTATGGAAAATTAAGAAATGTATCTAATGTGAATTCTGTATACCAACTCTTATTCCGTGTACACACGAGCGGACTTTTCAGCATCAAAGGTCCAACGGAGTTACTACGGACTTTCGAAGGACTGGACTTGCCCACACTCGAACGGACTAAAGTCCATTCGAAAGTCCGTTGCTTTGAACGTGATGACATACGAAGGGACTAGAATAAGGAAGTTCATAGCCAGTAGCCAATAGCTGCCCTAGCATCGTTTTTTTGTCCGTCGGACTAGTATACAGACGAACTGACTGATTCGAGTCCGTCGGAAAGATTTGAAACATGTTCGAAATCTAAAGTCCTTCTGATTTTTCGACAGCAAAGGTCCGATGAAAGCCAACACACGATCGAATTGTCTGGCGGATTCGTTCCCATCGGACCTTTGCTGTCAAAGTCCGCTCGTGTGTACACGGCATTAACTTAAGTTGTAAGCACCCATCGTGCAATCTGATATTCTATGGTTTAGAGTTTAAGAGTATATGTTTATGGTTGATTACCTGTTATCTCTGTATTACCTCTTCGCGGAGTTTAATAAAAATTATATTTGAAAAAAAAAAATGACGGGAGAATATATTTTTTAAGCAAATTTAACTGCAGAGCATAATTAAATGTACATTTGCACTTACAGTTCTCTCCTATTCCCCTTGCAAAGTCTCACAAATACCTATTGATCCTGCCAGTGAAGCACATCTAATGCAGCTTCCTGTAATGGTGTGGCAACGATGCTGCACTGCTCCTGAATTCAGAGCACAGTTGCCACTCTCATGTAGGTGGAGCCTGCCTGAACTAGAAGGGTTTCAAACATGTTGTGGGGGGGGGGGGGCATGGCTACTAGGATTGTCCCCAGCTTGTCAATAAGCACCTGGCCACACCTACAACTGCCCACTGCTTTGATTGGCAGCACTGTTGCTAAACCTTCCACTGTAACCTGCAGTGTCTGGGAGGGGGAACGTATGAAACACAAATGGAGCAGGATTTGGTTTAGTCAGGAAAGGTAAAGGAAGTTTATTGTTTCTCATAAGAAGCTTAGACTGTCATACAAGAGCCTTTAGTTGTTTTTTGGTTTACCTCCTCTGCTGTTGCTGCCTCTTCTTCAGCTTCCACCTGCAAAAGAAATATTGAGAATGTCTAGAACTGAGCACTGCAAAAGTAAAATCATACCGAGAGATGGATATTTACAGTGTAGGTGATGCTGAGGTCCACATTTTAAAAGGGGTAAGCAACTTGATGGCATATTAGTGACTTTTAAGGTCTTGCACTGCTGGATTAGTGCACGTTGCTTGTGAATGGTATTTTAATTGATTTTTTAACAAAAAAGTCATTTGTTTTTTTATTGATAAAAAACTACGTGGAGCTTTTATTTCATTTAAGCGATGGAGCCAGTGGATGATTAACCTTTATAAGTGTGCTTCATATTGGAACAAAGCAGTGGAGGTGACCAGGTGGAAACAGGATGGTGGCATGCTGAGGAGGTGGATGAGACCTCGTAAAGGGGCATGCTCATGGTGACCTATTTTGGTATAATAGGTCAGCACAATGAGGTGTGTACACTGAGTTTATACATCACAGAGTGGAAGAAGAAATATTGCGATCGTTGCATAAGCTTGGAGAAATTGTTGTAATTGCTGTATATACATGAGTGCAGTATATTGGTAGTGGTGGAAAACACTTTTCACTTTATATGAAAAGGCATACAAGAAGACATAATTTATAAGAACACATATAAAGGACTTGTTTAACCACTTCAGCCCCGGAAGATGTTACCCCCTTTTTGACCAGAGCACTTTTTACAATTTGGCACTGAGTCGCTTTAACTGACAATTGCGCGGTCATGCAATGCTGTACCCAAACGAAATTTGCGTCCTTCTTTGCCCACAAATAGAGCTTTCTTTAGGTGGTATTTGATCACCTCTGCGGTTATTATTTTTTGCACTATAAACAAAAAAGGAGCTACAATTTTGAAAAAAAAACTATTTTTTACTTTTTGCTATAATAAATATCCCCCCAATTTTAAAAAAACAAAAACAAATGTCTTCATTAGTTTAGGCCAATATGTATTCTTCTACATATTTTTGGTAAAAAAAATTGCAATAAGCGTATATTGATTGGTTTGCGTCTACAAACTATGGGAAAGATTTATGGCATTTTTGTGGCGTTTTTATTATTTGTTTTTTTTTTTACTAGTAATGGCAGTGATCTGCGATTTTTAGTGGTATTGCGGCGGACAGATCGGACACTTTTGACACATTTTTGGGACCCCTGACATTTATAGAGCAATCAGTGCTATAAATAAGCACTGATTACTGTATAAAAGTCACTGGCATGGAAGGGGTTAACACTAGGGGGCGTCCAAGGGGTTAACTGTGTGTTCCCTCACTGTGTTCTAACAACTAGGAGAGATGACATATCGTAAGTTCCTAATTTGTAGGAACTCACGATCTGTCTCCTCTCCTTTGACAGTACAGGGATTTGTGTGTTTACACACACGAATCCCCGTGCTGGCTTTCGTGCACGTGATAGTGCGTGGCCAGTGGCGATCGTGCCATGCTTTTGTACTTCCTGTTTGCCAGATTATTTGGCAATCTCCAATCAATTTCTTGCCCCTTTCACTCCTTCTGCATTCCTTATCTTCACTACCACTCGTTACCAACCTTTGGCTTGTTCCTCAGCTACCCTTCTGCTTGATCCCAACCTGCAACCACGTTACCGAACTTTGGCTTGTTTACTGACTACACTTCTGCTTAATCCTTACCTGATTCCTCTGTTGTCAGACCCCAGCTTGCTCACCTTCTGGTGGGGCAATCCTGAGTACAGTGACTAGACACTAGCACACAGCAAAACCCATCTCCACCCACCATCGGGAGCTCTAATGAAGATTGGTTAGTGCTTAGACCCAATACCTCAGATGAGACTGCATCAATCACCAGGATGACCTGCTCATGTGCATATCCAGCAGGTCCCTGGGAACCTTTCTACTCCTATAGCTCCCAATTGTCCCCGATTTCGAGGGTCTGTCCCTAATTTGGAGCAATGTCCCTCTGTCCCTCTTTCCTCCTCATTTGTCCCTCATTTTGGTCTGATCTATATAGTTGTATATAAAATGCACTTTTTATCTTTCAAAAAGTGTTTCCCAGTGCTAAAACTTTCATCCAATTTCTAAATTGCTGCATTTGTACATTTTAAAAGCCAATATGAAGGAATAGTAGTGGTAACAAAAAGCCTTTGAGGATTTAATTAACCTTTTATTTTGGTTAATTCCTCTTTAAGGGGGTGTGGCAGGGGGCGTGTCCTATCCCTACATACGTTTGCTAGTAGGTGTCCCTCATTCCCATCTCAAAATGTTGGGAGGTATGCTATACAGTAGCTACTGCTCTCTGAACCTAACCCCTGACCATGACAGAATAATCTGGCCTAAACATGGAGGCCGCAATAGCAACTTTTGTGACTCAAGTTGGCTGGCTGTATGCCCCACCTGTACTCATGTATATGTCGATGCTTTTTTGCATCAGTGCTTAGACACGTGTGCGCGTATGATGTACTTTACCAAATGCACAAGTTTACACAAGTACAGGGGAGTACAACCATTTACTTCTATGAAAACGTGTACATCCCACCTGTGGCTAGGTGTATTTTATGCCTAAGTATGCCCCTGTGCATGAGGCTTTATACATGTACCACAATCATAAAAACAAAAAAGAACCCATATCATATAAAAGAACCACAAAATGCTTTGATGTTGGCTTATTCTGACTCCAGTTGTTGTAATAGTGATGTAACCGCTATGCCTGGGCTTAATCTAGCAAAGACAATCACTGCAGAAAATCTTCATCGGATGGCTGAACTCAGCAAACAGATGGCATCCCTATTGCATGCAGAAAGGTTGAAGCAAACAGCGGTAGAAGTTGGCAGTGCGGTGTTTGAAGGTCAAACGAAATATTTATTTCTGAGTCTCAGTGTGCGCAGTGCAGGAACAATACAGGAACTCACAATAAGGACGGAAGGAAGTTGCATCATACAAAAGGAAGGGATGACAGAAAATTAGTAGACATGTGCGCTGCCAAAAAAAATTTTGTTTTAGTTTCATTCGTTTTTTGTTTTTTCGGGTCATTCGTTATGATCAAAATCTGTTATTTCAAATGAATCCAAAAATCCGAAAATAAGAAAGAAAATCCAAAAATTTGAAAGAATAAAAATCCGAAAAAAGGAAGGAAAATCCAAAAATTCTAAAATCCGAAAATAAGAAAGAAAATCCAAAAATTCGAAAGACCAAAAATCCAAAAATAAGAACAAAAAATTGAAAATCCGAAATAATAACTAACTAACTAATAATAACTAACTATTAAATTATAGGTATTGGAATTTCCTTTCAAATTTGGCTGTTAGTGAACGCAAAGAATACAAATATATCCAAAGTTACGAATTATTCAAAATTACAAATGTGGCATCAAAACAAATGAAACGTAACAAATAATAAAAAATAACAATAATCAAAAGTTTTTATTATTATTTATTATTATTAATTCGTTACATTCTATTTGTTTACACGCCGCATTCGTTATTTGTAACTTCAGATAAGTTCGTATTCATTACGTTCACTAACAGCCAAACTTGAAAGGAAACTCCAATACCTATACTTTAATAGTTAGTAATAGTTATTATTAGTTAGTTATTATTTCAGACTTTCGAATTTTCGGGTTTTTTAATTTTCGGATTTTCTTTTTTATTTTCGGATTTCCGGATTTTCACATTTCCAAATTTTTCGAAAATTGTCGATTTAAAAAAAAAACAAATTTGTAATGAAACTAATTGCACATGTCTAAAAATCAGTGCAGTTAATGCACTGAAAGGTGGAACCATAATTATATGAGCTTAGAAAAAAAAGCATAGGAAAAATATATGCAATTGTATTGCCCATGGGGGGCAGCACTGGGTGCTCTCACATGGTTGTGGTACATGTATAATGGTGTCATGGTCTAACAGGTGAAAACACTGGATATAATGTAATCTATACCAGCCATAACTTTATGACCACTGACAAGTGGATAACAATATTTATCTCATTGCAAGACATCTGAAAGTTGGTGGGATATATTAGGTACCAAGCAAACATGTTGTCCCTGAAGTTGACGTGTTGAAAGCAGAAAGAATGGACATTGCAGTTTGTTGTGTTTGGAACTGTGTAGCCGCAGACCGGTAAGGGTTCCCATGCAAAAGCACCTACAATGAGCATCAGAACTCGACCTCGGAGCAATAAAAGAGTGTGGCCTGGTTTGATGAATCACATTTTCTTTTACATCATGTAAATGGCCGGGTGCATGTGCGTCGCCTACCTGAGGAAGAGATGGCACCAGGATGCAGTATGGGAAGAAGACAAGCCAGCAGAGGTAGTGTGAATCTTTGGCCAAAGTTTTTTGGGGAAATTTTTGGGGAAATTTTGGGTCCTGCCATTCATGTGGATGTTACTTGACATGTACCACCTATGTAAACATTGTTGGAAATGGTATGATGATGGCAGTGGCCCCTTTCAGCAGGATAATGCACACTGCCGCACTACAAAAAATTATTCAAGAGCAGGGCTGGACTGGGACAGAAATGTGGCCCTGGACTTTATCCAGACCTGCCCAGGGCACAACACATCAGGGTATAGTGTATATCAGGGCACGGTACAGAGCCCAGCACATCAGGGCACGGTACAGTGCCAGCACAGCAGGGCACAGTACAGAGCCCAGCACATCAGTGTACAATGTATATCAGGGCACGGTACAGAGCCCAGCACATCAGGGCACGGTACAGAGCCCAGCACATCAGGGCACAGCACATCAGGGCACAGCACATCAGGGCACAGGGCACAGCACATCAGGGCACAGCACATCAGGGCACAGCACATCAGGGCACGGTACAGAGCCCAGCACATCAGGGCACAGGGCACAGCACATCAGGGCACAGGGCACAGCATATCAGGGCACAGCACATCAGGGCACAGCACATCAGGGCGCAGGGCACAGCACATCAGGGCACAGCACATCAGGGTACAGGTCACAGCACATCAGGGTACAGTGCACATCAGGGCATAGCACATCAGACTACAGAGCCCAGCACATCAGCGTACAGAACACATCAGGGCACAGCACATCAGGGTACAGGGCACAGCAGGGCACATGACATTGAGGCACAGCACACCGGGGCACAGGACATCAGGGCACGGGACATCAGGGCACAAGGCACATCAGGGCACATAGCACATCAGGGCACATGGCACATCAGGACATGGGGCACATCAGGGCACATAGCACATCAGGGCACATGGCACATCAGGACATGGGGCACATCAGGGCACGGGGCACATAGCACATCAAGGCACGGGGCACATAAGGGCACATCAGGGCACAGGGCACATAGCACATCAGGGCACATAGCACATCGGGGCATTTTGGGGCACATCGGGGCATTTTGGGGCACATTAAAGCACATCAGGGCACATTGGGGCATATTGGGGCACATCAGGGCATATTGGGCCACATCAGGGCACATAGCACATCGTGCACATTGGGGTACATCAGGGCACATTAAAGCACATTGGGGCACATTAAAGCACATTGGGGCACATCAGGGCACATTGGAGCACATCAGGGCATATTGGAGCACATTGGGGCACATCAGGGCACATCAGGGCACATTGGAGCACATCAGGGCATATTGGAGCACATTGGGGCACATCAGGGCACATTGGAGCACATCAGGGCATATTGGAGCACATTGGGGAACATCAGGGCACATTGGGGCACATCAGGGCATATTGGGGAATATCAGGGCACAGCGTTTACCAGCCAGCATGCAGAGTAGCGCAGGAAGCATCTGTAATATGTTCTCTCTCATGTCACGCTGCTCCCCGGCGCCCCCCCCCCTCTTCTCGTCCATCCCAGATGATGTCATAAGCAAATGGGGATAGACAAGAAGAGAGGAGGGGCTGCCGGGGATCAGCGTGACATGAGAGAACTTATTACACACGCTTCCTGCGCTACTCTGTATGCATCTCGATCTACCTGTCAGGCACCAGCTGTCGGTGATTGACGGGTAGATCGCCGTGGACCTCGAATACAACAGGCAAATTAGGCGGCCGCTAAAACCGGCCCACTGCGCCATCGGCCCACCGGGAAACTGCCGGTAGTCCCAATGGCCAGTCCATGCCTGTTCAAGAGTGGTTTGAGGAACACAACAAGAAGTTTAACCACTTCAATACTGAGCAGTGGGCACTTTCCCCCCTTCCTGCCCAGACCAATTTTCAGCTTTCAGCGCTGTTGCATTTTGAATGACAATTACGAGGTCATGCAACACTGTACCCAAACAAAATTTTTATCATTTTTTTCCCCACGAATAGAGCTTTCTTTTGGTGGTATTTGATCACCACTGGGGGTTTTTATTTTTTGCGCTACAAATAAAGAAATACCAAAAATTTTGTAAAAAAAAAAGTTTTTCTTTGTTTCTATTACAAAACTTTGTAAATAAGTAAGTTTTCTCCTTCACTGACGGGCACTAATGAGGCAGTACTGATTGGCACTGATGAGGTGGCAATGATGAAGTGGCACTGATGATGAAGCAGTTATATGCAGCACTGATGGGCACTGATAGGCAGCCCTGATAAGCAGCACTGACAGGCACTGATAGGTGGCACTGATGGGCACTGATAGGCGCACTGATGGGCACTGATAGGTGGCACTAATGGGCACTGATAGATGGCACTGATGGGTAATGATAGGTGGCACTTATGTGCACTGATAGGTGGCACTGATGGGCGCCACTGATAGAGGGCACTGTTAGGCAGCACTGATCAGGAGGCACTGGCAGCCATCACTGATGGGCATTGATTGGCATTCCTGGTGGCCATGGATGGGCATCCCTGGTGGTCCTGAGTGGGCATCCTCGGGGGGCTGCACTGATAATCAATCAGTGCAGACCCCCCCGTCAGGTCAGCAACCGATCGGCTCTCCTCTACTCACGTCTGTCAGTGCGAGTGGAGGAAAAGCCAATAAACGGCTCTTCCTATTTACACCGTGATCAGCTGTGGTTGGACACAGCTGATCACGTGGTAAAGAGCCTACGTCAGGGGCTCTTTACCAAGATCGGAGATGCGGTGTGTCAGAATGACACACCGCACCACCGATCGCCTTGCTGAGTGCCACCGCGGTCGCGCGCCAGCTTGTTAACCTGCTGGACGTCATATGACGCCCAGTCAGGATAACTGAACCACTTTGCGCTTGTCATTCTGTATACGGTGGGCGGGAAGTGGTTAAAGTATTCACTTGGCCTCATAAATTCTCCAGATCTCAATCCAATCGAGCATTTGTGGGATATGCTGGAAAAAGAAATGTGATCCATGAAGGCCTCTTCTCACATCTTACAGCACTTTAAGAATCTGCTACTGACAGATACCACAGCATACCATTAAAGGTCTAGTGGTGTCCATGCCTTGATGGGTCAGGGCTGCTTTGGCAGCAAAAGGGGGGCCTACTCAATATTAGGTTGGTGGTCATAAAGGTATGGCTGATCGGTCCATTTCCATACGTATTCACATGTTTTATTTATATATTTAATGCCTGTATACTGTATGTTCATGCAAAGTTCCATATTTTAGTAACAAGGTGAGAGGCCTTCCTGCCTTTACCACTACTGTAGGGTGTACTGGGAAACTTTTTCATACGGTCTGGAGAAGCTCTTGAATCACTCGGTAACAATTACAAAGGTCACATACCTGCTTCTCCTCTTCTGCGTTAGTTATCACTTCTTGGTTTTCAGCAGGCTTTTCTGTGTCTTCAGCAGAAATGTCAATGCTCTAACAAAAGAAAGGCACACTTAGATCAATATGAAGCCACATATCATGAAGTGTCCTAAATACATTGCTAACTGCTGATGCAAGGACTGTCTCCTATGACTATCCCTTATGACCCCGAGTTTGTTAAATACTCACAATGCAATATGACCAGAGCAGTATAGAGGCCAGTGCTTAAAGCTGGCTATAAACCAAAATATTTTTTCATCTGGCCTGCAGGCTGCACAAATAAAAAAAAATCTAAAGCTGCCCATAAACTGGTAGATTTTTTTTATGGACGTTCATATGAAAAAATCTCATCAGTAGATACAATAATAAATAAAAAAAATTGTACTAGTGCATCACTCCCAAATGTAAATCATATACAAAAAATATCTGTGAATACATCAGACTCACAAAAATCACATATAAATGTGTTAATATGTGTGGCGCAGCGGGTATGTGAATAAATGCAACCAAATATAAATCAACTCCAAAGCCACGTACACACGATCGTACTTTCCGACGGGAAATGTGTCATGACAGGCTGTTGGCGGTAAATCCGACCGTTTGTACGATCCATCGGACAATTGTTGTCGGGTTTTCTGCAGACAAATGTCTATTGTCGGATTTTCCGAGTGTGTGTACACAAGTCCATCGGACAAAAGTCCAAAGTACAAACACGCATGCTCGGAAGCAAGGGCGAGCAAGGGCGCTCTTGTAAACTAGCGTTCGTAACGTCCCTGATGTGGCAAATTATGAAATTTCGAAATGCAGCGCACATTCTCTTCTTCTTTATTGAGATAATAATGAAGCTGCTTTGCTGGTGATACTGATGGAGTTATTGCAAATTAATTTTCAAAGGCTTTTTTCTTCTAGTGATATCAAGAATAATATTATTATGCTTTTTTAAAAAAAATTATCCCGTAGTTTTTAAGATCAAAGATACAACTATGTTGGTGTCCGTTGTTAATTTTACATTGTATTTTTTAAAATGTAACTGCCTACTCCCAAACTGTCATTTAAAGTAAAACACATAGCCAAGTATTGTTCTACACAATTTTTTTATTGTGCATTAAAAAAAAGAAAACAAATAAAATTAGACATGCTATCTGCCAATAGAACTTAACCAAAAAGTGCATTCTCTGCATCCAAAAATATAGAAAATATAACAAATCAAATCATTATTACTCAACCAAAAAATAAAATAAAAGCCCTCATGCATGTGTTCTGCTTTTTAATATAGGGGCTCAACAATGCCAAGAGTTGGTGAAAGCAGGGGTCCGTCATCCGGAGTTAATTCCGACAAACATCTGGATTATTCTCCTGGAGCTCCCTCAGCAAAGGCATATGACATAATTGGTCACAATAATAAAGCAACCAATTTTTGGTCCAAGAACTCCTCCTCCTCTTGTTCCTGGACTGGACTTGGGTCAAAGCAATAACTTCAAGGCCAATAATAAATAACGCGTTATCTCCTCCGATTCCACAACATGGCTGGTTGACGAATGGCCGTTCAGAAACGAACTGAAAAGCGCAAAATGAAAAGCGTGAACTGAAAAGCACAAATAAAAAGCGTGAAATGAAAAGCACAAATCAACACTCACCAAACTTCTACTAACACGAAATTAGCAGAAGGAGCCCAAAGGGTGGCGCTAAAGAGCTGAAAAACCACAAAGTACGTCACTACGTTCGTGATTGTTGGCCAACAATTGTGTGCCGTGTGTATGCAAAACAAGTTTGGGCCAACACCCAAAAGTCCACGGTTTTGGCAGACAATCTGATCGTGTGTATGAGGCTTATTAATGTGAAGTCTACTAGTAACTCTATCTCAACTCTATGCAATTACAGACACCTAAAATTAATGTGAATAATGAAATAAACAAAAATCTCATAGAAGTCTGTGAAACCACTTGTGTACTATGAACCTTCTTCTCTCTTCAAAGTATTTCTGGTGACCCACCACCAATAGGTGAAGTGTTCGCTCAACCTTAAATATCCGACCCCACTACAGAGTCAAATAAGCCTTTAATACACTCCTCCTATAGAGAATGCAGCTAGATCTCCTTATCTTCCCATCCAGGGGTATATCTGCTTCCTTTCCTTTCCCTCTTCGATCCTCATTCCTCAGTATGTTATATCATGAAACAAAACAAAAACACCATAGTGCCCTCCATTCACCCTCATTTCTTGCAGAAAAAAAGGGATTAAAAACACTCACAAGAACATCAGGATAACATGGGCTTCGGCTCCTTCCACCTATACGCGTTACACCCTCTGATTGTGCTTCCTCAGTAGGCCTAAGAATGTTCATAGTACACAAGTGGTTTTATAGGCTTTTATGAGATTATTGTTTCATTATTCACATTCATTTTAGGTGTCTTTAATTGGGTGGAGTTGTGCTAGAGTTACTAGTAGACTTCACATATATATATATATATATATATATATTATCAGGTTGATTTATATTTGGTTGCATTTATTCACATACCTGCTGCGCCACACTTATTTACACATTTTTAAGTACTTTTGTATGGTGGTTGGTTGTGAGCACATCAAAAGAGTGTTGGTTGCATCTTAACCTGGGTTATAAGGCAATATTTGTGTGTTTATCTTATAATTAGGGTGGTTGTGCTGATTTGTTACACAATTATTTTGTCACAAAAAAATCACATGACAGTAAATACATAAATAAACAATAAATCAACAAATCTGTATAAAAAAAATACAGATTAAACTATGTGCAACCACTACAGTTAATATATTGAAGCTCAAAAAAAAAATCAGAAACTTTCATAGTGCTCACTGCTAGTTTTTTAATCAAATGGCAAAGAAGTTTAAAAACACTTAGATGATAAATCAGCATATGCGTAAGCCTATCAGGAAGCCGCCAATTCTAGTTTCTTAACTTTCAACCGACATGCACGTTGACGTCATAGACTCCTCCGCACTGGATGCGTTGTGTTCCAATTGTACTTCCTCAGCAATAGCCCACCTAAGGCTTCATGTACACTACAACTCCTAAACTTGAGCTTAGGAGCTTTTGGCATTTTTTGCCCAAACTCCTAAACTCAACTACATAAAAACCTGCATGTCCATAAACACATAGGTGTTTAGGATCATTTAGGAGCTGCTGTGGTTAGGGGAGGTTCAACCTCTCTCAACCTCCCTCTCCTGGACGCGGATGAATCGCATTCAGGATAGGAATGTCTTGACCACCAGCTGCAAAATGTGGCAAAATCGCAGCGAGATTTTCCATTTTCCCACGGCCAGTGGTCATAATAGGCTATGCGTACATGAAGCCTGAGGAAGTCAAATCAAGATGCAATGGGTCTGATTTACTAAAGGCAAATAGATTGTGCACTTTGCAAAGTGCAGTTGTACTCTGCGAGTGGAGTTGCGCCAGAGTTAAGTAAATGAGCAGAAGCTCTGCTGACTTAGTAAAAACAATGTGGGACTCTAGTGAAATAGAAACATAGTGATTTGATATAAGTAAATCAAGAAAAAAATAACTGGTTTAAATAAACATAAAGTCCATAGGTGAAATGGAATATGTAGTGAAACTGAATGCCCCTTAAAGGGACAGACGCCAAATGTTCATAACATCATTGAGACATCAAAAAATAATGAATGGGTGATGAGATAATATGTGAAAGTGAGTAGTCCGCCACCAATAGAAAGTAGGCTTACCAGATGGTTTGAACTCAAAAGGACATACGTCCTATGAGTCAAACAGGCTTGTATTGGCAAATGCCAAAGTTAAAGACATCGGATCTGGAAACCTTTGACACGTAAACCAAATTCTCATACAGTCATTGGGTAGTGATCTAGAATAGAAGGTATTTCCATACATACAAATGGATGGTTTCTCCCATATATTCACATGTATATTGAAGAAAGGGGAACAAAGGAAGGCCACATAGCGTAATTCCGTATAAAAAAAATTAGAAATTTAATGAGGTAAAAAACTCTGAGAAGAGTAAACAGCACTTTAAAAGTACAGTGGAGCCCTAAATGACGCGTTTTGTCTACATAGACATCATCTGGGGTGGGGTATAAATCACAGTGGCATAGTGTGGGATTGAGCACACAGATGAGCTGAAGTTTTACACAAAGGTTGTAGAAGATGTGTTTGCACAGTGCTCTAAGGCAGGGGTCGCCAACCTCCGGGGCGCGGCCCAGTGTTGCCAACCTTCAGTATTTTTACTGGTAGCCAGTAAAAAACAGGCACTTTTCTCCTGCCAGTAAATGCCAGTAAGAGGAAAAGGTTGCCAGTAAAAAATATGGCAGTGGCGCTTGACTCTGAGCTGGGAAAGCGCAGCTCAGGTCCAGGACCATCCAAGTACCTGCTACAGTGTGTTTGGGTGGTACCGGCGGGGAGACGGTGCCTGAGCATGTCGTGTGATGTCATGGTGCAAGGGAGCCAAGCGGAGTGGCCAGAGCCTCGAGTGCGGGTCTGTGGGACGGGTGCAAGGCAAGCCGGGTGTAGGACTGTCACTGCTGTTTGGACTGGAGGGGACTGGAAGGACCACCTGGCATGGATAGAGACTGTCACTGTGACTCAGGATGGGATGTGTCTGTGATCTATGCTGCTGCACACTGCTGTCAGTGTCACTGTGAGAGTCTATTTCATGTGCGTATGTTGCCCATTCTAATTTCATGCCCCTAAGTCCTGTCCCTGAGCCACTTACTTACTATATTTAAAATAGAATAAGAAATATGCTTTTTGCCTTAATATCTACCTTGAATCACATTGCTAATTGCATATTGTACTTATTTGTAGCCTAAATACTGAAATTTGCACTTACAACTGTAATTTTGGAACTTTTGGAAATGGCAGTAAAAACTTGGCGGTGCCAGTAAGTTTTGAGTGTTGTGTCAGTAAATTTAAATCTGGTAGGTTGGCAACACTGCCGGGCCGTAGCGTCTTTGCAGCCGGGCCGTGGCAGGCGGCATGACATTTTAAGGCACCGGTGGATCAGAGAGCAGAGCGGGCGGGAGAATGAGAGAAGCGGGCTGGTGAGCAGAGATTACATCTCTCTCCGCCCACCTAGCATCACCGCTCTTCCGCCATCACAGCGTGAGGAATGTCGGTGGTGCAGCGGGGAGCAGAGAGATGACATCATCTCTCCCTGCCCGCCTAGCCAGGGCCGTCTTTAAGGCAGGGCAAAAGGGGCAGCTGCCCTGGGCCCTGTCATTGTTGTGGGGCCCAAAGCAGCTGCCTCATACTTGCCAACTTTCCCAGTTTAAATTCCCTCAGACCTTGAGGTTTTAGTCTCATGTTGTGTCCTAATTAGGCATGTGCAATTCGTTTCGTTCCGAATTAGTTTTTTAACTAATTTCGACAAATTCGTTAATTTGGGAATATCCGAATTAACGAAAACCCGTTTAACGAATTTTTCCGAATATTCGTAAATTCGATAAAATTGGACATTCGTAAATTCCGGCATTCGTACATTCGTACGTTCGCAATTTACGAATGTACATTCGTACATTAGTAAATTAGTGAATTCGTAAATTTGTAAATTCCAAAATTCGGAAATCTGAAATAATAGTTAACTAATAATAATTTAACTATTAGTAATTACTAGTAACTTTTAAATTATAGGTATTGTAATTTCCTTTCAAATTTGGCTCTTAGTGAACGTAACACATACAAATTTATCCGAAGTTATGAATGATCCGAAAAAATGGAATGGAACGTAATGAATTAATAATAATAAATAACAATAATAATAATAAAAACCTTTTATTATTATTATTTATTATTAATTTGTTCCGTTCCATTTGTTTAGATGCAGCATTCGTTTTGGATAATTCGTAACTTCGGATAAATTTGTATTTGTTACGTTCACTGACAGTCAAATTTGAAAGGAAATTACAATACCTATAATTTAATAGTTAGTTACTATTTCAGATTTTTGAATTTTCGGGTTTTTGGATTTTCAAACTTCGAATTTACAAATTTCCGAATTTTCTAATTTACAAATGTACGATTTTACGAATTTACAAATGTACGAATTTATGAATGTACAAATGTAAAAATGTACGAATGTATGAATGAACGAATGTACGAATGAACGAATGTTCGAATTTACGAATGTACGAATGAACGCATTTACTAATTTACAAATGAACGAATTTACGAATCGCGATCATAACGAATGACCCAAAAAACTAAAAAAATAATAAACTAATGAAACGAAAATGAACGAATTTTTTGGCTGTTCACATGTCTAGTCCTAATATCTCCCCTGCAGACCCTGTGTTTACATGTAAATACCGGCATTGATATGTAAATAGCAGCGGCATTCATATGTAAATAACAGCAGACTGGCAGCATTCTATGTAAACAGAGGTGGTATTCATATGTATATTATGCCCCCCTGAGGTCAAATCCACCATCACCTATACTGACTGCTACTCACTGGGGAGATAAAGGGGCATGCTTGAAAGTCCTGCCTGCAACTGTGGTCATTAAGCCTACCATCAGCCTGTTCTGCAAAGGTAAGCAAATTAGTGGGGGGAGGGTAGTGTGTGGTGTGCAGAGGTAGGCAGAGAAGGAATTACAGTTTGGGGTGCACAAGTGAGCAATGTCCAGTCCATGGTGTGCAGCCAGTGAGGAGATGTGCTGTAACCTCTAGCAACCAATCAGTAAGCAGTAATGATGTGTAGTAACAAATCAGTGAGCAGTATTGATGTACAGTAATCTCTACCAACCAATCAACAAGCAGAAATCATGTGCTGTAACCTCTAGCAACTAATCAGTGAGCCGAAATGTGTGCTGTAACCTCTAGCAACCAGTCAGTGAGCAGTAATGATACACTGTAACCTTTGGCCACCAATCGCAATCACTGTCTGATCTGATTCAGTAAACTGATTTTGAGTCTAACTGCTATTTATTGTATGCCTCAGAGCAGGTGGAGAGCAAAACTGCATGGGGGGCCCCAAGAAAATTTTTGCCCAGGGTCCAATCAATATTAAAGACGGCCCTGCGCCTAGCATCACCGCTCTTCCGCCCTCACAGCATACAGAATGTCGGAGGTGCAGCGGGGAGCAGAGAGATGACATCGCCTCTCACCGCCCGCCCCGCATCTCTGCTCTCCTGCCCTCACTCAAGAACGATCACTGAACCGGTGTCACCAATGCAGTGAAAATCCTAATCTGGTGGCACTGGCAGGTGATGTGGCAAGTGGCAATCCTCATCTGGTGGCACAGGCAGGTGACATGGCAAGTGGCATTCCTCAACTGGTGGCACAGGCAGGTGACGTGGCAAGTGGCATTCCACATTTGGTGGCAGGCAGCGTGGCAAGTGGCATTCCTCATCTGGTGGCACAGGCAGGTGACGTGGCAAGTGGCATTCCTCAACTGGTGGCACAGGCAGGTGACGTGGCAAGTGGCATTCCTCATCTGGTGGCAGGCAGCGTGGAAAGTGACATTCCACATCTGGTGGCAGGCGACATGGAAAGTGACACACTCAGGGCTCCCACTGATTCAGCATTATGGTGAGTTGAACTATTTCATTTATATTATAATGTAAACTAAGAAATAATGCGCTTTATTCAATCTGACACCATACCAACGTTGGTGCTGTGATGATTGAAGTACCAACAGCAGAACACCAGCTATTGCCCAGATTGCCCGCGAAATTCGCTTCCCCCCCCCCCCGCGTGTGCGTACAATCCCCCCCCCCCCCCCCCTCCGGGGGCCTTGGCACAATTTTCTTCCACGCAGCCGGTCCCCGGTGCCAAAAAGGTTGGGGACCACTGCTCTAAGGAACTGAAACGAATTGACTGGCACAGATTGTGTTCACTGTGGAAGACACCAGTGTGATTTATATGTACATTGGTTTACTTTTTATTGGCACTTGTTACTGTTTGCACATAGTTTATTTGCACTTTCTTTTTATATGGATTGGTTGATTCATTGTTTATTCAAGGGTTCACTGTTACATACATTTTTGAGAGTCTGATGTATTCATGTATATTTTTTTGTATATAATTTATGTTTGGGAGTGCTGCACTAGTACAATTTTGTATTTATTCTGTTTAGTGTGTGAATCACATTTCAGTGCAGGCCAGCTCTGATTACACAATTAAGTTTTGGTGTGGGGTCGCGCAGAGACATTATAATATATTAATTAGTAGATTCGGTAATGCCTTCAGGACTTGACGAATGTTGTTTGAAACGACTTCAAAGTTTCATTTTCTTTTAACGTTCGATTTTAGAAAGAATGGAATTTACCAACCGAAAACCACATAAACTCTTCGAATTTTGTTAAAATTTTTATTAAGATTTTCCCTCCTGCTCCTTTGGTTTTTGTGATCACTATGGTCAAAATGATTGTTGTTGTGACCACATTACCTATTAGAAAATAAAATAAACGTTACAAAATGCACGAGCGTTCCGTGTGCATTCGGGGCTGTGCACCTGCACAGATGGCGGATTGGGGGTAGCGTCTATGCTTGTGCAGCCGCTACATTCCAATTGACATCAATGGGACTGCCTGCTTAGGGATATGTGGAATACCTGTGCATCCCTGTGTGGGTAAACGTGACCCTCAAGGGGTGTATGCTTTAGTAGGCCTTAGACTACAGCCAGAGGGGGTTGTACACATACCGTAACAATTTTACTCCCTGCTGCATTCGGCAGGCATTACCACCCCCAAATGTGACCCACTTACACTCACTGGCCACTTTATTAGGTACACCTGTTCAATTGCTTGGTAACACAAATTGCCACTCAGCCAATCACATGGCAGCAACTCAATGCATTTAGGCATTTAGCCATCTAGAAATGGCGAAGACAACTTGCTGAAGTTCAAATAGAGCATTAGAATGGGGAAGAAAGGGGATTTAAGTGACTTTGAACATGGCATGGTTGTTGGTGCCAGGTGGGTCTGAGTATTTCAAAAACTGCTATTCTACTGGGATTTTAACGCACAACTATCTCTAGGGTTTACAGAGAATGGTCCGAAAAAAAGAAAATATCCAGTGAGTTGTGGTGGATGAAAATGCCTTGTTGATGTCAGAGGTTAGAGGAGAATAGGCAGATAGGAGATGATCAACCAAGGTATGCAGAATACCATCTCTGAACGCACAGCACATCCAACCTTGATGCAGATGGGCTACCGCAGCAGAAGACCACACCGGATGCCACTCCTGTCAGTTAAGAACAGGAAACTGAGGCTACAATTCGCACAGTAACAAATAAAATATTTTTTTGCGCTGATATTAACCTTCCAGTCAATCCGTGCACAGTTTATAAATAAATAAATCCCTCCAAGTGATAATAAGATAATTAAATAATTAGAATAGATATGGGTCTGGTTAGGTCAGAAACACTATAACCACTGAGCTATAGTATTATGCTCCACAGAGTAAATAAATTACAGGCACCGCCTGTGATATCGGCTAAATATAAATATAATTGCTATACATATCATCCAATATTAATACAAATACCAAGAATTCTCTCATATGATTAAAAAAATTCCAACTTGAAACTGTGTGTTGATAGCCGTTCTTAATTATAGAGAGTATGCATTACACTAATATATATTGTTAAGCAGAATCCCATATGTGCCAAAGATAGATCTGTTCACAAAATCCCCCAATATTTCTGTATGTTATAAGGGGCTTCCCGATGGATGTTCTCAGATGTCATGAATATATAAAATAAAAAGAAGAGACATCATTGCGCAATAAACGATTGCGTTAGAATAGCAGCACTTCACTAGGTACACTCACATAAGCCTGGATAATCAATGCCTGGAAGGAGAAAAACAATCAGCCGCTTGGGGCGCGGTGAGTCCTCACACCGCTCGTAACGAGCTGCTGACCAGCCTCAATACTTCACCTCACTGACTCCTCCTACGCGTTGCGTCACCCGACACGTGACTTTTTCAAGGTAAGTCATGTGACGCCTGAGTCTCCATTTATATATTGGTGCTAGCGTCAGCATTACTATAGAGACAGTGGTATATCATTGGATCATCATTTTGTTTTTACACCAAGCTTTTCCTGAACATACTGCATACAAGCTTTATTAAACAATCCATTAAAATGTAAAACTTAACAAAACTGTTCACCGAGCGCTTATTGATATACATCTACATTAAAACAAGGAAGCAATATCTAATCCACATCCTCCCTCTGGTATTTCCTATGTACACAGTTTTAAAATAAATTGAAATATAAAAATAACTTCATTTGAATAATAATTTAAATAAAAATAGGGCTGTGGTCCATTCTTACTCTGACTCAATCATAGTCATTACAATACACAGGTTTTATAAACAGCCATGTAGATTTGGCTAATTGAGTAAAACCAACCATATTTAGAAAAAATATTAACTCTATAAGATATAATGAGACGAGAGAGCAAAACAAAAAATATATGATAGAAAACAAAACCCTTATTATAATTAGATGATAGTGATACTCATACAGTATCAACCATGCATATATATAAATAATTAAAAGCGTATAAACTTAAAATTTATATATAAAAAGGCCCTCTGCTGGTGAATTTCACTAACTGCACATTGTTTGTCAAAATGATCTAGCCACATTAACATGGTTTAAAATTAACATAGACTTCTATATATTCTAAAAAATTATGTATTCAAAATTATTTAAAATTATTGAGGGATAGTGGACAATAAGAACAATACAAATTAAATATAATAATACCTATAAAAATTAAAATCATCCAAAAATGGAAAACAGAGTTATGGAATCTACAAGGGATATGAAAAAAACTAATTAATAATCTGACATGAAACATTTAAATCAAAGTCAATATTCAACCCCCTCGGCGCAAGTGTACACATCTAAAAAATCCACCTGGATTCACTTTTGCTCAATTCTCTAATTTTATTAGATCCTCTCCAGTGTGGCGTGTATCTATCAATGGCCCAAAATTTCAGGCCTGTGGGATCTTTATTGTGGTGAGTTGTGAAGTGTTTAGAAACACTGTGCATTGGGAAACCGTTCCTAATATTCTGTATATGTTCTCTAATACGTTTCCACAATGGTCGTTTTGTTCTCCCAACATACTGTAGGGAGCATGCACATTGTAGCACATAAACCACTCCCTCAGTTCTACAGGTAATACATTCTTTCATTTCATATTCCTTCTTGATGCTTGTAGATCCAAATTTTGTACACTTTTGTACATTGAAATGAGTGTTTTTACCTGCGAAACATTTTTTGCACGGGTAGAAATCTTTACCCTGGAAAAAAGTTAGATCTGCTGATTTTTTTGGGGTCGGGGACATTTTTTACTACTAGATCTCTCAACGTGGGTACTCGTCTATAGATAAAATGGGGTTTTTCAGGTAGACTATTTTGGAGCATTTTATCAGCTTTAAGGAGGGGCCAGTATTTTTTAATGATTTTTTCCACTTGTTTGTGTTGAACACTATAGCTCATTATTAGTGGGATCTCCTTTTGTTGTTGCTGTTTTTTTTGTCTATCTTGGATTAATTCATCTCGTGGCATTTGGAATACTTCCTGTATTTTATCTTCGATAAATTCCTTGTTGTACCGTTTTGCTAAAAAATTGTCTCCTATCCACTTTGCTTGGTCCAGATATTCATCGTTATCTGAACAGTTCCTTCTAAGCCTAATCATCTGGCCCTTTGGGATATTTATCAGCCAGGGTTCATGATGGCAACTGTCCACCGGTATATAACTGTTTCTTTCTACCGTGTTGTAGATAAGAAAACTCTAGGCATGGGACTTTGAGGGCACAATAGTATTAGACTACAAAAAATATATTTAATAGGGGTATTTTATTAGAAAATTATAAAAGACATTGGACACACATAGATTGTTTAAAAACACTTCAGCCTATATATAAATCCTAGTAGTAGTACACCGTATGGATCCTATCCTGCAAATTTATGTAGCATAAAGAAGGCTATAAACGTATACATATATCGCTTAGTCCATATATAGGAGAAATACTTCCCCTGAAAATTGAACAGTAGGCAAGCACATAATTATAGCAGACAAGATGCAACAGGTTTGGTAATCCACGGTGAGGTGTTCTCTAGTTGCTCTACATGTTTCGCGTTACACAGAACGCTTCCTCAGGAGCTAGAGATTCTAAAATTCAAATGCATGAAAGAAACAACAAAAAAACAGAAAATCAAAGGACATAAATATACTAAACACAATATACATATGAGTATCAATATTGAAGATATGATCACTGCCAGGCAGAATGGCTCAAGGGACAGGCCCTACGAAAGATTATGGTCTCCAACCAACGCACGGTAAGCCCAATGGTTGGGGTCAGCAAAGACAGGGAAAGCAGGGAGTGCAATCTGAAATGAAGAGTTTTAAAGGGTCTCAGAGTGTATACATTTTTTGAAAAGATTTGAAGCAGTAGGACCGAGGACAAGGGGGGAGGAAGGGGAACGAAAAAGAAAAGGGGAAAGGGAAGAAAAAGGAAGGAAAGAGGGGGAGGGGGGAAAAAAAACGGGGGGAGGGGGGGGGGGAATGGGGGAATGGTAAAAAATAAATGGAGGAGCATGGTACACTTACCAATTGAGTGTGGTAAGATTGCATAAATCAGTCAATAGTGATTGTATGCAGATGGTCACAATTTGATCATAAATATAGGGTATCTGAATTAAATTGGGAACAGCAGTCGGCCACAACCTGGAACCTCTCAGAAAAATGTAGCATCAGGTATCCATAAGAGGGAAAGCAAAGGCTTTATCGTTGTAGTGCTGGTATATGGAAGAGAAGGAAAGGGGAGATAAGCAGTCACATTGATATTGCTATGTGTTGCAGTCAAAGAAAAAGGCTGCAAACATAAAGGTGCTTTGCTTGTAGGTTAAAGAGCGCTAGTGAAACAAAAGTAACCTTACCCTCGGGTAGATGAGAGGAAGCAACAAGGTTGTACCGTCCGGTCTAAGCAGGGACCGGTGCTGTGGCCGCATAGAAGCAGGCGACGCAGCGTCCCTATATGTGGTGACTCCGGCCGGAAACGGACGGCTCAAAGGGGCGTGACGTATTCCGGCCCCGCTGCGGGCTGCCACGCATGCGCCGTATCACGTCATCCTCACGCAGGGACGCGGCGCTGGGACAGTTCCGCGCATGCGCCGAGAGGTAGCATGAGGGGAGACGGGACAAAGCGGATGACGCAAGCAGCAACGGCGGAGTTGGAGGGGAGGGAAGTCCCAGTATCTCCGACAATCGCCGCACATCCGGTCAAGAGAGCGGACCGGATGTGCGGCGCTGGGCAGCGGTACTCATTGAGACAGTAGCTATGCGAATGGGGAGGAGACCAACACTAAGGGAGAGTCCCTGAGCCATCAACCTGGCGTGGATAGAGATAAAATTAAACATGCAATGTACATAAACTGTTGTAACATTAATATGTAATTACAAAACACATATTAATGTTACAACAGTTTATGTACATTGCATGTTTCATTTTATCTCTATCCACGCCAGGTTGATGGCTCAGGGACTCTCCCTTAGTGTTGGTCTCCTCCCCATTCGCATAGCTCCTGTCTCAATGAGTACCGCTGCCCAGCGCCGCACATCCGGTCCGCTCTCTCGACCGGATGTGCGGCGATTGTCGGAGATACGGGGACTTCCCTCCCCTCCAACTCCGCCCTTGCTGCTTGCGTCATCCGCTTTGTCCCGTCTCCCCTCACGCTACCTCTCGGCGCATGCGCGGAACTGTCCCGGCGCCGCGTCCCTGCGTGAGGATGACGTGATACGGCGCAATGCGCGGCAGCCCGCAGCGGGGCCGGAATACGTCACGCCCCTTTGAGCCGTCCGTTTCCGGCCGGAGTTACCACATATAGGGACGCTGCGTCGCCTGCTTCTATGCGGCCACAGCACCGGTCCCTGCTTAGACCGGACGGTACAACCTTGTTGCTTCCTCTCATCTACCCGAGGGTAAGGTTACTTTTGTTTCACTAGCGCTCTTTAACCTACAAGCAAAGCACCTTTATGTTTGCAGCCTTTTTCTTTGACTGCAACACATAGCAATATCAATGTGACTGCTTATCTCCCCTTTCCTTCTCTTCCATATACCAGCACTCCAACGATAAAGCCTTTGCTTTCACTCTTATGGATACCTGATGCTACATTTTTCTGAGAGGTTCCAGGTTGTGGCCGACTGCTGTTCCCAATTTAATTCAGATACCCTATATTTATGATCAAATTGTGACCATCTGCATACAATCACTAGACATGTGCACACTGAAATATTTTGTTTCGCAATTTCGTTTTCGTCTGAAAAATAAATTTATTTAGTTACTCCCGAAATTCGTTTTTATTTATTTCATTTTTCGTTAAAAATTGCATTCGTCCGAAAATCCAAATTAAGGTAGAATCTGTCATTGAAGGCTTATGGTGTCTGTCGAATGTTCAAAGAAGATTCGACGGAGCAGCTAAACTGTACAATGCCGTATAGTTTACCTGCTCCGTCGAATCTTCTTAGAACTTTCAACAGACACCATAAGCCAAAGTACGTGTGTACTTAGTTCTAGCTATTTTACTGCTCCACCTCTTTGGTTACAATCAGCCAATAACATTCATCATCATCATTATTTTTATTTATCTTTTCTCCCCTACGTCGAATCTTTCCTCCCCTACGTCGAATCTTTCCTCCCCTACGTCGAATCTTTTCTCTCTACGTCGAATCTTTTCTCCCCTACGTCGAATCTTTCCTCCCCTACGTCGAATCTTTCCTCCCCTACGTCGAATCTTTTCTCTCTACGTCGAATCTTTCCTCCCCTACGTCGAATCTTTCCTCCCCTACGTCGAATCTTTTCTCTCTACGTCGAATCTTTTCTCTCTATGTAGAATAATCTTGGACTAATAGAGCTAAGGTTAGGCACATTCGACCACAGGTTTGATGGACACAGATTGTTATTGTCATCATCATGTCGAATCTCCTATCTATATCGAACTGTTTTAGCAACGAAAACGAAAATAAAGCATTTGTTTATGTCGGATCTTTCGTTTTTCGGACTCTGCACTTTCGTTATCGTTTGTTAAAACGATAACGAAAATACCTAAAATTCGGACGAAAATGCATTCGGACGAAAACGAATGCACATGTCTAACAATCACTATTGACTGATTTATGCAATCTTACCACACTCAATTGGTAAGTGTACCATGCTCCTCCATTTATTTTTTACCATTCCCCCATTCCCCCCCCCCCCCCTCCCCCCGTTTTTTTGTTTTTTTTCCCCTCCCCCTCTTTCCTTCCTTTTTCTTCCCTTTCCCCTTTTCTTTTTCGTTCCCCTTCCTCCCCCCTTGTCCTCGGTCCTACTGCTTCAAATCTTTTCAAAAAATTTATACACTCTGAGACCCTTTAAAACTCTTCATTTCAGATTGCACTCCCTGCTTTCCCTGTCTTTGCTGACCCCAACCATTGGGCTTACTGTGCGTTGTTTGGAGACCATAATCTTTCGTAGGGCCTGTCCCTTGAGCCATTCTGCCTGGCAGTGATCATATCTTCAATATTGATACTCATATGTATATTGTGTATAGTATATTTATGTCCTTTGATTTTCTGTTTTTTTGTTGTTTCTTTCGTGCATTTGAATTTTAGAATCTCTAGCTCCTGAGGAAGCGTTCTGTGTAACGCGAAACATGTAGAGCAACTAGAGAACACCTCACTGTGGATTACCAAACCTGCTGCATCTTGTCTGCTATAATTATGTGCTTGCCTACTGTTCAATTTTCAGGGGAAGTATTTCTCCTATATATGGACTAAGCGATATATGTATACGTTTATAGCCTTCTTTATGCTACATAAATTTGCAGGATAGGATCCATACGGTGTACTACTACTAGGATTTATATCTAGGCTGAAGTGTTTTTAAACAATCTATGTGTGTCCAATGTCTTTTATAATTTTCTAATAAAATACCCCTATTAAATATATTTTTTGTAGTCTAATACTATTGTGCCCTCAAAGTCCCATGCCTAGAGTTTTCTTATCTACAATTCGATTCCTGGGGACGTTGGCACAAATCGCTACTGAGTACCTGCAGAGTCACCCTGCTTATTGAGGTACTTTGGCACTAGGTTCTTCATTTGATGTTTCTTTCTACCGGTTTAAAATAGGTCTTTGTACTAATAACGCCTTCCACAACCTTTATTTGCAAATCAAGAAAGTTAACAGCCTCATCACTGATCTCATACGCAAGTTTGATATTTCTTTGATTGTCATTAAGCCGATCAAGAAATTGGGTAAGGCTCTCCCTATCCCCCTCCCATATTATGATGCAATCATCAATGAACCTCCTATATAGCTTCATATTTGTAGGTTTATTGGAGAAAATAGTTTGGTCCTCCCAATTTGCCATAAAGATACTGGCTATGCTGGGTGCATATTTTGCACCCATTCCAATGCCATTCAATTGCCTATAATAGTCTCCATTGTACCAAAAATAGTTATGTTGCATCCCAAAAGCTAGACACCTCAAAATAAATCTTCTTTGCTTGGAGACAAAATTCCCAAATTTTTCCATGGCCCACTTCGTAGCTTGAATTGCATCATCATGGTCTATTATTGTGTATAGTGATGAGACATCTGCCGTGGCTATCCAATATTTGTGTTGTGCCCTTCATTCTAGATTGTTCCGAATTTGGATCAGATGTTTAGTGTCCCTTAAATAAGCCACAGTATTTGGTACTAAAGGTTGGAGGTATTTATCCACGTATTCTCCCAGCCTTGCGTTTATGGATTGGATGCCGTTAATTATGGGTCTTCCCAGTGGTTGTGTATGATTTTTGTGGATTTTTGGTACTGTATAAATAATGGGTACTTTGCATGTATCAGGAACCAGATATTTCTCTTCTTTTTTAGTTTAGAATATTTTCTAAACTTCCTCTAAGTACCAAATCCACCAATTCTTTCTTGTACTCCTTTGTAGGATTCCCCTTTAATTTTATGTACGTATTTGTATCTTCCAGTTGGTTTGACAACGATGGCCTAATAGATCAGGAGGCAATAGATGAATGGTATTTTTTAATGAGAAGGGATTGGACGTAGTACATTTTGTGTTAAAAAGGAAACAAAGAAAGTTAGCCAATATTAATCAACAAATATCTGAGTGTAAAATAATATTGTAAAAATATTGGAGACATATAAAGAATCAGCTTCATTTACTACCCTTACTAGACAGCTTAATAAGGTATTAGAACAAAAAGATGTAGAATTGAAACAGAGAAAGAAAAGGCAATACCTGAGGGACACCAATGACTACCAATCGGAACAAGTGTTTAATTGGCAATTAAATTTAAAACAAGGAAAAACAGGATCCACCACCTCATCCCCTGAAAGGGAGGTAAGGATTATCACCCCAAGAAGGGAAAACAGGTTTATAACCCCTGAAAGAAGAGGAAGAACTCCAGAAAGAAGTTCGCAATATCTGAGAACATCCATCTGGAAGCCCCTTACAACATACAGAAATATTGGGGGATTTTGTGAACAGATCTATCTTTGGCACATATGGGATTCTGCTTAACAATATACATTAGTGTAATGCATACTCTCTATAATTATTAATGGCTATCAACACACAGTTTCAAGTTGGAATTTTTTAATCAGATGAGAGAATTCTTGGTATTTGTATTAAAGCGGTTGTATACCCGCTGTCATTTTTTTTTTTTTTTTACACCTGCAAGGGAAAAGGCATAATGAGCTAGTATGCACCGCATACTAGCTCATTATGAGATACTTACCTTAGAACGAGGCGCCGGCATCTCACCTGGTCCACGCCGAGGGAGCCGACATCTCCCCTCGGCGTGTCTTCCGGGTATCGCGGCTCCGGCGCTGTGAGTGGCCGGAGCCGCGATGTCGTCACTCCCGCGCATGCGCGCGGGAGACTTCTGCCCGGCAAGCTCCGGAGTTTGCCGGGCTGTCAGCCGAGAGTCCCCTGTGCGCATGCGCCGCTGCAGTTAGCGGCTCATTGCGAGGGGAATATCTCCTAAACCTTACAGGTTTAGGAGATATTTTTTTTACCTACAGGTAAGCCTTATTATAGGCTTACCTGTAGGTAAAAGTTACAAATATAGGTATACAACTGCTTTAATATTGGATGATACGTATAGCAATTATATTTATATTTATCCGATATCACAGGTGGTGCCTGTGATTTATTTACTCTGTGGAGCATAATACTATAGTTCAGTGGTTATAGTGTTTCTGACCTGACCAGACCCATATCTATTCTAATTATTGAATTATCTTATTATCACTTGGAGGGATTGATTTATTTATAAACTGTGCACTGATTGACTGGAAGGTTAATATCAGCGCACTTTGTATAGGTGTCTGAGCACTTTTTAAGTTTGCAGCTTTTATTATTTGGTTTTCTCCCAGTCACAATTGGATATTTCTCATAGGGTTTTTAGAAACAATTTAGTTTCACTTATATCCATTTCAGCGCTTTAGTATATTTTTTTGAATTTGTACAATTTGCACAGGCTCACCAAAATTGGACAATAGAAGATTGGAAAATGTTGCCTGGTCTGAGGTCTCGATTTCAGCTGCGCCATTCAGAATTTGGCGTAAACAACATGCCTGCCTTGTATCAATGGTTCAGGCTGGTGGTTGTGGTGTAATGGTGTGGGGGGTATTTTCTTGGCACACTTTGGGCCACTTAGTACCAATTGTGCATCGTTTAAATGTCACGGCCTACCTGAGTATTGTTGCTGACTATGTCCATCCTTTTATGACTACAGTGTCCCCATCTTCTGATGACTCCTTCCAGCAGGATAATGCACCATGTCACAAAGCACAAATCATCTCACCACTGGTTTCTTGAACATGACAATGAGGTCACTGTACTCCAATGGCCTTCAAGAACTTTCCAAACTTGTAACAGAGTCTATGGAGGGTCAAAGGGGCAGTAACTTTTTACAGATGATTATGCAGTACTTGTGGGGAGAGATGCTCAAGGACCGACGGCACCTGGCACATGAGGTGTCTGATAGGCAGTAGGCAACAAGACACTGAAGCAGAAAGGTTCCACCCAGCATTGATGAAAACAGTCCCTATACTGACCCTCCTCCTCCAGAACCTTTCCCTATGCTAGGAACACTTCTCCTAACCAGTGGGTTCCTGTCACTGTCCTTTGCCACATGCAAAATGCACGTCACTGCAGTGAGCTAGTGTGTTTTTCAAGTACTGTCCTCAGCAAAGATGGCCACAGAAGTCATCCGGGGCAATGGCGCCCAATCGGACACCTGCTCACCTGATGAGATGTATGGAGGCTAAGAGGAACGTTAGTTCCTCCTGCCCTCCGCCCACCCCTGGATGGTGGCTGCAGACAGCCCCACCTGTGGAGGTAGATCAACCTACACCTGCCTACAATCAGTTTCAGGGTAAACCTTTATGTTTGTTGCTATGTTATAGAATATACAGGGGCCGGGAGACCTAAAATACCTAAATCTGCAATGTGGACTGAATCCTTATGTACTTTTAGGTAGATGACCTTTCTTGTTAGCTTTCTATATTAGGTAAATTTAGACAGGCTGATGCTATTTGCAGCAGGCCTGTATTGTTTGATTTCTCTATTTGAGTGACAGGTGTTTAAGTGTTGGTCTCAACCAATCATTCATTTGTTTGGTAATCCCGGGACTCTCATATAAAAAGGGGGGTCACGTGGTGCGGCGAGTTCCAGTTCCGAGTCCGAGGCCAGTCCAGGTCTGAGGAGCAGGAGAGCCAGCCTGGCTCCCGAAGGCGGAATTGGAGGGTTTCCCCTCCGGGGAGCCACGGAGCTTCACCCTAGCGAAGAGGGTGGAGATCCGGTCCTCACTGAGGAACAGATGCCATCTTGCCGCGTGTAGTCGTGGATGTCGTAGGCCACCCCTGCGGGGAGGGGGACGGGCCACAAAGAGATAAAGGGAACTGAGAAACATTGCGGATGAAGTAGCAACAAAGCGGAAGGAAACTGGGCAATTGATCGTTTATGAGTGGCACATGGACATGGATCACGTGAGTGAAAGCCCAAGGGAAAGGTACTGCCAGAGGCTGAGGGTTGTTGGTGCACAAGTCAGTGAAATGGGCAGTGATGGCCTATGATTTTGAGTTCAGCATTGCCCCGGGATTCCAATCAGTCAAGCGGGAGGAGTTATCCAGATTTGCTCTCCTTTAGCTAAACCTGGAAGTACCATGTCGGTGGGAAGTAGTGGTAAAAGGGTAGCGGTGAAGCTGCAAGCATACATGTAGAGATATGGATCGTTCTTTAAAAGTTATCCTGATAAAGAAGTTATTCAGAGTGACTCTTTATCAACCTATTCTCTATTAAATCTACTTCCATCGTCCCTGATTGAAGAAATCATTGAGAAATGATTTCTTGATTGTCCGCAATTATGCACAGTTTCTCTTGTATGACTCATGGAAAAGTGACAGAAGAGCATCTCAAAGAAAATCCTTCTCCCATCCCAGTTTATGTTTGATGAATAAAGCATTGAGATAAAGCACTAAGGACTGTGACTTTTAAATCTATGGGATGCGAAGGTGGAGTAGTAAACGTGAATTAAAGATATAACAATATTCAGCCGCTCCTTCGGGGGGTAAGCGCTACACTTAGAAATGCTTTCTTTTGCCTGCTCTCTGGTTCTGTTTCTGCAAATTCCATGCTTCAAGGTCGTCTAGCACCGGTCCTCCTTCAAACAGATTTCAAATATAAGTTGATAAGTCCTTGCACTGGTATCAATTTATAGTCTGCCAGAAAATCAACAGCATATTTTAGAGCAGCTAATGCTCCTATCCAGACAACATCTACACTATATTACCAAAAGTATTGGGACACCTGCCTTTACACACACATGAACGTTAACAGCATCCCAGTCTTAGACCCCATACACGCTATTAGATTTTCTGCAGATTTTTGACTTCAGATTTACCAAAACCATATAATATGAGGTCAAACCTTAAGAGTTTCAGTTTGTATGCAATCAGGTTGGTTCTTGCACTACATGGTTTTGGTAAATCTGAAGACAAAAATCTGCAGAAAATCTAATAGTGTGTATGGGGCTTTAGTCCGTAGGGTTCAATATTGAGTTGGCCCACCTTTTGCAGCTATACTGTAACAGCTTCAACTCTTCTGGGAAAGCTGTCCACAGGGTTTAGGAGTGTGTCTATGGGAATGTTTGACCATTCTTCCAGAAGGGCATTTGTGAGGTCAGGCACTGATGTTGGACGAGAAGGCCTGGCTCGCAGTCTCCGCTCTAATTCATCTCAAAGGTGTTCTATCGGGTTGAGGTCAGGACTCTGTGCAGGCCAGTCAAGTTCCTTCACCCCAAACTCGCTCATCCATGTCTTTATGGACCTTGCTTTGTGTACTGGTCCAAATTATTTGGTGGAGGGGGGATTATGATGTGGGGTTGTTTTTCAGGGGTTGGGCTTGGCCCCTCAGTTCCAGTGAAGAGAACTCTTATGGTGTCAGCATACCAAGACATTTTGGACAATTTCATGCTCCCAACTTTGTGGGAACAGTTTGGGGATGGTCCCTTTCTGTTCCAACATGACTGCACACCAGTGCACAAAGCACGGTCCTAACCTGTTTTTACTATTTTTTTTTAAATACTTTCATCAGAGTAGTTAACCGCTTGCCGACCAGCTCACGCTGATATACGTTGGCAGAAGGGCATGTACAGGCAGATTAATGTACCTGTACGTTGCCCTTTAAGAAGCGGTTTGTGTGCCCGCCGCGACCTCCGTGAGTGTGATCGCGGGTCCCGTGGACTCGTTGTCCGCGGGGATACCCGCGATCATCTCACGGAGAGGAAGAACGGGGAAATGCTGATGTAAACAAGCATTTTCCCGTTCTGCCTAGTGAAAGGACACTGATCACCGCTCCCTGTAATCGGGAGCGGTGATCAGTGTCGTGTCACACATAGCCCATCCCCCCCACACTTAGAATCACTCCCCAGAACACACTTAACCCCTACAGCGCTACTTAGTGTTAACCCCTTCACTGCCAGTCACATTTACACAGTAATCAATGCATTTTTAATTGCACTGATCGCTGTGTAAATGTGAATGGTCCCAAAATCGCGCCAAAAGTGTCCAATCTGTCCGCCATAATGTCGCAGTCACGATAAAAATCGCTGATCTCTGCCATTACTAGTAAAAAAAATTATTAATAAAAATGCCATAAAACGATCCCCTATTTTGTAGACGCAATAACTTTTGCGCAAAACAATCAATAAACGCTTATTGTGATTTTTTTTTTACCAAAAGAATACGTATCGGCCTAAACTGAGGGGAAAAAATTTTTTTTATATATTTTTTGTGGATATTTATAAAAACAATAATGCTTTTTTTTTTTCAAAATTGTCGCTATTTCTTTGTTCATAGCACAAAAAAAAAACCGCATAGGTAATCAAATACCACCAAAAGAATTTGGGGGGAAAAAAGGACATCAATTTTGCTTGGGAGCAACGTCGCACGACCGCGCAATTGTCAGTTAAGGCGACGCAGTGCCGAATCGCAAAAAGTGCTCTGGTCTTTGGGCAGCCAAATGGTCCGGGGCTTAAGTGGTTACACTTTGATTGCTGTTACAGTGATGATTACTGTAACAGCAATGTTTTGAACTATCATGAATGGGTTACATTCATAACAGCTGTGATTTACTATTGTTTCCTGTGATTGGCCCACAGCTATCACATGGTATAGGGTGCTATGATTGGACCACGTAGTATGTGAAAGCTGAGGGCCAATCACAGCATCACTATAGGAATCACAGCTGTTATGAATGAAATTCATTAACCACCTCAATACCGGGCACTTTCACCCCTTTCCTGCCCAGGCCATTGTTCAGCTTTCAGCACTGTCGCACTTTGAATGACTATTGAGCGGTCATGCAACACTGTACCCAAAAAAAAAATTATTTATTTTCTTCACACAATTATGCCCCGTACACACGGTCGGACTTTGTTCGGACATTCCGACAACAAAATCCTAGGATTTTTTCCGACGGATGTTGGCTCAAACTTGTCTTGCATACACACGGTCACACAAAGTTGTCGGAAAATCCGATCGTTCTAAACGCGGTGACGTAAAACACGTCCGTCTGGACTATAAACGGGGCAGTGGCCAATAGCTTTCATCTCTTTATTTATTCTGAGCATGCGTGGCACTTTGTCCGTCGGATTTGTGTACACACGATCGGAATTTCCGACAACGGATTTTGTTGTCGGAAAATTTTATATCCTGCTCTCAATCTTTGTGTGTCGGAAAATCCGATGGAAAATGTCCGATGGAGCCCACACACGGTCGGAATTTCCGACAACACGCTCCAATCGGACATTTTCCATCGGAAAATCTGACCGTGTGTACGGGGCATAATGCATCCCCCCTCTCTCATGTCTACAGCCTCTAACCATCCCTTGTATCATGTCCACAACCTCTAATCATCTCCTGTATCATGTCCACAACCTCTAATCATCTCCTGTATCATGTCCACAATCTCTAACCAACTACTGTATTATGGCCCCACATTCTAATGATCTTCTGTCTATTGTCCGCAGCTTCTAACCATTTCCTGTATCATGTCCACAATCTCTAACCATCTCCTGTATATTGCCCACAGCCTCTAACCATCTCTTGTATCATGTCCACAATCTCTAACCATCTCCTGTATCTTGTCTGCAACCTCCAACCATCTCCTGCATCATGTCCACAATCTTAAACCATCTCCTGTATCCTGTCCACAGCCTCTAACCATCTCTTGTATCATGTCCACAACTTCTAACCATCTCTTGTATTATGTCCACAACTTCTAACCATCTCTTGTATCTTGTCCACAATCTCTAACCATCTCTTGTATCATGTCTGCAGTCTCTGACCATCTTCTGTCTCATGTCTGCAGTTTCTCACGATTTCTAGGATCATGTCTGCAGTCTCTGAGGGGGAGCTTTGAGACGAGTCAAGAGCGGGAGCGCTGCTGTGGACAGGAGAATGTAGGATGAAATCAGAACCGCCAAGCTGGAGCCCAGAGAGGACATCTGACTGAGCCCTGCACGGTGCACCTGAGAGGAGGTCAGTGACAGCACCTCCAGGCCAGTCTAAGGGGGGAATCACTGATGTAAGAGGGGATAAAATACAGCAAGGTAAGGGAGGGCACTGATATAAAGGTTTTCCCTTATATCAGTAACCCCTCCTTACCTTAGTGAATTCACTCTGCGGAAGGTGGTCAGTCCCCCCCCCCCCCCCCCACATCAGAGTTCTCTGCGTTTCCCTTTACATCAGAGTCTGCAGGATTCCCCCTTACAATGCAAGAGGAAACTCTGTGGACTCCGATGTAAAGGGTAATGCTGCAGACTCTGATGTAGTGGGAATTCTGATGAAAAAGGGGAACGCTGTGAACTCCGATGTAAGGGGGGCTGTGGTGACCAGAAACCACCTTATATGAGAGTTCCCCTTTATTTATTTATTTATTTATTACAGGTACTTATATAGCACCATCAATTTATGCAGTGCTTTACATATACATTGCACATTCACATCAGTCCCTGCCCTCAAGGAGTTTACAATCTTAGGTCTCTAATTCATACATATTAGGGACAATTTAGAATACTTTACTTACAGTAACTGGAGTACTGTAGGCAAAATGGTTCAAGTGTAAGCTTCAAGTTGCAATTAAGTCTTTTTTGCATTGCATCAGAGTCTTTGATCCACAAAAAAAATAAACATGCCCTCACTACCAAGTATGCTAGCTTTGTTTAAATTCAATAAAGGATCGGAAGCTATCATGGGAATAGCTAAACAAACAGCTGACAGTAAGGCCAGCCATACACAGTGAAAATTTTTTGTAATGAGCTTGATTGCCCCGTCAACACAGTCAGTGTTGATACGGAAATCCCTCCTGCCGAGTCATTGTCTTCTCCCAGCAGGGGAAGCCAGTGATTATTGCTAGTGGCTATACCAGCCACTAGCGATAATCGCAAGTAAAATCCGACAGGCTGGTTTACACCAAAGTCTGCAGCATTCCCTCTTACATCATGATCCGTAGTGATCCTTTACATCAGAGTTCCCCTTGCACTGTAAGGGGCAATCCTGCAGACTTTGATGTAAGGGGGAACTCTGTGCTGGATTATATTAAAGCGCTGCGCAAACTGTTGGCGCTATATAAAACCTGTATAATAATAATAATATTAACCACTTGCCGACCGCCTAACGACGATATACGTCGGCAGAATGGCACGGGCAGGCAGAATCACGTACCCATATTTGTCTGGGAGCATTGAGAGGCGAGGGGGAGGCCATCCGATCGTGCTCCCCCTCGCGATCGCTCCCAGCCAATGGGAATCCTTCCCTGCCTGTGTGTAGTACACACAGGCAGAGGATGTGATGTCATCTCTCCTCGGCTCGGCAGTTTCTGTTCCGGCGCCGAGGAGAGAAGACATGTGAGTGCACAACACATACACACACACACAGTAGAACATGCCAGGCACATAAAACACCCCCGACCCCCCCCCCCCCCCCCCATCGCCCCCTGATCACCCCCCAATCACCCTTCCCCCCTCCCTGTCACACTGACACCAAGCAGTATTTTTTTTTTTTTCTGATTACTGCCTGTTGTCAGTTTGTGACAGTTAGACGTGGTAGGACAGTGAGTATTACCCCCCTTTAGGTCTAGGGTACCCCCCTAACCCCCCCTAATAAAGTTTTAAGCCCTTGATCACCCCCTGTCGACAGTGTCACTAAGCGATAATTTTTCTGATCGCTGTATTAGTGTCGCTGGTGACGCTAGTTAGTGAGGTAAATATTTAGGTTCGCCGTCAGCGTTTTATAGCGTCAGGGACCCCCATATACTATCTAATAAATGTTTTAACCCCTTGATTGCCTCCTAGTTAACCCTTTCACCACTGATCACCGTATAACTGTTACGGTTGACGCTGGTTAGCTCGTTTATTTTTTATAGTGTCAGGGCACCCGCCGTTTATTACCGAATAAAGGTTTAGCCCCCTGATCGCCCGGCGGTGATATGCGTCGCCCCAGGCAGCGTCAGATTAGCGCCAGTACCGCTAACACCCACACACGCAGCATACGCCTCCCTTAGTGGTATAGTATCTGAACGGATCAATATCTGATCCGATCAGATCTATACTAGCGTCCCCAGCAGTTTAGGGTTCCCAAAAACGCAGTGTTAGCGGGATCAGCCCAGATACCTGCTAGCACCTGCGTTTTGCCCCTCCGCCCGGCCCAGCCCAGCCCACCTAAGTGCAGTATCGATCGATCACTGTCACTTACAAAACACTAAATGCATAACTGCAGCGTTCGCAGAGTCAGGCCTGATCCCTGCGATCGCTAACAGTTTTTTTTGGTAGCGTTTTGGTGAACTGGCAAGCACCAGCCCCAGGCAGCGTCAGATTAGCGCCAGTACCGCTAACACCCACGCACGCACCGTACACCTCCCTTAGTGGTATAGTATCTGATCGGATCAATATCTGATCCGATCAGATCTATACTAGCGTCCCCAGCAGTTTAGGGTTCCCAAAAACGCAGTGTTAGCGGGATCAGCCCAGATACCTGCTAGCACCTGCGTTTTGCCCCTCCGCCCAGCCCAGCCCACCCAAGTGCAGTATCGATGGATCACTGTCACTAACAAAACACTAAACGCATAACTGCAGCGTTCGCAGACCAGTCAAACCAGCACTGCAGTAACACTTGGTGACGTGGCGAGTCCCATAAGTGCAGTTCAAGCTGGTGAGGTGGCAAGCACAAGTAGTGTCCCGCTGCCACCAAAAATACAAACACAGGCCCGTCGTGCCCATAATGCCCTTCCCGCTGCATTCGCCAATCCTAATTGGGATTAATTGGGAACCCATCACTTCTGCAGGTCACTTGGGACAAAAAAAATAAATATTCAATGGGCTCAACATGCCTCTCAGCAATTTCCTTGGGGTGTCTACTTTCCAAAATGGGGTCATTTGTGGGTGTTTTGTACTGCCCTGCCATTTTAGCACCTCAAGAAACGACATAGGCAGTCATAAATTAAAGGCTGTGTAAATTCCAGAAAATGTACCCTAGTTTGTAGACGCTATAACTTTTGCGCAAACCAATAAATATACACTTATTGACATTTTTTTTACCAAAGACATGTGGCCGAATACATTTTGGCCTAAATGTATGACTAAAATTGAGTTTATTGGATTTTTTTTAGAACAAAAAGTAGAAAATATCATTTTTTTTCAAAATTTTCGGTCTTTTTCCGTGTATAGTGCAAAAAATAAAAACGGCAGAGGTGATCAAATACCATCAAAAGAAAGCTCTATTTGTGGGAAGAAAAGGACGCAAATTTCGTTTGGGTACAGCATTGCATGATCGCGCAATTAGCAGTTAAAATGACACAGTGCCAAATTGTAAAAAGTGCTCTGGTCAGGAAGAGGGTAAATCCTTCCGGGGCTGAAGTGGTTAACCGGACCTTCATATAAATGGAGAAATATGGTTTTGGCTTTTTTCTTATAACTTAAACATATTGCTAAGAGCACTAGGTCTATGTTTATAGCCTAAATGTTGATATTTGCACTGTTTAGCACTCAAAACGACCATTGTATGTACTTTTTTAAAGTGTCAGTAAAAAATGTGGCTCTGTCAGACCCCCTTGTGCAAAAATAGACCCCCCCTAGAAACAATAGGCTAATCCCAGCAACAATAGACTGCCCAACAATAATAGATCTACCCCAACAACAATAGATCCGCCCAGCAACAATAGCCCCCCCCCCCCAGCAACAATAGATCTAATTAGCAACAATACCCCCCTCCCTACTGCAACATCAGATACCCCAGCAACAATAGGAACTAGGAACTCCCAGCAACAATAGAACCCTCCAGTAACAGTAGACCCCATACCTCCCAACATTTTGAGATGGGAATGAGGGACACCTACTACCAAACTTATATAGTCATAGGACACGCCCCCTGCCACATCCCCTTAAAGGAGAATTAACCAAAAAAAATGGTTAATTAAATTCAAAAGGGTTTATTTTTTACCACTACTATTGCTTTATATTGGCTTTTAAAATGTACAAATGCAGCCATTTAGTAATTGGATGAAAGGTTTAGCACTGGGAAACACTTTTTGAAAGATAAAAAGTGCATTTTATATACAACTATATAGATCAAATCAAAATGAGGGACAAATGAGGAGGAAAGAGGGACAGAGGGACATTGCTCCAAATCAGGGACAGTCCCTCGAAATCAGGGACAGTTGGGAGCTATGGTAGACCCTCACAAAAAAAAATACCCCAGCAACATTACTGTAGATCCACCCTAGCAACATTACACTCCGCACCAATAGATCTCCAAGAAGCCAGCATCAAAGACCCTTTCCCCAACAGTAGATCTCTCCCATCAACAACTGACCCCCCCCCCCCCCCTCCATTTCCCTCACTCCCTCAGCAGCATAAAATCCCCCTGAGCAACAACAGATTCACCTCAGCAGCAACAATAGATTTCCACAGCAACAATAGATCACCCAGCACACCCTAGCACCCCTTGGCACTATGTACATCCAGTGCTGGAGGTGCCGTAACTGCGTTCTCCTGTATTCCCACTGAAAAAAAGCCCTGATAATAAGATTATACATATTGGTGTGAATGATCCTAATTGCTTTAAATAGTTTTCTCCACTTAACTGTGGTTTTCCTGCTGCTACCAAGGTCGTGTTTTCCACAGGGAACCCCTGAAGTGCTAATGGCCCCTTAGGAATCTAACCTTCCATTGTAGAGACATTACAGGTTTACACTGCTGCATAAAAGATAGCAACACACATAGGAAAATGGTTGCTGTAATCTTCAGCAGCGGTTTGCTATTTGGCCACTAGATGGCGAGCCAAGCTCTATAATCTCCATTGGACAGGCCTGTTAATGTAAACCAGGCAGTGTGATATTAATGAAAGCTACAGGGCTCAGTGCTGAGCTGTTTATTGCCAGTCACAGTGTGCATGATGGGATGCAGCTTTGTTTTCTGTCCCTGTAGAGGCGGGCAGTGCAATCAGGCCAGACGGTGACATAATGCTCCTCCAGCCAATTCTCTGTACATCAGCTTATGTCCTCTGCGATCTGTGAATGAAGCAAGCGATGGAGGCCATCTGCTCAGACAGGAGCCTCCATATTGTATGTCAGATCAGTGCCATGTCCGCCGGCTCTTGGGGGTCTCAGGGACAAGCCAAGGTTCTATAAAAAAGACAAGTCCCTAGATTTTTTTTTTTTTTTTTTTGAACCATTGTTAGGTGTTCCCTGAGTGTTCCTTTCATTTCTTTTGCTGTTATTGTTTTACATTTTTATATTCATATTTTTTTTAATCATTTAGAGGTTTAATCTAGTCAAGCTGGATAATTTAGCATAGAAATACATACAAAGATAACAGAATTAAATGCACAAGACTTATTTCTCTTTATGCAGGCAATGTGTTCATTTATTAACCTCTTCAATGCCAGTCTGTATATACCCCTTCATTACTGGGACACTTATTAGTTTTCAGCACTATGATAGTTTGATTGTTCCTGGGGGAGACACCGAACCTCATGCTGTTATGGTCTCTTTAAATATAGCTATGGAGCTTATATAATTATACTGACTGTGGGCAGGTATGTCCATATGGATTATTGTTGAAGCCCCTGTTACTGTGGACTAAAAACAGGTGGAAGGGTGTTGTTTGTTCTATCCTTCTCCTCTATATTATTCTCCCCCTTTAATTATTTGGATACTCACAGTGTATCTCCTTCCTCCCCCCGGTGAACCATATGAGTTTATATTCATATCTATATATCCTTACGCCATCAGCCCTATACACGGTCGCTGGTATTAGTAAGAAACTGCCTCCTGCTTTACACGGTGATTCCTGGGTGATCATCTGGGAGCTCTCTATGTGGAGATATTTCTATGTTGACAAGTGAGACCTGTTCCTTTCAACTAGCCCCAAGTGTGTCCTGACAAAGCAAAACAGCGAAACGCGTAGACGCACAGGTGCTCACTGTCGTTTATTTGGTGTCAACTCTCTTGTTTACACTAGATACTCATTACTATCATATGCCTATCGTATGTTATTAATTATTTTTTACTTGACCTGTTTGATATGACTTATTGTTGATAAAATATATTTGTGTACTATATCATTGTCCATCTTGCCTGTAAAGTCAGAATTAGGGCCCTGTGGCCAATTACCCCTTCTCTCTTCGAAGATAGTTTGATTGAGAACTACTCAGTAATGCAACACAAAAGCCAAAAGATTTTTATATTTTTGTTGGTGACAGATAGAGTTTTTTTGGTGGTATTTAAAGAGGAACTGCGGTCTGCTCACATAGTTTGTAATAAAAACCTCTTTGCTATTCTGAAGCTTCCTTCCAACTTTACATAATATTTTATATATACTGTGATTCTGTACTTGCCAAATATGCTGCAGAAATCTCCCTCCACTAAGTCTGGCTGCAGCCATTTTAACTGTGGGCAGCTGAAGCTGCCCAGAGCTGAAGCGGTTGGCAAGTACAGAATCCCAGTATATGTAAAATAATACGCAAAGTGGTTGGAGGGAAGCTTCAGAATGGCAAAGATTTTTTTAATACAAATTATGTGAGCAGATTGCAGTTCCTCTTTAAAGAGGAAGTAAACCCTGATCGGTTTTCTTCCCTGCAAAAGGTAAAGCATAATGGGCTACTATGCATCGCATAGTAGCCCATTATGTTTCACTTACCTGACACAGGAGTCCATCTTCTTCCGGGTATCGTGGCTCCGGCGCTGTGATTGGCCGGAGCCACGATGACGTCCCTCCCGCGCATACGCACGGGAGCCGCCACTAACATACCGCCGTTAGCAGCGGCGCACTCAGTGCACCTGCGCGCCGCTGTCTACGGTGCTTGCGCCGTAGACATCGGTGCTATTTCTGCAAATATCTCCTAAACCGTTTAGGAGATATTTCTTGGACCTACAGGTAAGCCTTAATCTAGGCTTACCTGTAGGTCAAAGTGGTCTGTAAGGGTTTACAACCACTTTAAGATGTAATGCATAGCTCCCAATTTTCTGACATAAGTAAAAGAGACAACATTTAATAGGTAGGCAAAGGACACATCCCACCAACACCCCCAGTTAGGGTAAAACATGCAGTAATATGGAGTTTGAATGATAGGTTAGTGTAATATAACACTTTTTGTAGTTAAATAGTACATTATAATTTTACTGATGTCTATACATCAAACCAAAACCAGGGACAACTGAGGAGTAAAAAATGATTTAGTTCCAAAAGAGAGACTAAATGAGGGACATTTACATCAATGTAGCCAAGTTCAATATTTTCAGCTTTGAATTTTTATTAAACCCTGCCATGAAGCTCATCATTTAGCCACTTCCTGTTATGAGGTGACTACTGTCTCCGAAGTCCCTTGAGTATTTAATATCGCTAGGTAGAAAGACAGATTATCTGCCCATTCTTGGGCCTATCATACCAGACTAGAGAATTCAAATACAATACACGTTCTTCCCAACACTAGAGGACAGCACTCAAGAATGTCCTTTGCAGATACTTTCCTAGACACAAGCAGTTTGCATGCTCTTATCTATAGTTCCCAACTGCCTCTCATTTGCAAGGACTGTCCCATTTTGGAACCAAATCCCACTGTCCTTCTTTCTTCCTCAGTTGTCCCTCTTTTTGACCAGAGATAAAGACCTCTTTTAAAACAATGCATTATTTAACTATCAAAGGCGTTATATTACATTCAACCTTTCATTCCCCCCCCCCAACAAAAAAATGTTAAAAGCCAATGTAAAGGAAAAACAGAGCAGTGAAAAAAGCACCTGTACATATTTTTTTCACTGATTAATTCTCTCATGATTCCCTGGGGGCACAGCAGGTGTGTTTCTTTTACCTACATAGAGGTGTCCCTTTTTCCCAATTTGAAACGTTGGAAGGTATGCTCTCATCTTCTATAGGAAGTATTAGATGCAGGCCTTGGACCTGGGCAACTTGAATGACAATATGTGACCAATGTCTTAGGTGCTAAGGCCTAGCAACACTCCTGTGCCTGGCTGTAATGCTGACCCTTTTGCTTAAAGCATTTGTTACCGCAACACTTTATATTCCTGATATGTGTCTGCTGTACCATGTACTTGTATGGAAACATATCCTGTTCTCTTTGTATTGCTTCCTTTGTGTGAAATCCCTGGTGTTCTTGCTAGTCTCCTTGCTTTCCTATTAAAAACTGACCACACTAAGCAGGAGAGCACAGCATGGTCAGTTCTCTAGCTATCCTGGGAACTCAGTGTGCTCTCCTCCAATGATCAGACTTGTCCTGATGTCCCCCCACTGCACAGGCATTCACTGGGAAGCTCAGTGTGCTGTTTCTTCCCCTTCTCCCAGCTTATGCACCTGAGAACAGAGGGAATGTCATCACAAAGAGAAAAAATGTATTTATAATGTTATTTTATATCTCTACAAAATGTTTTGTCTTTCATTTTTATTTTAAACCGAATAGGTTGTTTTACAAGGTGATCGTTTACAATCACTCTAAGTACTTTGAGTCTCTGACCTGGAAAAAAAAGGCTGCAGATAAGTACTTCTAACTTTGCTCTGACATTTTTCCACAGCATACTTTAAGGTGGAGGGTTAGCTTGTAAAAGCATGGCTCCCAACTGTCCCTGATTTTGAGGGGCTGTCCCTGATTTTGAGGGGCTGTCCCTGATTTCATGGGACTGTCCCTGATTTCGAGGGACTGTCCCTGATTTGGAACAAAGTCCCTCTGCCCCTCTTTCCTCCTCATTTTTCCCTCATTCCTGTCTGGCCAATAAACAGTAGTTGTATATAGAATGCCCTATTTATCTTTAAAAAAACGTTTTCCAGTGCTAAACCTTTCATCTGATATCTAAATTGCTGCATTTGTAAATTTCAAAAGCCAATATAAAGGAATATTAGTGGTAATAAAAACACTTGTTGGTTTAACTAAAATTTTTGGATAATTCCTCTTTAAAGGGGCGTGGCGGGGGTGTGCCCTATGCCTACAAACTTTTGCTAATGGGTGTCCCTCGTTCCCATCTCTAAAAGTTGGGAGGTTTGTAAAAGTCTGGTTAGCGAAGGGCAGGGTCTCCATCTAAGTTGGGAGGAATGGGTATGTAGCCGGGGTGGAGTATGTGCCTACAGTTTTGGCATAGTGCAGTGCAGATAAGAGTCATGAGTAGTTTAAAAAGATGAGGAGGTCTAATCTGAGTCCTCATTAGAGCAACAGCCTCAGCTTAGAATATAAATTTCTCATTTTGTGATTTTCCCCTTCAGTGGAATGTCGCCTGTTCCAGGATAGCTGGTAGTTACTAAAGCAAAAAAAGAAAAACCCCATTGGTGGTCAAGAAATCTGTACTTGGCCAGCCATGCAAGATGGAATAATGTTTCTCTATAGAATTTGTTATACAAGTTTCCATACAGTAAAGAAGAGTTATAGTGACTGAGTCAGGCCTGTAACCACTGAAAACTGAGGGGTCTCTCATAATCAAGTGGATGTGTGTCTCCTGTTGTGGCCCTTAGGCCGAGGAGTGTGAAGCCAGAGCAATGGAACTGGTGTTTTGCACCCTCCACCAGTGGAATCTATGTACAGTAGGTCCCAGTGAAGGAACTGGCTTAACAACCCACAGCTAAGGAGGCACTACAAGCATAACAAACTCCCAGCACAGAAATATGAGAGCGTTCTTGGCTGATCGGTTTTTCAAGGAACATGGTCTGAGGCTATCATTTTCATCCTTCTTTTTTCTACATGGAATATTCATATGTTTATTTGGTATCCTAAACAGTGGCATGACTAAGCATGATCAATGTGTATGTTTCACCGACGCAAAAAACACTATTCACTCAATCGCCCTCCGAACCCTATCAGAGTCGCTGCACTCAAGAAAACCATCCACCAGAATGGACTAAGAGTTATAATTAATGTGTGTGAATGCGCTACTCATATATCTACACCACTCACCATTTTACATTACTTTCCTATTACTGTGTCAAAATTTTTTTTATCATAAAACAATATCCCATAAGGTATACCACTTACAATACCATGTATACAAATCACCAATATAAACCAAAACATAAATCCAAATAGCTGACATGTACGATGCACATCACAAAGTCCTTGTGCAAAAAGGTACAAAATCTTCTATCAATTGCTGTGATTATAATTCTTAGCCTGCTCCTGTGTATCTTCTATTTTCATATGTGACTTAGTGACACACCACCACCTTATAGATTGGCCACTCACCAGATACTTCTTAAATGATGCGCCTTTGGTTCATTAATGAGATAACCACTCCACCTTATTATCGCTCCTCACCGGCTATGCTTGAGCTTTGATTTTTCTCATGCAAAGTATATGGACAACGATCATTGCGCAATGCGTTTAAAACTTTTTATTATGTAAAATACAAGTGTACACTCACAGCTTCCTGATGACGCATACTATAATGCGAAATGCGTAGAGGCTGCTGGGAGATTATACCTTATGGGATATTGTTTTATGATAAAAAAAATTTGACACAGTAATAGGAAAGTAATGTAAAATGGTGAGTGGTGTAGGTATATGAGTAGCGCATTCACACACATTAATTATGACTAAGCATGAGCCTGTATCTTCTGCCAAGTGCCCCATGTCTGACCTTCAATTTCTGTATTACTTTATACTGTATCCCATATGCAGGTTCCACTTTCCCTGCTCCTCCATATCTCTCCACATGAGCCAAGCAATCAATGCTTTGAAGTGTGTCCCAAGCCAAAACTTTTATTTTTAATAGAGTGTTGAATGCTTTGGTGAGGTTTTTGCTGCTGCCCAGGGTCTCATTCAATTAACCCTCAAAACAAAATTATTTGGCTGTACATATGCTTTAAAATGTGTTATTTGGTGCTTTTTGGCCACAACCATAAACGCTTAATTTGGATAGGAGTCAACAAGGCCAATGATGAAAGGTACACCATTCCTACTGTGAAAAACACAGGTGGATCGTTGATGTTTTGGGGATGTGTGAGCTACAAAGGCACAGGAAATTTGGTCAAAATTGATGGCAAGATGAATGCAGTATGTTATCAAAAAATACTGGAGGAACATTTGCATTCATCAGCCAGGAAGCTGCGCATGGGACGTACTTGGACATTCCAACATGACAATGATCCAAAACACAAGGCCAAGTTGACCTGTCATTGGCTACAGCAGAATAAAGTGAAGGTTCTGAAATGTCCATCTCAGTCTCCTGACCTCAATATCATTGAGCCACTCTGGGGAGATCCCAAACATGCAGTTCATGCAAGACAGTCCAAGAATTTACAGGAACTGGAGGCCTTTTGCCAAGAGAAATGGGCAGCTTTACCATCTGAGAAGATAAAGAGCCTCATCCACAAATACCACAAAAGACTTCAAGCTGTCATTGATGTTAAAGGGGGCAATACACAGTATTAAGAACTAGGGTATGTAAACTTTTGATCAGGGCCATTTGGGTAGTTTCTGTTGTCATTATGATTTAAAAAGAGTAAACACAGTTGATTGATAATAAATGGTTTCAGCCAAACACCAACCATGAGTGAAAGAAACGTTTTTGTGTTTATAATTCATATTTTCTGAAAAATAGCCAAGAAATTCTGCCAGGGTATGTAAACTTATGAGCACAACTGTATATATATATATATATATATATATATATATATATATATATATATATACTATGCATTTATGCATTTATATTATGCATATAAATATATATACAGTCTAGTATTATATATATATATATATATATATATATATATATATATATATATATATATATATATATATATATATATATATATATATATATATATATATAGTCTACATCTGTGCTCATCATATGCAGCCTGTGCCCATCATATGATCATATGCAGCCTCTGTGCCCATCATATGCAGCCTGTGCCCATCATATGTAGCCTCTGTGCCCATCATATGCAGCCTCTGTGCCTATCATATGCAGCCTATGCCATTCATATACAGCCTCTGTGACCCCCCCCCCTGCTCTGACCGGCACACACTTACCCCATCCTGGTGGCGGGTTAGGCAGCGGGTGACGACGACGAGCTCCTGTGTCCTCCTTGGTTCTCTGTCCTCCTGTGTGTGTCTTCTCTTGTTCCGTTAGGCGTCCAATCAGGGCGCCTGTGCATTCAGCCAATCAGGTGACAGGTATTAGATCCGCACATCCTGATTGGCTGAGAGACGTTTCAGTGTTAGAAAAGCAAATATTAATTAACACACCTGGATGGACTGCGAGCACAATGCTCTGCGCTTGTGGTCCACCTTTTTTGAAGCCTATTGAAGGCTCTAATCAGGTGCTTCAAAAAAACAGCCCCTCCACTGCACTGGAATTCAGGCACCCGGCATCCAAAAAGGGGCTGGACGCCTGAATAGGAGGTGGCTACAGTGGCCATGGATAGATTCATGAATCTATCCATTCTACACAGACGGTGGTGGCGTGACAGAGGGGGCGACGCCCGTGCAGTCTTAATGAACGCACCGCCACTGGCTCTAACTGAAAGGGACCTAGCACCTGATTACACTATTCACTGTCACCACACACTTTCTTGGGACAGAGCCACCTAGTGGCAGACTAGCTTACTGCACTGCTTACAAGCGTGCTTGTCCGTGTGCCGGCAACATATTTTATCCAAGTTGTACACTGTGACCAGTCATTGCAGCACTCTTTTATTACTTGGCCAATTCCAATGTGGTTTGTGGGAGGAATGTACCAATAACCCCCTCCAGAACCCACATGCCCCCACAGTGCCTTCCAGACCCTGTCCCATCCAGAGACCCTTGGGCACTTCAAAGCCCCCTTTATTTTAAGTCCTGCTGACACCAACTTCAGGGCATCTTTTCCTTCCACTGACCACTTTTGCCAGAGCGCTCTTCCTCCCTCAGATTACCAAACTGGGCCTGAACAAGGGTGGCATCCTTTGTAGCAAGGCAGCACATAAGATGTTGCTGAATATATCAAGACCAGTGACAAGGAGTCACACAAGCAACAGCAAATATCACAGAGGCCAGTATTACACTATATTGTTGGTTTACTATTATTCATCATTGCCCATGGCAGGGGGGTACTAGAATGGATTGCTGTCTCAGGGAGGTTTTACTCATTGATTGCTCCTTGTAGTGGTGATCATTAATAATGCATTGCTGCCTGCTTGGAAGGAATTAAAGTGATTTGATGATGACTGCGAACGGTTTGTTATAATTTACTGCTGTAAAGGGAATGATTGTAATCTCTAATAATGTGTGGCTTTTCGGGGTGGGGGGGATTCTAATTTATCGGATTGTCAATCTACTGCAGTTTGAGGGGGATATCATGTGAGGTTATTATAATGCTCTGGGTGATAGATATTATTGGCTTGCGTCTATGTTAAAATAGTGCTAGAGATATTATAATGCCGCGTACACACGGTCAGACTTTCTGGCATACTTGGTCCGGCACACTTTCTGACGGACTTTGTCCGCCAGGTGCGCCGGACTTTAAAACGGACTTGCCCACACACGACCGGACTTTCCGGCGGGCTAAGTCCGCCTGTCTTTCTGACGGACTTTCGCCGGAGTTACGGCGGACTTTCAGAATGAACAGACTTGCCCACACACGGACAAGTCCGTTCATTTTGAACGTGACTCAGGTGCGACGGGACTAGAAAAGGAAGTCAATCTTGCCGCTTTTATCGGTGGGATTGACACCTTGCGAGCCCCGTCGCGGTGCATACCAGGCCCTTAGGTCTGGTATGGATTATAAAGGAAAGCAACCTACGCTGAAAAAACGGCGTGGGGTCCCCCCCTAAAATCCATACCAGACCCCGATCCGAGCACGCAGCCCGGCCGGTCAGGAAAGGGGGTGGGGACGAGCGAGCGCCCCCCCCCCTCCTGAACCGTACCAGGCCGCATGCCCTCAACATGGGGGGTGGGTGCTTTGGGGAAGGGGGGCGCCCTGCGGGCCCCCCCCAAAGCACCTTGTCCCCATGTTGATGAGGACAAGGGCCTCTTCCCGACAACCCTGGTCGTTGGTTGTCGGGGTCTGCGGGCGGGGGGCTTATCGGAATCCGGGAGCCCCCTATAAGAGGGCCCTCAGATCCCGGCCCCCCCACCCTATTTGAATGAGTATGGGGTACATGGTACCCCTACCCATTCACCTAGGGAAAAAGTGTCAATAATAAAACACACTACACAGGTTTTTAAAATAATTTATTAAACAGCTCCGGGGGGTATCTTCCTCCGGCTTCGGGGGTCTTCTTCCGGCTTCGGGGGTCCCTCCGGTTCATCTTCTCCCGGCGTCTGGCTGGTTCTTCTCCACTCTCTCCGGCCTCTTCTCCCGGTGTTCCAGTTCTTCGGCCGGCTCCTCCGCTGTCTTCAGGTAGCTCTCTTGCCAGCGGAGGTCCGGACTTCTGGGCTTCTTGTCTTCTCTTCTCTTCTCCAGATGTTGACACAACGCTCTCTCCGGCTGGACTGCTCTCTGAGGGCTCCGTTGTGACTTATATAGGCGGAGACCCCACCCCCTTATGATGTCACAGTCCCTGGGCATGCTGGGACTGTGACATTTTAGGGGGCGTGGTCAACATCACCCAGTGACCACGCCCCCTTTCCTGACCGGCCAGGCTGCGTGCTCGGATCGGGGTCTGGTATGGATTTTAGGGGGGACTCCACGCCGTTTTTTCGGCGTAGGGGTTTCCCTTTATAATCCATACCAGACCTAAGGGCCTGGTATGCCCCGCGCTCGCCGCAATAGGAAATTTTTTTTTCCTATTGCAGCGAGCGTGAAATGCAATACCCTGCCCTCGTGTCGTATCTGGTCCGTTGGACCAGCATACACACGAGCGGGCTTTCGGTCGGACCAGCACACAGACGAGTGGACTTTCCGCCAGAAACTTGTTTCAAATCTAGGTCCGGCGGGCTTTTGGGAAAAAGTCCGCCGGAGCCTACACACGGGCGGATTGTCCGGCAGACTCTGGTCCGCCAGGCCAAGTATGCCGCAAAGTCCGCTCGTGTGTACGCGGCATTATGGTGACTCTATATACACCCTTCTTTAAACAATGACCACAGTTTGGTCCTGACCATAATTTGCTGAGGCAAATGCACTGATATTCCACCCTACTCCCAGGTCTTTTAGGATACCCAAAACACTGATCCCAAATCATTATACTTCACTGATTGCATGCTTGTTCTAGGCCAGTGACTCGCAAAGTAATGAAAGCAGCAGATGGCACACTCAATTCCTCCTTGTAAGGAGTTGTGAAAATACCAAAATGCCTTCATGGGTGAATGTCAGTCTGGAAATGGGTGTGTTCCTAGACAGACAGGCTGTATTTACATTTAGACTACTCTAGGCAAGACCCATATGTGATGCTGAGCCTCCATGACAGAGATAATTTAAAGCGGGGTTCCACTCAAATTTTTAACTTAATCTTGCCCCCTTCAGTTAATTGCATAGATGTTCAAATGCCGCATGAAAATTTTTTTTATAGCTGTAATTACCTTTATATTGTACTTTGTGGCACTTCCTGTCTCTCCTCCCAGGGGAGTAGGCGTGTTTATTGCCTTTCCCCAGCGCCGCACTGTCTCCTGGGAGCTTAGTGTCAGGCTTCCCAAGATTTAGTGCGGGAACAATGATCATGCTTGTGAACAAGCTGTGAATGAACAGCATTCACCGCATCCAGGAAATCAATGCTTGTGGGCTTCACATGCCCACAAGCAAGATGAAAACAGCCAGCATCACATTTTTAAAGTTATTCTTCAGTACGAAAACAGACAGAGGCGGAAATATTACACCCAAACTGTGAGTATTATTTTGGGATTAGCAAAGTGTCTCAATGACCTAAAAAAAAAAAAAGATTGGTCGCCGGACTCCCACTTTAAATCCAATAAATGTAAGGGGTGAGCCAGGGACAGTCAGGTTTGGGAGGAAGCGCTAAATGATGCTGGAGATCCACCAGCCAGTAAAGGAGACAGGCTGCATCTCATTTGCTGCATCTTCTAATCAGGGCCGTCTTTAATATTAATTGGACCCTGGGCAAACATTTCCTTTGGTCCTCCCAAATCCATTTATCAACTATTTGCGGGCAGTGGGAGCTAAAGGGGCAGCTGCTTTGGGACCCACAACAATGACCGGGCACAGGGAAGCTGCCTCTTTTGCCCTGCATTAAAATCGATCCTGCTTCTAATACACATTGTGGAAAGCTCACAGTTGAGATACTGACGTTATGCTGCACCAGTTTCCTCCAGTCAGTGGGAGGAGAACTAAAGCCAAGCAAACACATGGACATCCTGGCAGAATGCTGGGAATCTTGGGAGGTGTAGTCCAAAGCAGCAGCCACGTAAAGGAACAACTGGATTTCAGAACTGCAGGTCCCTATATGCTCTGGGGCACAGGAGGAGTCAAGGAGGGGGGGGGGACTTAAAAAGAATCGCCTGGCAAAAGTCGCTCTCTTAGTGTTGCAGGAATTCTGGCAGAAGCATCCACGGGACCTTGTCTTCAGGGAGGCCAGGATCAAAGCTAATCACCAGTGGGAGCACAAGACTTCCAGCAGCCTAGCCTGCATCACAGCTTCTTCTCTCATTGCTGCCAGGAGACCCAAGTGTACCCAGGCTCACTGCTAAAGACTGCTGGACTCTTGCTACATCATAGTCTAACTGAGGAGGCCCCTTCCACCACGAGAGCAGACGACTAAGCCCAGGAGTCAGTGAGAGAGACACAAGTTTCTTTCTATTGTTACACACAAGAGCTGCAGAGATCAGGACATTTAGGCATCATAACCCTCCTACACTCAACTTAACCCTTCACTCCCGTTATCAATACCACACTATACCTCTTGTTCTTAAAGGGCCCCAATGGAAGCCGGCCCAAGACCCATATTAGAGACTGCCCCTCCCATTACTATTGCTGAACCCCATTAGTCTATTTAAATACTCAGTCATTTCTATATGGGCTGGGCCAATCCAGTCAGTCTATGCCTAGCATAATTGCTATTAGTGCATGTTAGCAGTATAGCCTCATTCATTAGTAGCGCAAATCTATTCATTGCTCATTGCTGTACTTATGGTGGTGGTGTTACTGTTTATGCTGATCTGGAGGTCAAATCCAAACACTGCTTAATATTCTGTTAGTGATACCTTCTATGTCAGTCAATGTCAATACTATGTTCAATATATCTTGTGTTTACCTGGTTATCCATTGACCTAATTCACAATACATTAAAACGGTTGTAAACCTCAGACATGAAATATGAACAAAGCATATCCCTCTATAGTGTGCACTTGTTTCAATTAAGAGCACTAAGTGTCATTTCTATTTGCCATTTGCCTCTGCTATCTGCATTAATCACTTCTGACAAGTTTTCCTGACACCAAGAGATAAAAGATCATAGGGGAGAGGCTAAACTCTCTGATTACCGTAGACGCAAAAATCTTAGCAAAGGTCTTTGCCAGGAGGCATTCAAGGGTTCTGGAGGATGTCATCCAGGTGGACCAGAAGGGGTTTATGCCAGGAAAAGGTACTGATATTAACCTTAGACAGTTGTTCCTGAATCTATTCGCTAATCACGAAAATGGAGGTCAGAGAGTCATTGTAGATTTGGCTTTGGTCCCAAATTTCTTCTCTGGCTGGCCATGATCTATCGAGCACCAAAGGTCTGTATTCGCACTAACAGCAGTTTATCTGAACCCTTCCCGTTGCAGAGGGATACTCGGCAGGGATGTCCGCTGTCCCCATCCCTATTTGCTCTAGCCTTAGAGCCCTTGGCTATTCTGATTTGGGATTCCCGCTCCGTTGAAGGGCTGAGGGTGGGCTCCTTTGAGGGAAAAAATTTGCTTTATGCGGACGATACTCTTCTTTACCTACATGTTGCTGATTCCTTCTTGCGGGCTGCCCTCAGGATCTTTGACGAGTTTGGTCATTTTTCCGGGATCCAAATCAACTGGTCGAAGTCTGTTCTCTTCCCCCTGGACCCCCAGGCTCGGGTGACTGCGGTGGATACGCCATTGAGATGGGTGGACCAGTTTCACTATTTAGGTGTCCATTTGGGGTGAGAGCTCTCCAGTTTTTACACTCTTAATTTGTACTCCTTATTGACTCAGTCGAGGAACAGATGTACCTTGGTGAGCTGCATTGCCTCTGAATTAGATGGGGGGAATTAATATTCTTAAAATTATATTCCTGTGGAGAATCCTCTATTTTTTCCGCAACTGCCCTATGTGGATACCTCTTAGCTTTTTCAGGGAAATTGATCGTTGCGGCGGGTCATTTGGACGGGGTCTCATCCCGGTTTGCTAGGACTAAGCTGTGTCTTCCAGTGTGGTGTGCGGGGCTGATTACAGAACCTATTACTGGGCAGCAGTTTTAGTCACTGTCCATTGGTGGTTCATACAATTTCGGACCAATGCTGCAGTCTGCCTTGAGGCTGCCTTGGTGGGTTCTCTTCAGGAGCTTGGCAACTTAGTCTATAGGGGGGAGCCAGGCATATCCCAGCCTCCCGCGCCCCACTAGAACAACGTTGTGGGTGCGGGAGGTAGCAAGAAGAAGATTTAGGCAACCTGATCGCTGGTCTCCATTTTGTCCCTTATGGGGTAACCCCAATCTTGCACATTTCCATCTCCCACCTGCCCCCATTTGAGGGGCAGATTTGGGGTGAAAACCTTTGCGAGACATATACACCACGGGTTCCCTGATTCCCTTCCCTGGCCTCCGACAGAAATTTGGACTACCTCAGTGGATGTATTTCCGTTACCTTCAACTGCGACATGCTGCCCGGGCCCAAATCCCTGGTACCCCAACTCTAGCAATGGACCCCATTGAGGAACTCCTTGCTCAGGAGTCGTTGTCCAAACCTCTTTCATCCCTTTACCTGGATTTATTGAGTCTAGACTCCCCTAGGGTGGATAGACTGTGGGAGGCATGGAGATCAGGCCTGACCCAGTGGTGTTGCTAGGGGGGATCGGGGGGTGCGGGCCCTCTGGCTGGTGTCACCCGGCACATCGCTGGATTGAGAGGAGCGCCGCGGCTCTCTCCTCTTCCTCCTTCCCCTGCGCACTCCGGTATTTTTGCTGTGATTACGCGATGGACGGGGAGGGAGGAGGAGAAAGAAGGCATAGGCAGACAGCTCACTGCTCAGACTAGCCCAGTGCCTGGTGCCCGCATGTCTTCCAGGAACCAGCAATTACCTATTGTGACAGGCAGGCGGGGAGAGATGCCGGTTGCCTATCACAATTACACTCCTCAGAGCCGATGGAATCTAGGCTCCTCCTCCACACTGACAGTACATCCACAACAGGAGGAGGAGCCTAGGAGGAGGGACATCCATGTCGACAGAGCCACACTGTTCTAAGGTCTGTAAATGTGGGGAGAGATATACACTATATAGTCACTATTGGCAGATATACACAGTGGCGATTACTCGGGGGGGGTTACATTAGGGGGGTTACACGGGGGGGAGTTACATTAGGGGCATTACAAGGGGGGTACATTGGGGGCATTACACTGGAAGGTATTTACACAGGGGGTTTATACACTTTGGGGATTTACACCGGGGAGTACAATGGTGTGGGGATTTACGTGCGGGAGCACAATGGTGGGGGGATTTATACTGGGGAAATTTACACTATGGGAGATTAAACTGAGAGGATTTACATGGGGGAGGGGGAATTACACTGTTAAACTGCAAGTATTTACACTGGGAGGATTACACTGAGAGAGATTTACACTTGGGGGATTCCACTAGGCTGCTCAGTCTACAATGTCTGGGTCTATTTTTTGTCCCAGTCCAGGCCTGGATGACACCATTAAGAAGGAAGTAATATCCGACCGTGATGGTGTCACCCCCATCCGTGACAGTGCATGGATTGGCACACTGGCATAAACCACAACATTTACAGGGGCCAGTTTGGGGTGCACATCGTGATCGTGCGCTGCCATCCTGAAACTAGCCTACCCAGCTCCCTGGAGAGCACTGTGGCAGGCTAGACAGAAGAGAGCCCAATGCACTAGCCTGCTCAGTGCCTACTGTTCTGCTCCTGCTGTCACTCCGCAGCGGCAGGACAGAACATTGCGGCAGGCTAGGGGGGAGAGCTATGCCAATGCGCTAGCCTGCTCAGTGCTCCAGCTTGCTCAGTGACCAGGGGGGGGGACACCATATTTTACCGCACCAGGTGACACCAACCCTAGTGACGCCACTGGCCTGACCATGACAGAGAGGACTGGGAGGACTGTTTTGAAGATAGTACGAGACTTATGATTTCCTCTAGAGACAGGTTGATTCAGACTAAATTCTTACACAGAGTGTACTACACCCCCCCCCCCCACCCCACCCCTGGAGGTTGCATGGGATATTTCCTCAGAGATCTCCAGAGTGTCCCCACTGTATTACAGATCCTGGCTCTTACTTTCATATGTTTTGGAGCTGTCCAAGGGTGGCTCGGTTTTGGATGGAGCTGTTTGAGGTGCCATCTGCAGCTGACCCTCCCTATCTCCACTACTCTGGTGTTGTTGGGTACTCGGATAATGAACAAAGACCCAGATATACGAAACTATTAATCTCTTATCTATTGTACTATGCCAAGAGGGAGATTATTCTGAAGTGGAACGCATATATTGACATATATTGTTCAGCATTGTCCTAATAAGTTTGACAGGGTGTGGCAGCCTTGGAAGGCTGTTTCGAGCTGAACTAGTGGTACCACCCTGACTGGCTTGACATACAATTTGCTGTTGGTGGAAGCCTTTTATTAGCCCTTGTATAGGACGGAGTAACTTCTGCTTTTTTTCCCTTGTTCCACGTCAATGTCTTAATAAAGGGACAGTTTGATTTGTAAAAGGGAGGGAGCTTCAGCTGATTGACAACTTCAGTTCTGTTCCTGTGTTCTGTGTGAAGGGGGGGGGGGGTGTCCCTTTCCTCCAATCAGCTCTCAGAGATCTCCTCATTGAGCTCTGCAGAGTGTAACTTCACCTTTCTTCCCCCTTTTTTTTGACCTCTCAGACAAGCTTAATAGATTCTGGACTGTGAAAGGATGTAGAGAAGAGATGGCTGCAGATAAACAGGCACAATTTCTGTAGGAGGATGTGTTTCATCCGTTTCATCACTGTGTATCACCTAAGGCCAGTCACTTCACTGGGTATATATAAGGGTTTACAGCCACTTTAAATGACCTTTTAGTATCTGATTTGGTGTTTGTCTCTTTGATAGAGCATCATTGCTGTGTGTCAGGCACTACCCCAGCGGGTTTTATAATGCTTTAAAGGCTTCCACCCAACCAGGTGAGTCAGAGAGGTTGAGGCTTCTAAGGAGGTCAAGAACAGGAGGACTTATTCTATCCAGCGACTCCTACGGGGGTAGCGCTACATAATTGTACTTTTAACCCATTGTAACCAGGAAGAAGAATGAGGAGAAATCCCAAATTTTGGAGTTGCCTTCAGAACAATAGGTGAGAAGAAACCTTCCTTGGCCCCGTTCACAGGTGTTGAATATTAAGAATGAAGCAATGCTCACTAATCGCTCCCATAGCAATTATGATGTGTTTATGATGTGTTTTCATTGTGTTTATGAAGCATTGAAATTGCTTCAAGATTGCTTGATAAATGCCCAATGAAAATGTTACTTTTCTAGTGGGAAGTGCTTAAAGGAGAAGTGATGTGGAGGAAATGATCTACCTTGAGGCGAGGCGAGGTTAGGTTGTGGTGTGATAGCAGACACTTTCTGAATTCTCTACCAGATGGATTCATATACCTTGATCTCTTTGCCACTGGCAATAATGCTCAATGCCTCTTCTCCTTCCTGGCACTGTCAGTATTGCTGGCTAGCTTGATGCCACACAGTTGCTGTGTACAAAGAGGAAGTGGCTGGAGCTGCTTGTTCTCTGTTAATCCCCAGTGCATTCTGGGATACAGGAGCCTCCATTGCCTCTCCCCCAGTGCCCAGCTAACACTTTATAAATGCTTCACCAACACGCCATTAATGCTATAGGTGCTGTTAAGGTGAGGTTGCAGAGCAATACCATTGAAATGAATGGAGGCGGCTGACAATCATCTATGCCTCATGAAAGCGACATGCTGCTTAATTTTTAACACAACACAATGCTACTAGTCCTGTGTGAACAGCACTATGTGGTGCCCATTGTAATATTAATGGCAGGTGTTAAAGGGCGGTTATCAGGCTTTAAAAAATGGAATGAATGCTGCATAAACACAAGGTATTGGCACACATGTGTACCAGCCCTAAGAGGGGAATTCCAATCACTTTCGGAGATTTCCACCAACTTCCTGTTGTTTCTCTGGAATAGGAAGTGAAGGCAAATTTCCCCAATGTTATACAGGTAGCAAAAGAAAAAAAACTATCCATAGATATTATATAACAGTCACATATTTTTCAGTTAGATCCATTATTAAAGGTCCAGAAAAAGGTAAGATAGTGACACCCAGTCTAGTGAATATTTTCTGTCACTGGCCTGAATAAACCCCCTAGGTAAGGAAAACACCGATTACTGTCTGCAGGGGCCCCATGGGCCCCACACTAAGCTTCAAAGGACAATTGGTTGGGTATTGGTTGGGTACTAAAAATGTTGTACAAAAAAACCTTATATCCAACCTCAGAATTTTTGCATTTTCTATGATAAAAATCCAGTATAAAGGTAATAGACACGCTGAAAAACATACTTGTGGGTTTAATTAATTATTTTTATATAGTAATTCTTCAGGATCAGCCAAACTGGGAAGGGGGGGGGGGGGGGGGTCATGGCAAAGATACATCCTTTTCCTAGGTATTTGTAGGAGTCCCTTTTTCCCAGATATGTACATTATATTGTCAAAAGTATTGGGACACCTGACTTTACACGCACATGAACTTTAATGGCATCCCAGTCTTTATCTCTAGGGATCAATATTGAGTTGCCCCACCCTTTGCAGCTATAACAGCTTCAACTCTTCTGGAAAGGCTGTCCACAAGGTTTGGGAGTGTGTTTATGGGAATGTATGGACGAGAAGGCCTGGCTCGCAGTCTCTGCTCTAATTCACCCCAAAGGTGTTCTATCAGGTTGAGGTTAGGACTCTGTGCAGGCCAGTCAAGTTAATCCAACCCGAACTCAATCATCCATGTCTTTATGGTCCTTGATTTGTGCACTGGTCCAAATCATTTGGTGGAGGGGAGATTATGGTGTGGGGTTGTTTTTTAGGGGTTGGGCTCGGCCCCTTAGTTCCAGTGAAGGGAACTCTTACGGTGTCAGCATACCAAGACATTTTGGACAATTTCATGCTCCCAACTTTGTGGGAACAGTTTGGTGGATGGCCCTTTTCTGTTCCAACACGACTGCGCAGCAGTGCACAAAGCAAGGTCCATAAAGAAATGGATGAGTGAGTTTGGGGTGGAGGAACTTGACTGGCCTGCCTCAACCTGATAGACCACCTCACAAATGTGCTTCTGGAAAAATGGTCGAACATTCCCATAAACACACTCCTAAACCTTGTGGACGGCCTTCCCAGAAGAGTTGAAGCTGTTATAGCTGCAAAGGGTGGGCCAACTTAATATTGAACCCTACGGACTAAGACTGGGAAGCTATTAAAGTAGAGTTCCACCCAAAAGTGGAACTTCCACTCATTGTACTCCTCCCCCCCTCCGGTGCCACATTTGGCACCTTTCGGGAGGGAGGGTGGGCAGCATACCTGTCTTTCACAGGTATGCTTTCCCCACTTTCGGGAGCCTCAGCCGTGGGTATTGACATCACGGCTGGGGCTTCCTCCTCCTCCCCCTGTTGCTGGGCCAGTAGGAGAAAAGAGCAGAGTCTTGCGCATGCACACTAGGGTTCCCGGCGTGAAGCTGAAAAGCTACACTGCTGGGTTTCCTTACTAGCAATGGAGGCGGCATGCACCCGACAGCTGCGACAGGGCTTGCAAGGTGTCAATCTCGTCGATAAAAGCAGCGAGATTGCCTTCCTTTTCTAGTCCCGTCGTACCCGAGTCATGTTTAAAATGAACGGACTTGTCTGTGTGTGGGCAAGTCCGTTCATTCGGAAAGTCGGCCGTAACTACCTAGTCCGCCAGAAGTTTGTCGGGAAGACCTTCGGACCTAGTCTGCCGGAAAGTCCAGTCGCGTGTACGCTGCATAAGGCTCGATTCACACCTATGCATGTTGCTTTTGAGCGTTTTTGGAGGTTTTTTTTTCATGCTTGCCATGTTTTTGAGCAGCGTTTTTGCCGCGTTTTTGCCGCGATTTGCGTTTTGCGTTTTTTTTTTTTTTTACAGTTTTTTTTTACAGTCTAAAAAAAAATTTAAAAAAAATTAAAAAAAAAAAAAAAACGGCAAAAACGCTGCAAAAACGCTGCAAAAACGCTGCAAAAATGGTGCACTTGCGTTTTTGATGCTTGTCCATTGAAATCCATTACATGCAAAACGCTGCATTTTGCATGAAAAAAAGTCCCCGACCCTTTCCAAAAATGCAGAGAAACAAAAAGGCATTGATGTGAACATGTTCCATAGGAACCCATGTTAAAAAATTCCCGTGCATTTCTGCAAAATGCAAAATGCATCAAAAAACGCGCTAGTGTGAATCGAGCCTTAGGCTCGATTCACACCTATGCATTTTATAATGCTTTTTGCAGAAACTACAGTCCATTTAACATGGTTTCCTATATGACACGTTCACATATATGCTTTTTTTCAGGCACTGTGTTAGGCTCGATTCACACCTATGCATGTTGCTTTTGAGCGTTTTTGGAGGTTTTTTTTTCATGCTTGCCACGTTTTTGAGCCGCGATTTTGCCGCGATTTTGCCGCGATTTGCGTTTTGCGTTTTTTTTGGTTTTTTTTTTTTTTTTACATTTTTTTTACAGTCTTAAAAAAAATTAAAAAACAAAACAAAAAACAAAACAAAAAAAACGCATCAAAAATGCACCAAAAACGCATCAAAAACGCTGCAAAAACGGTGCACTTGCGTTTTTGATGCTTGTCCATTGAATTCTATTGCATGCAAAACGCTGCATTTTGCATGAAAAAAAGTCCCTGACCCTTTCCAAAAATGCAGAGAAACAAAAAGGCATTGATGTGAACATGTTCCATAGGAACCCATGTTAAAAAATTCCCGTGCATTTCTGCAAAATGCAAAATGCATCAAAAAACGCGCTAGTGTGAATGGAGCCTAAGGGTTAGGGACTTTTTTAAAGCAAAGACGTTTTTGGTTCAATAGACTTCAATGGAGAAGCTGCAGAAAAGCATGTAGTGAGTTTTTACCGTGATTTTGCCACGATTTGTGTTTTGCATCCCCCCCCCCCCCCCCAACAACAAATTGGCCAAAAAAAGCATAAAAAATGCAAAACACATCAAAAAATGTGTCAAAAACATGTGTGCAAAAATGCAAAATGCACGACAAAAACCACCGCAGAAACGGTCAAAAGCAAAGTGCATAGGTGTGAACCGAGCCATAGTTTAATTTAAAATACACCTAGCTGCATGCACCATATCACTCATTTACCTTTGCAGATTTAGGTGGAGTCAGACCAAAAAATACATAGATTTCATTCCCTTCTTTGGCATCAAAGAAAGACTCAAAGTCCTGAAAAACAGACAAAATCAAAGATCAATATCGACAAATAACATTATTTTTCATACATCAGAAATTTGTAATAACATTTATGAGAACGTTTCATACAAAAATGAAGACAATAGCGTTGAAGAAGGCTACTGTTTCACAAAATATAATCCTATATACTGTAATTAAATAATCAACTGGAATTTTTCTGCAATCATTTGCCCAACGTGGTATCAAGTGAAGAATGATGGACTGTAATGTTTGATCATTATCATCTTGATCTGTTTCTGTAAAGGTGTACATAATCATAACTGTTAGGCCCCTTTCACACGTGCTGTCAGATCAGGACCACCTGTCAGTTTTTCAGGCGGACCTGATCGGACCCTCCATTCACCCCTATAGAGTGGCGGATGTCAGCGGTGACATGTCCGCTGACATCCGCTGCTATCCGATTCTGAAAAAATTATTAGACCCCCTGCGCTTATGGTGAAAATGAAAAATGAGGAGCTGCAGCCTCTATTAATAAATTCACCCTAAGGTGAATTTAGAAGAAATGTGAAAAAGAGGGGATAGGTATGGCGCTGCTCTTATTAAGAGGTGACCTACAACCTCTAAATACTTGAGGGGTGTGTGTCACGGGTGCAATTAGTGCAAAAAGTGACAATAAAAGTGCAGAAAATAAATATTTGTATATTCACAAAAATCCACAAAAAAATCCTACTGTGTAAACTTCCTAACCGCTTATATATAATGCATATTATGTTCAAACGAAAATAAAATAAAATAAAATAAACATAATCCTGTGCAAAACCTGCAATTCAAAGTGACATTTCTGTGCAAAAAAATCCAAGATATATGACTGGTGTATATTGTTGCTGTGAAACTGGGTTCAGAAATATGCATATACCGTTCCTTAAACCCTGGTGTATAAAAAAGTCCAAAAGTTGACTTTTTTATACACCAGGGTTTAAGGACGGTATATGCATATTTCTGAACCCAGTTTCACAGCAACAATATACACCAGTCATATATCTTGGATTTTTTTGCACAGAAATGTCACTTTGAATTGCAGGTTTTGCACAGGATTGTGTTTATTTTATTTTCGTTTGAACACAATATGCATTATATATAAGCGGTTAGGAAGTTTACACAGTAGGATTTTTTTGTGGATTTTTGTGAATATACAAATATTTATTTTCTGCACTTTTATTGTCACTTTTTGCACTAAATGCACCCGTGACACACACCCCTCAAGTATTTAGAGGTTGTAGGTCACCTCTTAATAAGAGCAGCGCCATACCTATCCCCTCTTTTTCATATTTCTATCCGATCCTGTCCGCAAAAATCCAGACGGATGGTGGTCCTATTTTCCATCAGTCTGGTGGATTGGATCGGATGAAAACACACAGGCGGTCCGTTTTCACCCGATCTCCCCATAGAGAGCAGGAATGAATCCGTCTCCGCTCTGCACAGTGAATGGACAAGGACCTGTCATCCGCCTGCTCAGCGGGGATCAGTGGAGTGATCCCCCGCTGGGCAAGCAGATCCCGCAAAACGGAGGTGCCCATGTGAAAGGGGTCTTAGATATAGACACTCTATGTGTAGCGCTACCCCCACAGGAGCCGCTTAAGTATGTTTGTTGCATACTCTGCCTCTCAACTCCAATAACAGCCTCTGCCCTCTTGGCACATCTGGCAATAGTGTAAGTGCAATGACCAATGAGAAACACACACGTTATGATAAAACACAGAAATTGTCTTTACTGCAATATTTGTGCGGAAAAGTAACAGACAGTAACAGTATATATATTCAAGTAATCAACTGGAAAGCAACAACTGAGATTAAGAGCAATATAGCTCAATACTATATTCAGGCTGCTTTCAGGGGATTCCAAACCTGAGAATGTCCCCAAGAGCAGAGGCACACTTAAATGGCAAATGACTCACGATATGACACTTTATAACAGATTGGTTATCTCTACTCAAATTTGGCTCTATGAGTCCAGGCAGGAGGAGAGCAGAAGACTGACCCTCTTTATGTCAGGCCTCTCTCTTCTGTCTCCTGACACCACAGGCCCAACTACAACACTATTCAAATCAACATTCAATGGATCAGGCCCCAAGGTAAACTGTCCCGCACACCCACTACATATACAGAGCCCTGAGTATGTGTGTGCAGGCCCGTATGACACTAGTAACTTCAGTCCCTTTGAAGAAGGATGAGGCTTTGTATCTTCAGCTAGCCACTCTCGTTGGTGCACTTAAATTCCTGAATAGCAAGACCAAACAACACAACTGGCCCGGATTATCAAGTAAAGAATGCAGGATCTTCCGCAGCATGATGAAAGGGCGATGGTGTCTGTATACAGTGCCTCTGTATCTGAATGGCCTGGTGTCCTGTGGCACTACAAGTGTCAGCAAGGTGACTAACAACAATGATGTCTGTATACAGTGTCCATGCAACTCCATCTGTGTGCGGTGTCCTGGTTTCCTGCAAATGCCCTCTCTCCCAATCCTGCAGTCAAGGCCCAAACGAACATCCTGGAACAGGCAGGCTCTTCTAGTGACCTGACTGGTCCACATACACCGGAATGCTCCACACCGTCGATGCAGGTGCGTCTGGATATGCACCTGGGATCCCCCTCTCACAGGCTGGATGTCCCCGACCGGCTATGGATGCCTGAAACAATGCGGTGGACCGACCTGGGAGGCAGCACCTCTCCCCTATGTCCAATCTTTTCCCTTGCCTTGTGTTGTCTGAGAATCTCCTCAGATCAGCAAGATGGAGTCTATAGTTCCTTTGCCCCCAGAGCAGGCTGGCTCTTGTTGTTCTGTCTCTATAGAAAACTATGGGGCCGTTTTAGATGGGGACGACAAATCCTAGAATCCTTTGCAGCTGCTGCTTGTTAAAGTCCTTCTGATTTGCTCCTGTAATTGCTCCTGTCATTGGCGCTCCTCCTCCTGCCAATAGGGACACAGGGGAGGGTGCAGAGTGAGCAGCTCTGTGTGTCAGTGAGGGGAAAAAAAGGGAGGGGGGGATCCTCTCAGATGCTGACAAGCACTTTTCTCCCTCACAGAAGAACCTTGGCCAGGCTGCAGGATTTGCAGAGCACCTGCTTCATATGTCTTTTTTTCTCTGTAGTATATTTTGGTTCTGTCGTATTCAGTATTTAGAATCTTTGAGGTTGAATTACTAAAGGCAAACAGTCTATTCACCTTGCAAGGGAGTTTTCCCCAGAGCTTAGTAAATGAGGTGAAATTTCACTGAGCAAAGAATACAATATAATGTGCAAGCAAATAAATAAATAAATACAGTTGAAAAAAAAACTGCATTTTTGCCTGCACATGTTTGGATGATGGAAGTCAGCAGCCCTTCAGCTCATTCACTAAGCTCTGAAGCTCTGGGAAAAGTTACCTTGCAAAGTGCAACTTCAATTGCAAAGTGATCAGTCTATTTGCCTTTAGTAAACCCCCCCATTGTGTTTTGTATAAAGGATACATTTTGCAGGATGATGCCCTGTAAAGTTAGCATTTAGAGTACTAGAAAGGATAGGATGGCTCTGCTGACTGGGTTTGAGAAGTGGCTCAGTGGCTTCATGGGTGAAATTTCACCGGCTTGGGGGTCAAGTGAGTATAAGACTTGACGGGGGAGTGGGGTTGGCTTGAAGACAGTACAACAGCTATCCATGCCAAAAGTAGGGATAGAAAGTGAAATGTGGGAGTTTAATTGGAGCAGACATCAGCTTACTTAAATTAATGTTTTAGGAACAATAAAGTGGGCGGAAGCAAACTTACAGGGGGACCTCAAGGTGCAGATTCAAGTTGGTGAGATTCAATGCAAAAAACGAAACACGTTAATCCTGTATGAACGTCTTTTGTGACCAGTGGATTTCTGGGTCCGGCGGAGTTACAACGTAAAGATTTAAAGCATGTTCCAAATCTAAAGTCCATCAGATTTGCAACTGGAAAAGTTCGCTGAAGGTCTGGTGAAGCCCACACACGATCGGATTGTCTGCCGGATTTGGTCCGTCGGTGTCCGTCAGACCAGTCCGGTCGAAAAGTCCGACCGTGTGTACGCTGCATTACAGTGTACAATACATGAGCAAAAACACCAATGAGATATTTGTAACAAAATAGAATTAATAATCAAAGTGTTGCGCTAAAAATCACAATATAAAATCAAAAATATATGTAGCGCAAGGTCCCAGGCCTCCTTCAGCCTAATGAGAACTTCCAGGGCCAAGGACAGCTGACATCCTTCTGTATATGATGTGTTGAAAGGCATGGTGGGTGCAAAGTAGTTAAATTTATTGGGCGCCAGACACTTCTGGTTGGATTGCAGGCTGCACGCTACTCTTTTGTTTCTGGATAGGCCCTCAGACAGCCTAGCAGCCACATGTGCCTGGGATAGGCCCAAACTCCGGCCTAGTAGAACAGGCAATACAACACACGTCCACCCAGGCAGCCATCCAGGTGCACAGAACACAGATCACCTGACTCCACCCGAATATATAGGTTCTCCCAGCAGGCCAAGAAATCCAAGAAAACCCCTGCCCATTGGCTGAGACACCCCACATACCCATAATCTAACCTTGCATGCCCTTCTCGTATCTAATACCACCGGGTACCTGGCAACCTAGCGGTAGAAGAAAAAAGTGCAACAAGGCCAGATTTAGGGAGAAACCAATTGCTCTGTAACAATTAGCCAAGATGACTATTCCTGGCAAGTAAAATTTGGGAGTATCCCTGCCTAAACTCCAGGGTGCTACATATAAATTCATTGAATAGTCCCATGTGAAAATAAATAAACACAGTCCTCAAAGAAAGATAATGATGAGGGTTCTTCTCACCATAGATCACAGGGTGAGTCACATCACACTCCCTTCACGACAAAAGCCGACCACCAACAAAAGGGATCAGGTGTGCACTTACCATGTAGCCAGGACCCCCTAGTTACAGGCAGGTCTGGCAAGCTTTAGGGAAATTCCCCTTTAAGTCAGCATTCGGGTGAACAGCCTTGGAGCATGGGTAGGCCCAGCTTTGGATTCCTACTTTTAAAACCTACAAGTTGAAAGATTTTTTAGGCAAAAGAGACATGCAAGATGCTCCTTGCAGTTTTTTTTCCATGTGCATTGCATGGCACATGTTCCATGCAGTATACAGGCCAGCTCATCCTCTGCATGCCACAGAGCACAGTTAGGTGGCAGGTATGATGTAATGGCCCTCAGGATAACAGTTGTAGTAGGTAAGGAATAAAAAGAAATACCTTATTCCTAGTTGCTCCAATCAGCCAGCACTCTCCTCCACTTCCAGGATGTAGATGGGCACTCAACATCCTCACATCATGTACTGTACATGATGATGTTACAGAGGCCATCTCTGGATGACCAGTGACAAGGGGCTGGTCATACTATATGGCGTGGGGGAGGCGTGTGCAAGTGAAGGAATAAGTATTTCACTGTATTCCTACTAGATTAAAGGAACACTTATTAATTGCTGTGCAGTTCGGGTCAACAACAGAATTTTTTGATTTCTGACTGAAGCTCAACTGTTACCCATCTGCTACTCTGCTTGGCTTTATGCCCTTTGGTTATTGGCTTTGGCATGTTCTTGGTTTCATCTGCCTGCCGACTCTGTACCTTGCTACCTATTAATAGATGACAACCTTGGAATGTTCTTGACCCTGCACCTGTCTCCTGCCTGCCAGTGCTACTTCCTGCCTGTTGATGACTCTGGTCTGTCTACAACTATGCTGCTACTACCAACCAATAGGCATCATGTTTCATGTCACCACTACCTGGGACACTTGGACTGGAGGTGCAAAAGAATCTTCCTGAGCCATATTGGTCTCCATCAGGTACAGGATAGTTGCCATGTTGCAAAAAGAAATTAACAATGGATTTCGGGCATGGTATATTTTTACATAGTTACACTGGCCCAACATTGACCAATGTAACTATGTACTGTATATACCATACCTGGTTGATGCCCCTGAAAGCTGGTAATCACTGAAGTAGGCACCACTGTTCCATTTATCTACACACTGCTTCTGCGTCCCAAACTGAGCGGTTAGCCTGATGCATTGTGAACACAGGAGGTTGGCAGCTTAGCACAGGCGCCATTCAGAGAACGCTTTTCATTGGTCCAAGTTGGAACAATGTCACTATTTAAAAATATACCATCCCTGGAACTCTTCTTTATTTATTTGAAAAAGCAAAGATATCCTTTTGTATGCAGCGCTGCCCTGGCAGGCACAGCTTGGTCATTTGGGCTCTCTGTTCTGCACCTCAACTCCAAGAGCACCCTCAGCGCCCCAACACACCTGGTTGAATAAAAGTTACTGCAAGCACTTATAAGAACATGAGCATGGATACCTTTAAGCAGTGAATTAGCACCAGGGAACAGGCACAAGACCATTTAGTGGTAAATTAACTCAATGTATTGGTAGGGGTTAGTGTAAATGGTGGTTTAAGCATAAATGAACACACAGAAAGTAGGTTCAGACACAGTACGCTAGACAGTATAATCACTAAGCCAAGGTAAATTAGAATAGAGATCTGTACCACTAGACTGGGATTAAATTATGAATCAGCAAAGTCAGCAATAAATAGTGCATATAAGCATTAACTGCAATGTGAATAATAATATAACTAGTCTAGAGTGCACACAAGGAGAATGGCTAGTATATGGTGCAATGTCCCCTGAGAGGTACCTTTTAGCATATTCATTTGGTGAAGTTCTCTGTGTAGCAGCTGTTAAGGAACATTCTTTAATCTTAAGGCTTCAGCCAGCTAGCGTTGGGGTCCAGTTGTTCAATTGGTGCACATGACAATAGTCCCAGTCAACCCTGGAGCCAGCAGTTAGACTAATAGATGGCTGTATGGTCAGTTCCAAATCGGCTCAATCTCTCTAACAGCAGATAGTAAAGCCCCACAGCAGCAGCTCACTGGTCCCAGCAATATTGCAGCTCACCATCTGGACACAGCAATTAGTCTACTCTCTGCTTTGAACCCAAGTGACTCTGGTTGTCAGCACACCTGGACTCAGCACTCCTGATACTGGTGCACACAGGACATCAATGTGCACTCTCCAGGCTCCCTCATGGCAAAAGGAAGCTGTGTGCTGCATTGCTTGAGAAAATGCAGCTCTTTCACGTCTTTTTTTTTTTTTTGCAGTTTGTAGCCCATAAGGGAGATCTATTTTCCTGTTCCAAAGACACAACAGAAATGATAGGAAATCTATCCCTCTTAGACAGTGGTCACCACAACAGATGTCCCTTTGTTTCCTGTTCTGGTGACAAATATTACGTTTTGGATTTACCTTGGATTTAATTACCATCACTTCTCGCTGATGGTCATTGGTCACCAGGACAAATCAAGAGGGTGAATCTCCCCAGCAGGAACATAACAGTAAAAACATGAAAGGCTTTCTTACCCTTCCCAACTAGATCCAAAGTCAAAAAAGTGTTGGATATAAATACACTTTAAAGTGAACCTGTATCCAGACACTAAACTATTAACATATTATGAAACAAACAAACAAAAAAAGCACTTTAAAAGGAGCAGTACCCGTTCTAATCAGCAGCCTACCTGTGAACCGATCTTCTGCTATATCGGAGCAGAATGGATCGGATGTCACTTTTGTGACTTCTGTGTCTGTTCAGGTTTTACTCCATGGAAAAAAATGGATCCATGTAAGCAGACTTGTGTTTGTCTATATCCGCTCACCTCTGGCTTGGTCAGTAAAAAGGGACCTGTACATAAACTCTTTCTGCTTGGTCTGGTAGACCTAAAAGGACTCGAAGGTGGGCGGATATAGCCGAAAGCAAGTTTTCTTACATCTGCCCACCCATAGGGATGTATCGCTGTCTATTTTGATCTGTATAATCACAAATAAAAAAATTGGCACATGGACTGCCCATGTGAAATGGGCCTTAAACAAGGCCTCATTGCCCTCTGCAGCTATAAGAATTATGGAAAAATTCATCTTCAAAATTCACAAGAGAGGCACTCAAGTATCAGCTATTTTCTATGGAGAGCAGACCTTGACAGTGTTGTAGCCTTCTAATGTTAATATGCAGCGGATGTTTATCATTGGTTAAACATCAACTGAATCTGATGAGTCTTTGTTGTGATCTTTGAGGATCTTTGAGAATTATTTACTTCATGTTACAAGCAGCTAAAGCAGTGGTCAGGGCCCACTAACAGGCCAGGTTTTATGTATTACCTTGAGGAGATGGAGACTAGAATACTGCAATCACTGAGCAGCAAATGATATCACCTGTGATGTATTTCAGTTATCTTGCAAACCTTGTCTGTTAGTGGGCCCTGAGGACTGGGTTGATGACCACTGAGCTAGAGAACTCATGGATGGCTTGTTTATCCTTTGCAGCCAAGAAACTGCCTTGGGGGGCGTGGCTTGCGGCGTATGGAGTAGGATGCGCTGACTGATCTCTCTGCCGTAACTTCTGACACTAATCCTGACTGCCTGCATACCAGATGCCGTACCTTCTCCACACGCACCCCTGAGGGTACAGCAAACGAGTGGCCATCCTCCGGTACCTGTCTCTCCTGTCTGTGAAATGTCCAGGAGGGGTAAAGACCAGACAGCAGCGCCGGACCAAGATGGCGCTCGGCTGCCCCACTCGGCAAAGGAGGCTGTACAGTGGCTGTTTGCGAAAGCGAACTATAATGAACATGCTTCTGCCACACCACATACCAAGCTCTCCACACCGGGGGTGGCTATCCCTGATGCGGAGGACCCAGACCCGGGTTGAGCAGAGGATCCTGAGGAATCCACCATGTGAAACACTGTGAGTACCCCAGCCATTATGGCTACTAATCAGGAGCCTGACATAGAGGACTCAGATGACCCTGAACCCACACTACAGGAAATTCTTGCAGCAGTAACCTCATGTAATCACACCTTACACTCCCTGACATCTGAAATTAGGGGGGTGAAACTTGAAATAACTTTGGTAAGGCAAGAAGACATACAGAAGTTGAGAGACCGCAGTGGCCTTAGAAGGTCGCGTGAGCATGATTGAAGATGATATGGCGCCATTACAGCGTGAAGTGTGCCACGTGCAATCCCTAACCTCTGCTCATGCCACCAAACTAGAAGACATGGAAAATAGAATAAGAAGGAACAATATTCAGGCTGTGGAAATTCCAGAGCGGGCTGAGGGGAAGAACCCTGTGGCATTTATTGAGCACTGGCTGACAGAATTTGGCAGGAAACCATTCTCACAGATGTTTTCTGTGGAGAGGGCCCACAGGGTCCCAGCAAGACCACCCCACCCAGGCGAACCGCCAAGACCCTTCTTGTTTAAGTTACTGAACTTTAAAGACAGAGACGCTATCCTGTATTTGGCTAGGACCAAAGGTGTAGCAATGAAAATGGATAATACTCGGATCTCTTTTTATCCAGATTTTTCAGCAGAATTACAATGCCGAAAGGCCAAGTTTACAGACGTCAAGGAACAACTGCGACAATTTGATGTTACCTATGCTGAGGGTAGCTGCTAACAACGAAACCCACTTTTTTGATAACCCGAATGCTGCTGTTGATTGGTTGGATCTAGTGGAACCTACTCTGAGGAGGATGGCGGTGGCCTGAATCTAAACCATTCCACGTCAGGATGAGACGCTTTCTGATTGCGGATATTTTTTCTGCCTACACTGCAGGCCTTGGATCCTTTAAGGCGGTATGGAACTCTTGTTACTTTGTTTTAGTTACAACCACTGATATTAGTGGAAGTGCAAGTTCCTTCGGATTCCTGGTTTCACCAGAGACGTTGGGGCCCCTATACATACCTGTCCTGCGAGGACTCACTGTTTTTGCTACCTTTATTTAAGGATGCTTTTCTTCTTTTTTTCGCCCTTTTGTTGTTGTTGTTTTGTTATTTTTCTATATGGGTTATGGCTTAAGGTAAGCTTGAGCTCCTCCAACCCATGGACATCCCATGGAAGGTTACATTGGAACTTTATGAGGCCTACTGCAGTGCACTGCATCTTCACATATCCACACAGACTGCCTACCTTTGTGACACTATTGTCTGCTATGGGGTATCCTCCGGGAACCTAACTGCCATGACTTCCTCTCGCATACGGGGACAGCCTCGGATCTATTGCTACTTGCCTCCTTACTGCTCTATACATTTGGGTATTGCCATGCTCTAGTCGCATTAAGGGTGGGACTCCCTCCTCCCCTGTATATGTCATTGCTGCTGACTGGATACTATGGCGGCTATGTATGATTTGATATCATGGAATGTACGGGGGTTTAGCGTAGTGGTGTGTTTACAGGAAACTCATCTTCAATCTATTACAGTATCATCTCTTCAGCACCTAGGCTTTTTGACACAGTTTCACTCCATCCATACTGCCTATTCCAGATTGGTTAGCATTCTTGTTTGCAATAATGTCCTGTTTCACTTGATACGTTCCCAGGTCAATACCCAAGGCCGGTATATATTCTTGCTGTGTAAACTTGCAGGGGTAGTGTGTTATATATCCAATATGTATATTCCTCCACCCTTTTCTCCAGAATGTCTGAGCCACCTGGCCCAATATATGGCTTCCCAATCTAATGTACCCAAATGGGCTATGGGAGATTATAACAATCTTCTGGATAAAAGTAAAGATAAATTCATACCACAGGGGGACGGACCCATGGTTTTCGTGGGCCCCACCCCATTTGCCAGGCTGGTCTCAGAACTAGGGTTGTCTGATGTGTGGAGGAATAGACATCTGGACGGGAAATGTTACTCTTGTTATTCTGCTTCTCATAAGGGATTATCAGGCATAGACCTGTGCTTGAGTAACCCATCTGCATCTATGGTGCACCTGGTTAAATACTTTCCAAGAAATATCTCTGACCATTCGCTGAGAGTGCGAATCTCTATTGCGGGAACAGCCGGTACTAAATTATGGAAAGTCAATCCCTTTTGGTTTAGTCTCTATCCGACAGCAGACCCACTGGCTGTGGAGATTCAAACCTTTCTTCACCATAATAGGGGCTCAGCTGAACAGGGGATGGTCTGGCACAGTCTTAAGGCACACGTGCGGGGCCTTATAATCCGACAGATATCTAACATTAAGACAGCTACCAGGGAATGGGGAAACTTGGTGCTCAGTGAGGCACAAAAAGCGGAAGAACAATATATTCTGAATCCCTCACCTGCTTCCGAGAGAGTTTGGCTGGCGGCGCAGGCACTGCACCAACAGGTCACCGCGGCTGAAAACAAGTGATTTTTCATACAGCAGAAATATTTTGAGGAAGGGGAAATCACTGGCCACTTGCTGGTGGTGATTTCTAGGGCACAATAGGGAACAGCACACATAGAAGCCATCCAAAACCCGGCAGGGGCTACAGTACAGGATGGGAGTCAAATCTTGCATGTTTTCAGTATTTATTTTAGGAAATTATATGAATCCAAGACTACTCCATCGGAGCACAAGCTTGTACACTTCTTAGACCAGTGCACTTTGCCGGCACTGCCTGCGAAGGGTCGTAAACTGCTCAATGAACCCATTACCATTGAAGAACTAACTGAGGCCGTTGCCACTATGGCTAACAATAAGTCTCCGGGAATCGACGGACTACCCATGGATCTGTATAAACGCTATGGTGAATCCCTTCTACCCATGCTTTTGACAACTCAATGCAGTTAGCAGGGGTGCACTACCGGCTTCTATGCGAGAGGCCATCATTGTGGTGCTACCCAAGCCGGGTAAAGACCCCTTGCTTCCCAATTCTTACAGGCCGATATCACTGATAAACACGGACATCAAACTCTTGGCCAGAGTCCTAGCTACGTGCTTGGCAAAAGTGGTACCAGGACTGATACACCTTGATCAGACGGGCTTTATTCCTGGTCGGTCAACAGCTTTGAATTTTAGACTGCTATTTCTAAACATACAGCTCCCGGTAGATAACCCTGGCAATAGGGCAGTGTTCTGACTTGACGCTGCCAAAGCTTTTGACAGCGTCAAGTGGAGATCCCTATGGGCGGTTCTGCGCAAATTTAAAGTTGGAAAATCCTTTCTTGCCTGGATTCAAGTGCTATATACGGCTCCCAATGCACAAATTCGCATTAACGGGTGTTATTCAAGGCTTTTCCATTGCACAAAGGGACTAGGTAGGGATGTCCGCTATCCCCCTTGCTCTTCGCCCTGGCGCTGGAACATCTTGCGACCATGGTGAGGGCATCCCCTGAGGTGGTGGGCTTCCATAGAGGGGAGAGGGTAGACAAGCTCTCCCTCTATGCTGATGATACCCTGATATACCTTGGAGATACTGTGGGGTCCCTTGCAGCTGTAATGCGACTTACTGAATTATTTGGGCAGTATTCAGGCTTTGCCATTAACTGGCATAAGTCTTCGCTATTTCCATTGGATCCGTTACCTGGCCCTCTCCCTCAAATAGCTTTACAGGTGGATGTGGTTACTTCATTTAAGTACTTGGGGATTACCGTGTCGAGGGATGTTGAAGACTATATAGCATTGAACCTTAAACCCACCCTGCAAAAATTCAAGCAAAAGTGCACCAGTTGGTGTAGATATCCCCTTTCTGTTATGGGTAGCGCCAACCTCATTAAAATGGTCCCCCAGTTGCTGTATGTTCTACACAAAGTATGGATTCCGAAATATTGGTTTGACCGCATAGACTCACAGTACAGGGAATTGCTTTAGAAATATGGTGTAGCGAGAATTAAACTGACTACCTTACAATTTCCCAAAGACCAAGGAAGTATGGCAGTACCTAATTCGCTCACATACTTTATGGCCGCCCAGTTGCAGCATTTGACCGGCTGGGACCTCCCTATGGTCACGGACCCCTCGAGAACCTTACGATACAATCCTTAGTTGAGTTCTCACCCTTGTCTCAGCTGGAAATGTCCTGCCAGAAATACTTTCAGACTGCCCCACGGTACAGTTGTTGGTAAAACTATGGACAGAGTTAAAGCGCAGGTTGGGTCTTACTGGCTTTCTCCCATGCACACCTATATGGCGTAACAGGTCCTACAGAGAGCTGGCTAAACTTGGAAATTGTTCAACCTGGATAACAGCAGGAGTTAAATACTTATCACAACTTCATGTAGGGCAAGAAGTGAAATCCTTTGACCAACTGTATGTAGAATTTCCCTTGCTCTGCAATAGATACTATATGTATATGCAACTGTGTCATGCCCTCAGGGTGCAGAGTAGGACATCTAGATTACAGGTAGAAGATTCTACATTCCTGTGGGATATTTTCTCCACCTCTGATAAGAAAGGGATTATATCCAGGATATATGCCTTGTTGTTGTCGCATTTGTAGACAGTGGCGGCTGGTGCTCAAAATTTTTTGGGGGGCACAAACAAACTGAAAAACTATGAAAAAAACATCATCAATTGCAGCCTCACTGTACCATCAATCGCAGCCACTGTGCCCATCAATTGCCGCCACTGTGCCTATCAATTGCCGCCACTGTGCCCATCAAACTCAGCCACTGTGCCCAGCAAACGCAGCCACTGTGCCCATCAAACACAGCCACTGTGCCCATCAAACACAGCCACTGTGCCGTCAAACCCAGTCACTGTGCCCATCAATTGCCACCACTGTGCCATCAAATGCAACCACTGTGCCATCAAACGCAGCCACTGTGCCCATCAAACGCAGCCACTGTGCCCATTAAATGCAGCCACTGTGCCCATTAAATGCAGCCACTGTGTCATCAAACGCAGCCACTGTGCCCATCAAACGCAGCCACTGTGCCCATCAAACGCAGCCACTGTGCCCATTAAATGCAGCCACTGTGTCATCAAATGCAGCAACTGTGCCCATCAATTGCCACGCAATGCATGAATCTATCTATTGGTGCTATCGGGGGTGGTGCTGTGCACCCTTATGGATGCACCGCCACTGCTTGTAGAGAGAAATGGGAGATGGATGTGGGCCCCTTAGATGGAGATACATGGGAATAGATCTTGTTTAATACCCCCCTGGTGTCAGTGTCAGCAGCACACAAACTGTCTCACCTGTTCATCCTTCACCGAGCATATCGTACACCGGTTCAACTACATAAGTGGGGCAGACGTGATTCTGCCATATGCCCGATGTGCCAAACACATCAAGGCACCCTAATTCATATACTATGGCGATGCCCCAAACTGGTGAGATATTGGCAAGATGTAGGCCAAATGATAAATAACATAAATCAGGTTCAACTTAAATTCAGCCCAGTTACGTGTCTGTTGGGTGGACTGACGGAGGAGCTCTACCGTCCGTCTACTCATACAGCACTCCTCAGGCTGCTGTACTTAGCTAGGAAGCTGATAGCGAGATACTGGCTGTCTCCACATACGCCTACCTGTAGGCAATGGATACAACAAGTAAATAATTTTCTGATACGGGAAAAAAATACATACCTTCATAGAAATGCCCCTCTGAAATTTCAAAACATATGGCAAGAATGGTTGGATACACCCGGAGTAGCTCCCTCTCAGCTCATACTTAACAGGGTACTTCAAACTTGAGGAGGCCCTGTATGGCTGTACAGAATGTGGAGAAGACAATGGGCAGACTAAGAATGTATACCTTATAGGGACTGGATATGTGCACTGCAAGAGTTTTCACTTATAGTAAAAACCTTGTTTTTATTTTTTATTTAAACGTTATGTGTTCTATTTATGGGAAATTTAGTCTCTTATTGTACTTACCACTGTTTAGAAAGTGTGGACTCCCTGCAAACAAGTTCATCCTTTATGTAGAGTAAAACGTAACTCTAGATATCTTTTGGGGGTGCTGTATACAGCGCTCCTACAGCACCCCCAAAGATGCTGTTTGCATGACCTTTTTTTCCAACCCACACTGGGGAGGCATGAGAGGCGCTTTTCAGGCACTTTACAGGTGCTATTTTTAGCGCTAAAATGCCTGAAAAGCGCCTCAGCGTGAAAGTGGTCTTAGATCAAAGGAAGAATGAACTTCGTTCTGTAAATGAGGTCAGTTTAACCAATTAAAGACTAAACCTTTTTCTGACACTTGTGTCTTAGAAAGTTAAAATCAGTATTTTTTGCTAGAAAATTATTTGGAACCCCCAAAAATTATATATATATTTTTTTTTAGCAGAGACCCTAGGGAATAAAATGGCGATTGTTGCAATATTTTATGTCACACTGTATTTGCGCAGCAGTCTTTCAAACGCAATTTTTGGGGAAAAAATACACTTCAATGAATTTAAAAAAATGAAACAGTAAAGTTAGCCCAATTTTTTTGTATAAATGTGAAAGATGATGTTACGCCGCAAGAATCATGATCTTTATTCTAAGCAAATAGAATAATCGTGCCAGAATCGTGCAGCTCTACTTCTCAGCCACTTACTGGGCACTCCCCCTCCAGGGATTGGCTGAGACTGCATAAATAATCAGGCCCAGGGTCTGCCTCTTCCAACCCACTACATTCTAGAATCTACTAGAAGGTAGGGAGAAGTAGTTGAGTGTGCAGCCTGTGAGACCCAGAACAGACCAAATAATCACACACTGCTGAGGGGCCAAACAGACCAAATTTACTTGAACTTCTCCAACAATCTATTATAGGAGGGTGCTACAAGTGTAAAAGTTAAGGGGGGTTAAGTTCCAGTTTTAGTAAGTAAATACTAAGCTCTGACACCAAACGTACCCACAGCAATGCAGGGCTGACACCTGGCCCATGAGATATTTCTACGTTTCTCAACCCATGATCTTTCACACAAGTACTTAACCTGCTACAGGACTCACTTTTTCTCCAGGGAGTCACAAAGACTGCCAGTAAAGTTGCCCCAGCATGACATCTACTTGGGGAAAGTTTGCAAACCATTGACCTGACAAGAGGTGAGAAAGACACTTTATATGTGAGCTGTCCCACAGACACCTACCCCACAGTACTGCTCCTCATTGAAGATCTGGGGAGGGAGAGGGATTCCGTTTTCTGGCTTTTTTTCACCAGGCACATTGTCTCTCATCCACTTTCTGTTGTCATCATTACACGCGATATCTCTTTGTTCAAAGTCAATCCTGTTTGCCTCCAAAAAACCAACCACCTCTTGCTGTTTCTTTTTTATCTGTAAGAAAAAAAAATACTTTTACAAGGAATCCAGAACCTCTCTTTAGAAGATTTCTCAAAAAATACGTGACTGCTATGATGAATGATTCAATATTTTTCTTGTTAGTAGGTCCTAGAGAGTTAAATCCCATGACAGTCTCCTCTGTCTCTCTGGACTCTATTAGTGAGATCTCATCACCGAGTTCCCCGGTATGAACACTTGCTGTGGCTATTATAAAAGACTCCCTTTTGTAATAATTTTGTGATTTTATATTGTGAAGAAATTAAAAGGAGGAGGCGGAACACATAAATGTGGGAGGGAACACCCAGACCTCCCAGGTGGACAAGAAGAAGGAATTCTGGCAGGGAAATCTCACTGTTGAACTATTCAATAATACATAAGAAGCCAAGGGTTGACTCAAGCTTTTTCGCTGGCAGAGTTGTTTTTGTGTGTTTTGAACACATGTTTAAAAAATAATTTTAGGCCTGAAGATTACATAAACCCCCAAACATTATATATTTTTCTCAAAGCAGACACCCTACAGAATAAAATAGTGATAGTTCCAATTTTTTACATCACACGATATTACTGCAAAGGTCTAGGAAACCCAAAATTTCACTAAAGTGAATTTTAGGGCAAATAAATGCAATAAACTACTTACATTTTTGGTAAAATATAAAAGACGGGGTTGCACCGAGTAAATAGATAACCAACATGTCAATCCTTAAATTTGTGTCCTCCTGTGAAATGGCAATAAGCTTCAGTGCCCTATATTTTCTATAGGCAACGAATTCGAAAGCCCCCTATAGGTCATCAGTTTGGTGTTACCAGGGAGGTCTGGTGCTAGAATTAATGCTCTCACTTCGGCGTGCACGGCGGTATGTAACAGGTGTATCGCAATCGATGTTTTCACACGTAAGTGCCCCCAACACATGCGTTTACGTTCATAAGTGCATCCAAAAGACCCTGCATAAAAAACAAAGACTTGGGGGGCACACCCTAACTATGCATTACATTAAAGATGGTGCTGCTATATGACCACACAAACAGAACAAAATATTATAGCACACACATACAAAAATGTCATTTAAAATCCTACAAGGCTATTTAAAGCATCTGAACATAATAAGCAAATAAGAAAATATGGAGATTTGGTTACACTTTATGACCATACCGTGCTTAAGCCCACTACTGCGTCAAAGTACCCCATTTTCAGCGGGTCCTGCACTATTTATAGAATGAAAGATCCCACTTCTCACACATTTTTGTAAATATTTTTTTATATCTTTTCATGTGACAACACTGAAGAAATGACAGTTTGCTACAATGTAAAGTAGTGAGTGTACAGCTTGTATAACAGTGTTAACAACAACACACAGCCATTAATGTCTAAACTGCTGGCAACAAAAGTGAGTACACCTCTAAGTGAAAATGTCCAAATTGGGCCCAATTAGCCCTTTTCCCTCCCCATTGTCATGTGACTCGTTAGTGTTACAAGGTCTCAGGTGTGAATGGGGAGCAGGTGTGTTAAATTTGGTGTTATCGCTCTCACTCTCTCATACTGGTCACTGGAAGTTCAACATGGCACTTTATGGCAAAGAACTCGCTGAGGATCTGAAGAAAAGAATTGTTGCTCTACATAAAGAAGGCCTAGGCTATAAGAAGATTGCCAAGACCCTAAAACTGAGCTGCAGCATGGTAGCCAAGACCATACAGCGATTTAACAGGACAGGTTCCACTCAGAACAGGCCTCGCCATGGTCGACCAAAGAAGTTGAGTGCACGTGCTCAGTGTTATATCCAGAGGTTGTCTTTGGGAAATAGACGTATGAGTGCTGCCAGCATTGCTGCAGAGGTTGAAGGGGTGGGGGATCAGCCTGTCAGTGCTCAGACCATACGCCGCACACTGCATTAAATTGGTCTGCATGGCTGTTGTCCTAGAAGGAAGCCTCTTCTAAAGATGATGCACAAGAAAACCTGAAAACAGTTTGCTGAAGATAAGCAGACTAAGGACATGGATTACTGGAACCATGTCCTGTGGTCTGATGAGACCAAGATAAACTTATTTGGTTCAGATGGTGTCAAGTGTGTGTGGTGGCAACCAGGTGAGGAGAACAAAGACAAGTGTGTCTTGCCTACAGTCAAGCATGGTGGTGGGAGTGTCATGGTCTTGGGGATGCATGAGTGCTGCCGGCACTGGGGAGCTACAGTTCATTGAGGGAACCATGAATGCCAACATGTACTGTGACATACTGAAGCAGAGCATGATCCCCTCCCTTCAGAGACTGGGCCGCAGGGCAGTATTCCAACATGATAATGACCCCAAATACACCTCCAAGACGACCACTGCCTTGCTAAAGAAGCTGAGGGTAAAGGTGATGGACTGGCCTCCAGACCAAAACCCTATTGAGCATCAGTGGGGAATCCTCAAATGGAAGGTGGAGGAGCGCAAGGCCTCTAACATCCACCAGCTCTGTGATGTCATCATGGGGGAGTGGAAGAGGACTCCAGTGACAACCTGTGAAGCTCTGGTGAACTCCATGCCCAAGAGGGTTAAGGCAGTGCTGGAAAATAATGGTGGCCACACAAAATATTGACACTTTGGGCCCAATTTGGACATTTTCACTTAGGGGTGTACTCACTTTTGTTGCCAGTGGTTTAGACATTAATGGCTGTGTGTTGAGATATTTTGAGGGGACAGAAAATTTACACTGTTATACAAGCTGTACACTCACTACTTTACATTGTAGCAAAGTGTCATTTCTTCAGTGTTGTCACATGAAAAGATATAATAAAATATTTACAAAAATGTGAGGGGTGTACTCACTTTTGTGAGATACTGTATATAAAAATATGCACGCCCCATCCATTCCCCACTCAACTAAACAAGAATTGATTTTTAAATGCACTTTATCTAGAGGAGGGTTCCTGTATAGGTGATACTTTATAAATTAGCGCAGTTTAGGACGGCTGCAGTATTCACACTAGCTCAGGAAACCTGTGCCAAAAACCACCAGCGCTGGTCTCCCAATGCCAAGAACAAATGTACCGGATTACTGAACAGTGTTCCCTCAAACAGCAAATCAGCATACTGGCATCTAAACAGATATGTACAGTAGTCCAGTTGACAGAATCTCTGCACAGGAGACTCCCTATCCTGGTCTGACCATGGCTCTTAATGCTATAAATTGGACACATACTCTCTGGAACATCACTCAGGTGCCGATCATGCCACCTCTCCTTTTTCCGGTGTTCAGTGTCTTGACAGCACAGGATCAGTGCTTTGCCTCCTTTAGGCTTTTTTCACAACTCCCTGAAAAGCAATCTGTTGTGGATCACTTTTCTGAGGGAGGTTGTAGGCATTCAGGAGGCAATACTGTGGCCTCCTGATGCCTGTTTTTTTTTTTTTTGTTTTTTGTTTCTGTCGTGCTGAAAGGCAATTTTATCTTATATATACAGTTCGTTATATTTATGTTGCAGGAACCGTGTTACAACTGTAAGCCAAATGTTTGGCTCATGATTACGGTGTGGCCGCATTCACTTATATGAATTCTGCCTGTCAAAGTATTCACATAACATTAACATTGCTGTGGTGTGATGCAATGCATCGTGGCCGTGGCAATGGGGGTTATTTACTAAAACTGGAGAGTGCAAAATCTGGTGTAGCTCTGCATAGAGACCAATCAGCTTCCAGGATTTATTGTCAAAGCTTAATTGAACAACCTGAAGTTAGAAGCCGATTGGCTACCATGGACAGCTGCACCAGGTTCTGGGTGCTCCAGTTTTAGTAAATCAACCCCAATGTGTATTCCTCTGAGCGGCAACATGCCCGCTCCTAGGTAGATGATAAAAATGCAGCTCTACTGCCTGATCTACTGCGCCCCCTGGCTGCCCGTGTGTTTTACTGTGCAGAAAGTATCTGTTCTGGCCAATGGTGCCTTCGCTTGTAAAGTGCAGAGCGCTGTTTTTTTTTTTAACTTTATTGAAATGTCAAACACATCGCATTCACTTCTAATGCCCCGTACACACAATCGGAAATTCCGCCAGCAAAACTCTGATGAGAGCTTTTTGTCGGAAAATGCGTCCGTGTGTATGCCCCATCGGTCTTTTGCTGGCGGAATTCCAGCCAGCAAAAGATTGAGAGCAGGTTCTCTATTTTTCGGTCGGGAAAAGTTCCTATCCGAAAATTCGATCATCTGTACAAATTCCGACGCGCAAAATTCCTACGCATGCTCGGAAACAATTCGACGCATGCTCGGAAGCATTGAACTTCATTTTCTCGGCTCGTCGTAGTGTTGTACGTCACCGCGTTCTTGATGGTGGAAAGTTCAGAGAGCTTTTGTGTGACCGTGTGTATGCAAGGCAAGCTTGTGCGGAATTCCGTCAGAAAAAACACCCAAGTTTTTTCCGACGGAAAATCCGCTTGTGTGTACGGGAGCTTGGCCGCAGTGCAGAAGGAATAAGAGCTATTTATTGTGTGCACAGGGAATTTTAACCCTTAATTAACCTATACATGCTCTTATTTAATCTTCATTTTACCATTTAACCCATTAATTTCAGTAAATCACCCTGTATAAGCCCTGTTTACCCGTTTCAAAAGAAACTTTTTTTTTTGTAAATAACTTTAACCACTTCAGCCCTGGAAAATTTGGCTGCTCAATGACCAGGCCATTTTTTGCGATACGGCACTGCGTCGCTTTAACTGACAATTGTGCAGTTGTGCGACACTGTACCCAAACAAAATTGATGTCCTTTTTTTTCCCACAAATAGAGCTTTCTTTTGGGGGTATTTAATCACCTCTGTGTTTTTTATTTTTTTGCACTATAAATAAAAGAAGAGGAACAATTTTGAAAAAAACACAATGGTGTTGATTTACTAAAGGCAAATCCACTTTGCACTACAAGTGCACTTGAAAGTGCAGTAGCTGTAGATCGCTGTCGATCTGACGGGAAGCTCTGCTGATTTTATAATCCAATCATGTACAAGCAAAAATGCTGTTTTTTATTTTCCTTGCATGTCCCCCTCGGATCTACAGCGACTGCACTTCCAAGTGCACTTGCAGTGGGCTTGTACTGCAAAGTGGATTTGCCTTTCGTAAATAACCCCCAATATCTTTTACTTTTTGCTATAATAAATACCCCACTTTTTTTTCAAAAAAACTAATTTTTTCCTCATTTTAGGCCGATATGTATTCTTCTACACATTTTTGGTAAAAAAAACTCACAAAAAGTGTATATTGATTGGTTTGCGCAAAAGTTATAGCGTCTACAAAATAGGGGATAGATTTATGGCATTTTTATTATTTTTAATTTATTTACTAGTAATGGCGGCGATCTGTGATTTTTATCGGGACTACGATATTGTGGCGGGAAATTGGACACTTTTGACACACTTTTGGGACCATTGACAATTATACAGCGATCAGTGCTATAAAAATGCACTGATTACTGTATAAATGTCACTGGTAGGGAAGGGGTTAACACTAGGGGGCGATCAAGGGGTTAACTGCGTTCCCTCACCGTGTTCTAACTGTAGGGGGGATGGGACTGTCTAGGAGGAGAGAGAGATCGGTGTTCATAGTTAGCATGAACACACGATCTCTCTCTCTACTCCCCTGAAAGAACCGGGATTTGTGTGTTTACACACACAGATCTTGGTTCTCTCTCTGACACGAGCGATCGCGGGTGCCCGGCGGTCATCGCGCCCGCCGGGCACTTGCATCGGCTCCGGGCACATGCTGTGGGCGCACGTGCCCCCGGCGGCACGCACACTCCCCTAGTGGCCAAAAGGAAAAGAGACGTAAAGTAACGTCGATTTGCCCAGCCGAGCCAACCTGCCGCAGTAAGTATTTCCGGCTGGTCCGGAAATGGTTAACACGCTTTGTACCAAAAATTCAATGTTAGCATCGCAGTAAATAGAACAAGCAGCAGAATAATATATATATGTTTTCCCCACAGTAATGGTATTTGTGTTCAAAATATTGCTGATCAAACTTTTTAGTAGTTTTTCCCCTTAAAATGCAAATAAATTCATAACAATTCCCAAAAGACCTTAAGATCACACGAAAGCCCTGTTTGTTCCCCCAAAAAAATGATATATGTATCAGTTCTGTATCATAAGTAATTATAAAGTTATAGCCTCATGAATAGGCACATAGCTGAAATGTGAAAATATGGCCTGGTCCATAGGGGGTAAACAGGTGTGAGAGCCGGAGTGGATACACAAGTAGAAAATTGGAAAAGAGAAAAAAAAAAAACAGTACACTTCTATAGCATTAGCTAAAAGCAATATATAATAGCTCTAAGGGCTCATACAAACAGGATGTTTTCACAGCTGCTGTTAGGGGCGTTTGATGTTTTTTTAACCACTTGCCCCCCTCCCCCCACCATCAAATGACAGCTGGACGGTGCGGGTCTGGTTCTTGGTGGACGACATATTATGGCATCCCCGGGGGGGGCGCAGCACGGTGATCGCGGCCATCGCTGTGATGCTAGGGCACTGCGCGACCCGGATCTCTGTAAAGAGCCGTGGCCACGGCTCTTTAACCATGTGATCGGCTGTGTCCAACCACAGCCAGTCACATGTAAACACAGAGATGTCGGTAATCGGCGCTCCTCGCCTCACACTGACAGAGTGTGAGGAGAGGAGAGCCAATCAGGGGCATTTCCACACAGAGGACATCTAGGGATGTAATCAGGGCATTGATCATCAGTGCCCTGATTACAATTAAGTGCCCACCAGTGCCAGCAATGTGTGCCCACCACTGCCAGCAATCAGTACCCACCTTTGCCTACAGGTGCCAGCAATCAGTGCCCACAAGTGCCAGAAATCAGTGCCCACAAGTGCCAGCAATCAGTGGCCATTAGTGATGCCAGTAAGTGCTGGCTATCAGTCCTGCCCATCAATGCCCATCATAGCGAGCACGCCCTCTGGAAGTGGAACAGTGGAACCTTGATTAACGAGTAACGCGGTTAACGAGCGTTTTAAAAGATGAACAACTTTTTTTTTTAAATTCTGACTCAATTTGTGAGTGTTGTCTCGCAAAATGAGCAGAATTCAAGCTAATGGGGTGTGCAGTACCGCATTTGGCCAGAGGTGCGGGGGCGCCGGTGACACTCGGAATGGTTCGGAGCCGTTCAGAAATACTCTGAATCACTCGGAAATACTCAAACACTCGGAAATACTCCGTTCCCGAGTGTTTCCAAGCCTTTCCGAGGGTTTCCGAGTTCAGCCGAGCTGTCCCCAAGTATTTCCGAGGCTCTCCCCCACCCCACATGCGGTATTGCATGCAATAGAAGTCAATACGGAACAAAATTATCTTCGTTTCTATTGACTTCTATGGGAAAACTCGCTTTGATATGTGAGTGCTTTGGATTACAAGCATTCTCCTGGAACGGATTATGCTCGTAATCCAAGGTTCCACTGTATAGGGGATTTCGCCCAGGAGAGCCATTCTGCTGCAGTATATCTGCGTGAGCCGGTTGGGAACCGGTTAATTTAACACTTAAAGCGGGGGTTCACCCACACCGCCACAAAAAAAAAATATTAAAAGCCAGCAGCTACAAATACTGCAGCTGCTGACTTTTAATACATGGCCACTTACCTGTCCCAGGGTCCAGCGATGTCAGCAGGCGACGCCGAGAACCCGCTCGGTTCTCGGCAGCTGCCGCCGCCATCCTAGGTGAGGGAATCAGGAAGTGAAGCGTTGCGGCTTCACTTCCCGGTTCCCTACTGCGCATGCGCGAGTCGTGCTGCGCGTCCCAAGTGGTCCCCGCTCTCTCCTGGGAGCTGTGTATTCCCAGCAGACAGCGCGGTGGGGACGGGAAGAGGCGTAGACTCCCATGGGAGTCTATGCCGGAAGTGGGTGCAAATACCTGTCTTAGACAGGTATATGCACCCCCCTCCCCCCTGAAAGGTGCCAAATGTGATCCCGGAGGGGGGGAGGGTTCCGAAAAGCGGAAGTTCCATTTTTGTGTGGAACTCCGCTTTAAGTGTTGTTAAACCCGGATTATGAAAAACTCTCATATATGCTACTTTTTTTTAGTCATGTGACTGGCACAGCACCAATCAGGACTGTGCAGACACAGACTCATGCTGTAGAGAGCAAAAGAGTAAAAGAAGCCCCTCCCCCGAGGATCTTTCCCTGCAGATGCCAAAGAACAGTGTGACCACACAACAGTGCTGCAGGAATATGGTACTTAGAGGATTAAAAAACCAAAACAAAAATACAAGGACATGATATATATGATTTGTGTGAATGAATTGTGGCAATTAACACTTTGTTTATTATCACTTTAATATTTAACAATTGTTCACTATATGCTGTTCTTCATAATGGTATCTTTCTGGAGGACTGTATGCTTTGGTACCAGAACACAATTAGTCTGCATGTAATTTCAGCCATGGAATCAACTCCCTGCTGTTTAATTGTACGACCTAAGGGCTTGTCTCTACTTGTGGTAGCCCTCTGAAGTGTGATTTTCAGGGGATGCCTTTTTTGGAGGGCACTTGACTGGCAGTGAAAAGGCGTTATGTCACCTCCTCACTGCCTGTTTCAATCCCTAAAAGCCAGCATTGTCCTTTGCCATACCTCCCAACTTTTTGAGATGGGAATGAGGGACAACTATCAGCAAAAGTATGCAGGCATAGGACACACCCCATGCCACGCCCCCCTTAAAGGAGAATTGTACATAAACAAAAAAAGATTGGTTGAACCCAGAAGTGCTTTTTTAACACTACTATTCCCTTATATTGTCTTTTGGAGTTTACAAATGCAGCAATTTAGAGATCAGATGAAAGGTTTAGTGCTGGAAAACACTTTTTGATAGATAAAAAGTGAATTTTATATACAATTATATAGATCAGAACCAAAATGAGGGACAAATGAGGAGGAATGAGGGACAGAGGGACATTGCTCCAAATCAGGGGCAGTCCCTCGAAATCAGGGACAGTTGGGAGCTATGCTTTGCTATTCTATCCAAAGCTAAAAGAAAGTTTTTGCTTCAGATCCCCTTTGGGGTGTACAGTATTTCTAAAAAAAATTGTATCACTAGTTACTAACATGTATGCCTTTTCTGTGCTCTTCAGCACCATCTAGTGGCCATAATTTGGTATAATACTACTGTCCCTAATAAAAGATCCTTTATTCAGAAAAAAATAAGACTAAAGAACATTCGTTTTTGTCCAGTTAACACAGAACGAATGTAGGTGCAGATTCATTGGACACATGTTATGTAAACTTTATTTATAATTACACCCCTTTGTTGGTACGGATGAGGTTGATGCTTGTATCCTATTCTGGGGTCAGCCCCCATTCAAATCTTTTGCAGTGTTTTTGTGTTTTCACGCTTCAGGTGATTTTGTTTTGGCGAACGGAAAGCAGAATAATCTGTGACATCATTGATGTCCTTGTATCTGCTTCCTGTTTTTTTCTGCGCAGTGTGCCAATTTCTTCCCAGGCCCTCTGTCACTTGCCTTGGTTCATGTAATGGGCATCACGGAGGGGGTTGTGACCTCCACCAAGTCAATAAAAGTGTCCACATCCAGCATGAACACTTCTCAATCCTTCATTTTGTTTGCAGGCCTGAGGTTGCCAGGTACAAAAATGGACAAAAAACGTGCTAAAACACATGTTACACATTTTCAGGTACTCCAGTTTACGTCCATTTGGCCCAAAATGTGCATTTTAGCTTTTTTTAATCACTTGCTTACTGGGCACTTAAACCCCCCTCCTGCCCAGGCCAATTTTCAGTATTCAGCGCTGACGCACTTTGAATGACAATTGCGCGGTCATACAACCAAATGAAATTTTTATCATTTTTTTTACACACATAGAGATTTCTTTTGGTGGTATTTAACCGCCTCAGATCCGGGCCATTGCCAAATGACGGCAACAGCGCGGATCTAAATTGCCGGGACTACGTCCATTGACGTCGTCCTGTGCACGAGCGGCCTGCGCGCCCCCTGCAGGGCGCGCGCGGCGCGCTCGGTGATCAGCGAGTCTATGAGACTCGCCTGATCACAGATCAGAGTAAGGGGTTGGTCCCAACCCCTTACCACATGATCAGCTGTCAGCCAATGACAGCTGATCATGTGATGTAAACAGAGCCGGTAATCGGCTATTTTTCCTCCTCGCGCTGACAGCGTGAGGAGGAAAAAAAAAACCCGATCACCGGCGGCCGTGATCGGGACATCAGTCCCGATCACGGCGATCGTATAACACAAAGCAATAGGCAGCAGTGCTGCCTACCAGTGCCCACCAGATTAACCCATCAGTGCCCACAGTGCCATCAATCAGCGCCACCCATCAGTGCCCACAGTGCCACCCATCAGTGCCCACAGTGCCATCCATCAGTGCCCACAGTGCCACCCATCAGTGCCACCCATCAGCACCCACATCAGTGCCACCCATCAGCACCCACATCAGTGCAACCTATCAGTGCCCATCAGTGTCACCTACCAGTGCCCATAAGTGCCCATCAGTGCCGCCCATCACTGCCCATCAGTGCCACCCATCAGTGCCACCCATCAGTGCCCCCCATCAGTGCCCCCCATCAGTGCCACCTATCTGTGCCACCTATCCGTGCCGCCCATCCGTGCCGCCCATCCGTGCCGCCCATCCGTGGCCATCAGTGCCGCCTTATCTGTGCCCATCAGTACCGCCTTATCTGTCCCCATCAGTGCCGCCTTAACTGTGCCTATCAGTGCCGCCTTAACTGTGCCTATCAGTGCCGCCTTAACTGTGCCTATCAGTGCCGCCTTATCTGTGCCTATCCGTGCCCATCAGTGCAGCCTATCAGTGCCCACCAGTGCCGCCTCATCAGTGCATATCAATGAAGGAGAAATATTACCTGTTTGCAAAATTTTATAACAAACTATTAAACATGATTTTTTTTTTTTCAAAATTTTCCATCTTTTTTTGTTTGTTTAGCAAAAAATAAAAATCCCAGCTGTGATTAAATACCACCAAAAGAAAGCTCTATTTGTGGGAAAAAAATGATAAAAATTTCATTTGGGTACAGTGTTGTATGACTGCGCAATTGTCATTCAAATTGCGACAGCGCTGAAAGCTCAAAATTGGTCTGGGCAGGAGGGGGGTTTAAGTGCCCAGTAAGCAAGTGGTTAATCACAGCTGGGGTTTTTATTTTTTGCTAAACAAACAAAAAAAGATGGAAAATTTGTAAGAAAAAAAAATTATGTTTCATAGTTTGTTATAAAATTTTGCAAACAGGTAATTTTTCTCCTTCATTGATATGCATTGATGAGGCAGCACTGTTGGGCACTGATAGGCTGCACCGGTGGGCACTGATAGGCACAGTTAAGGCAGCACTGATAGGCACAGATAAGGTGGCACTGATGGGTGGCACTGATGACACTGATAGATGTTACTGATAGGTACCACTGATAGATGGCACTGATGGGCACTGATAGGTGACACTGATGGGCAGCACTGTTAATGAGGCACTGATTGGTGACACTGATAGGTGGCACTGTGGGCACTAATAGGTGGCACTGTGGGCACTGATGGGTGGCACTGTGGGCACTGGTAGGTGGCGCTGGTGGGCACTGGTAGGCGGCACTGTTGTGCACTGCTAGGTGGCACTGGCAGGTGGCACAGGTGGGCACAGATGAGCTGGCGGCAGCTCTCCTTGATCGGGACCGATGTCCCTCTGAGAGCTGCCGGTGATCGGCTTTTTTTTTTTCTCCTCACACTGTCAGCACGAGAAGAAAAAATAGCCGATTACCAGCTCTGTTTACATCACATGATCAGCTGTCATTGGCTGACAGCTGATCACATGGTAAGGGGTTGGGATCGACCCCTTACTCTGATCTGTAATCAGCCGAGTCTCATAGATCACAGAGCGCGCCGCGGGGGGGGGGGGGTGTGCAGGCCGCTCGGGCACGGGAGGACGTCTTTTGACGCCCTCCCGGCAAAGCAGGTCCGCGCTGTAGCCGTCATTCGGCTATAGCGCGGATCTGAAGAAGTTAAAAAGTTGAGTATCAAGCAGCAGCTCAACCCTGCGTGTAAATGGAGTGGTGTGAATGGCACCATTGAATATAGTGGGAATCTTCATGTTGAGCATTGGTAGGATTTGTGAAATTGCTCAGGGGTGAATGGGCCCTCCAGCAACATGTAAAAATGTAAATGGATAGAAGGCATCCCCTGGTGTGTGCACTGGAATGTACCCCGAAGAACCCCTGGAGGCCAGGAGTGCTTTGAAATGCAAATGCTGACTTTGTTGTATGTTTTTTGTTTGTTTTTTGTTTTTTTTTCTACTGGCAAGGAGTTTACACCATATACTATACATAGGCAGCCTATGCATAGTTTGTGCCAAACCCTATAACTAGGGATGCACCAATACCATTTGTTTTAGTACTCGCCGATACCAATTACCGATACCTACCGCAACTGTTTTGTTTACACTTCAGCTGTCAGCAATGGTACAAAGCATTGAAAAGTTATTTACAAATTAAATAAATATACAGTATATATATATATATATATATATATATATATATATATATATATATATGTATATATATTTACATTTTGCTTTTTTGTTTTATGTGAAATGTGTAGGTGTAAAAATATTAACAAACAAAGCAAACAAAAAAAAAAGTTTTAATTATTAATAGTTTATAAAATACAAAAAAACAACAACAGCTCTGTCCTGCATTCCTCCTCGCTGATCAGCGGGTGCCGGTGGTCATCCATTGGCTGGCACCCGCTGATCAGCTTGTGCACGCCCCCTACTCGGAAGTGCCGGATCACATACTAGGTACGTGATTTGGCACTGGAGAGCCGCTCTGCCGCTGTACTCCTACGTAGGGCGGTCGGCAAGAGGCTATTCTTGAATGATTGAATACTGTACTTTACAAAGAATTTGTACAATAATCCAGATAGACATCTTCAAAAGGGCCCACTAAAGCAAGTACAAAAACACAGGCAATGCCCATGGAAGGGTGAGGCAACCAGTTTTATGTGAGAAGACCATAAGGGTGTAAACCCAAGGTTATTGAGCAGGACAGATCTTGAAGTGTGCCTTAGTTTGCAAAACGTTGATCCATGCTTTTACCACCCTTTGACCACCTACCTACAAGTAGGTATGTCCCCATTGCAGCGGCTGCAATGCTTCACAATTATAAAACCACCATGTCACGTTTGACAGGCATTCCGCTTGCCAAAAACACGCAGTCAAAGAGACTGTGCTGCAGCTGAATACTAACCTCTCAGCACATGGTTGTGACATGGTATTACAATGTAAAATCTCCATTGAGACAATAAAAAAGCAGAGAGCAGTGGCTGTCAGTCGGCACTCTCCACTCTGATCCTCCAGTGCTCACTGGAGCGCCAGCCTGGAGAGGGCAGGCTCAGATGGCTTTGGCTCTCAGCCTCGCACTGAGAGCCGGAGCCAACTGATAATCAGGCAGCTAGGTGGATCCTGACAATATTGTTGGGATCCCTCCAGAGCCTAGAGTAGCTCTGCCACATCAGCTGAGGCTGCGTTGCTTTGATATACGAGTTCTTTGGATTATAAGCATTCTTCTGGAACGGATTATCCTCGTGATCCAAGGTACTACTGTGCTGCTCTTTAATTTTGCCTTTCCCATTGACTCCAATGCATTTCGCCAAAGTCTCCTGTGATTTGCTGAAATTACAAGAACATTTTCCCAATCTCTTCCATCACTACAGAGTTGTTTGTGGCCTCCCCTACGTAGCTGAACACACATGCACTAAGATATTGGAGTTGATTTACCATACCTCCCAACATTTTGAGATGGGAATGAGGGACACCTACTTGCAAATGTATGTAGGTATAGGACACGCCCCCCTGACACACACCCTTAAAAAAAAGTTTAATTATATCCACAAGTGCTTTTTTTTTACCACTACTATTCCTTTATATTTTCTTTTAAAATTTAAAAATGCAGCAATTTAGAAATCGGACGAAAGGTTTATCGCTGGGAAACACTTTTTGAAAGATAAAAAGTGTATTTTATATACAAGTATATGGATCAGACCAAAATGAGGGACAAATGAGGAGGAAAGAGGGACAGAGGGACATTGCTCCAAATCAGGGACAGTTGGGAGCTATGTATTTACTAAAGGTAAATAGACTGTGAACTTTGCAAAGTGTGGTTGCACACTGCAAGTGCAGTTGCTCCAGAGCTTAGTAAATGAGGGGAAGCTCTGCTAACGTCCATCATCCAAACACATGCAAGCAAAAATGCTGTTTTGTTTTTTTTCCTTGCACGTGATTGGGTATTCTTTCCCAAATGAAGCTTTACCTCATTTACTAAGCTCTGGAGCGACTGCACAGTCTAGTAAATGAACCTCATTGCCTTTTAATGTGAATCTCTGCAGTCAGTTCGCCTTTTTCTGCTCCTGGTGAATGTGTCCTGTATGAAGGAACATGGATATCGGAATGCCTCGTTACTGTACGGACCCTGGAAGTAGTTATTTGATAGGGTGGTCTGGGGGAAGACTGAGCAGGGATACATGACGGTAGTGGGAGCATGGGGGGAAGGGACGCTGTTTCCTTATATATCCCCCAGCTTGACAGCTGATCTCTGATGAATTCAAGCCTAGTATGCAGCAACTACTCAAAGAGCGTTCTTGTCGGGCTAATAGAGATAGCCAAGGAATGCTCAGAAACTTCCAGACAACTACTAGACAGAGAACATTACAAGAAAAAGAGCACCGGTAAATTGTGACTTCAACCTAATCTAATATGAAATATAAAGAATACAACATTCAATTTGTAATCCAAAAAAAATATCACATCTTCCGTATTTTCATACAAAGGAAAATAGTTATATTATATGTTCCGTGTAATGGAAGGAGTAATAAAATTTAACTAACATCTATAGAAAAGTTACTCCATCTGCAAATTAGAATTTTATATTCATTTTTATAAAGCTTTGCTGTACAAGGTGTTTCTTTGTATCTGTGATGTTATACAAATAGGGGAAATTATTTGATGTCTGAACAATGTGCCTTGGAAGTACTACACCCCCCATGCACTTCCTTTATTTTTTTCTTTAAAGGGTAACCACTTTCGTGGTGGGGGGGGGAAGAAAAAGCAAATAAAGAAAAAATAATATAGCACATATACTTGCAACACTAATCATATTGTAATTGAATGTTATTAAAAATAACCTTTTCTTTTCAATTTGCAGCCACTGTAATTTTCTGAAAATGCAATGCAATATGGCTACCTGGGGTTGTACAGAGTGTGCACTGACCACTCCCCAGAAACATCATTTCCTGCTTGTGTGATTGGCTCAATTTTCCCAGAAGTCTGCCTCAGATACAAGTCTGATTTCAGGCATCCCCTGCAACTATAATGGCATTAACATACAGATACAAAGAAACACCTTGTATAGCAAAGCTGTATAAAAATGAATATAAACTTCTAATTTGTAGATGGAGTAACTTTGGAGAAAATGTCATTTTTGGAGAGATACTTTCAATAGGAGCACGTCTAAAGGGATGCAGGCCCAGCAGCTGCACACCTGACAGTTAATTCTGAAACCACTCCCATTAGACTCACTCGGTACAGAGGCACAGACAAACACACAGGGATTTCTTCAGAATAACAAAAAGTAGAAATCTGCAACAAAGGTTGTTAGAATCCTTGCAATGTACATAGATCACCCAGAGGGGAATGTTTTTTTTTTCTTAACAAAAGTAACGCTTTAAAGTACTTCTTTAAAACATTGAAATACTTTAAAGCGGTAGTAAACCCTTCTATAGAACTAGAACTATATAGAACTAATAGAGTATCTCCTAAACGTGCACCATTTAGGAGATATTCACATCAGCAGTAGCCGATGACGTCACCTCGTATACGCAGTGATGCTGGGCATCCAGGGCAACACCGAGTGTGCCATCAATCCAGAGTGCCAAGGCGTGATGGTGACTCCTGTGCGCATGTGCGGGAGTGATGTCATCACGGCCTGGCAATTCAAAGGCTGGAGAACGTGAACCCAGATGGAAGACAGCTGCAGTGACAGCACAGCATTGGAGGTCTCCCTTTTAAAGGTAAGTGTCAGGTAGGAAAGTCATGCTCAAGGAAATGCCCATGCTCAGATGAATGTGCACACACACAGAACAGTCCATAGGACTGTACATAGCATTAGGACCCTGCATGAATCTTTATGGGCACGTGCACATACACGTGTGCATGAGGATTAGCATTGTGCACGTTCTTATGTGCGTGAGCGTGCTTGTTTGATGGACTTTGGTGCCTAGTGGCCTATTTAAAGCCTCACAGGACGCAGGTCCATTGCTGAGTGGTCATCAGCTCCTTCTGCTTGTGACCTGATCCTGTGCTCATATGTATCCTGACCTGGCTTGTCCATCCTGCTTGTAAGTGAACTGGTTTGTGACCCGAGCTTGCTTCCTGCCTGCTGTTCTGGTACATCTTCTGCTTGCTTAATGCTGACCTTGGCCTGGCCCTGACTCTGCTCCTGGTTCCTGACTTGTATTCCTGCTGCCCGGTCTTTGCTGACCTCTGCCCATCTGACCACGTACCCGAGATCCAGTATCTTCCTGCTGTCAGTTGGCCTGCTCCAGCTCCAATTCTGCTTTCAAGATATTTCAAATTGGATCTCCTAGAGGCACCTGTGCCACTCTGTGCCCTGTTATACCCCGTCATCTTCCCAGGGGAAACAGGAGAAGAGGTGTGAGGGCTAGTTTACACTTGCTTCGGACACGCTTTGTTAAAGCTCTCTGAACACCAGTCAAAGCTCCTGTCACTAAATAAAATGGTTAGCTTCCAGTCCTGTTTACAACTTGCTTTGCTTTGCTTCAGGCTTCGCTTCAAAAATTATACCCCGTGTCGCTTTAGAGGTGCTTCAAAGTGTCTTCAAAGACTCCATAGAAGTCTATGACAAAGCTCGGTTGAAGCATCATTGAAGCACCACCGAAGCATCATTGAAGCACCACCGAAGCATCATTGAAGCACCTTCAAAGCATCATCGAAGCACCACTGAAGCATCATCGAAGCATCATCGAAGCACCACTGAAGCATCATTGAAGCACCACCGAAGCATCAAAAACACATTATAAAAGCATGTTGAAGCGGTAGGCGCTTTAATGTGTGTTGAAGTCGAAGCAAGTGTAAATGAGCCCTAAGGGCAGCCCTCTCGTCAGTTTGGCCTTGACCAGGTGTGTGACAGTAAGGGCTCATTTACACTTGTTTCAGCTTCAACACACATTAAAGCCACTACCACTTCAACATGCTTTTTTGATGTGTCTGTGGTGCTTCGATGATGCTTCAGAGGTGCTTCGGTGGTGCTTCAAGCAAGCTTTGTCATAGACGTCTATGGAGGCTTTGAAGACACTTTGAAGCACCGCTAAAGCGACATGGGGTATCATTTTTTAAGCACAGCTGAAGCAAAGCAAACACAAGATGTTAACGGGACTGTAAGCTAACCATTTTATTTAGTGAACGGGGCTTTGCCTGGCGTTCAGAGAGCTTTAACAAGGCGTGTCCGAAGCCTTGTTTTGAAGAAAGTGTAAACTAGCCCTAAGTATGCCATAATGTGCTAGCGGTGCATACTAGCACATTATGTCATAACACTGACGGGGTCCCATCTTCCTTGTTGCTGTCTAAGGCTAACTGTGAGGTCAGACAGGACGCCCCTCCTCCTTTCACAGTTGTCCAACAACTAGCAAGGAGATTGCTGCTTTGACAGACAGAACTTTTTTCTTCTCCAAATACTTGCCAGAGACAAGTATCTCATGCTCTTGTGGAATGCAGGGGGGGGGGGGGGGGGGGCTCAAATACCCTAGGCAAGCAGGCAAGTGCTTGGGAATGGAGAAAAGTGCCGTTGCCAAAGTAGCCATGCCTTTGCTAGCTGCGTTGTTGGAAGGCCTTGGAGGAAGGAGGGTTGCCCTGTCTAACCTCACAGCTAGCCTTGGAGCGCACCTAAGATGATGGTACTGAGTGCTATATGTACTTCATCCCACAGATAACAGAACACAATTGAAAAATGGAAGTGAGACCTCTTTAAGCTCCCTGGCGGTATTCCCGAGTGTGGCTCGGGGTGGAATTTCAGAACCAGAAGCGGTAACCCCGAGCCACACTCAGGATCGCATCGCAGGATCCAGGAAGAGCTTACTTACCTTGTCCCCAGGATCCTGCGATGTCTCCCCGCAGTGTGAGCGGCTCGTCCTCCGCTCGATTCATCCCGGAGCCGGACTCCGTTCCCTGCGAGCTTTGCGACGCACGGGGACGGAGAACGGCGCCAAATTCAAAAAGTGAAACACACAATACATACAGCATACTGTAATCTTACAGATTACATTACTGTATGAAATTAATTCACATCCCTAGTGCTTTGTCCAGTGCCCTGCATGCAGTTTTATATTAAAAAACTGTTCTTTCTGCCTGGAAACTGGAGATTGTCCATAGCAACCAAAACCGTCCCTTTACATCCAAAGCGGTTTTAGACCAGCTGGAAAACAGCGATAATAAATTAGAATCACTCGCAGAATTGAGCGCTAGTGATTTGTGGGGAGATCCGTCATCAAACACTGAAAGTAATGACAGCGACAATTCTGCAAATGAGCAAATTTCAGTGTTTTTGGTTTGATTACACTATTGAATCATTTTTATTATTATTATATTATTATTTGGTATAATTATTTATAGTTATTTATTATATTATTATTTATGATTTTGTGTTTCAAACTTGATCATACCCGGGATGTCTACTAGACAGATTTAAGTGAGTTATTCCTCAGAATTACAGGCCTACAATATAAAACGCCAAATTTCCATGCAAAATAATGGTACCACTTTCAGCATCAAAAATATGAAATAATCATACCGCCAGGGAGGTTAAAGCCTTCTTACACCAGTGGGCTTAGTCTGGCACAATAAATAATGTGTTCCAGATGCAGTCCATTTGGTATTCTGACCTTGGTAGTAAAATGGGTGATGAAGTGACAAACTGGAAGCAGGTAATATATCAGCAACACATCTTAAAAATTACTAGAGGAACTTTAAAGACATGTAGCATTTCGGGGCCATACAAGCCCCCCCCCCCCCCCCCTTTATCAAGGCTACAGAATGATGTTCCTACACCAGTATGCTGGAGATGGGTTGGCAACCAAGCTGTAGTGCTAAAATGCAATGAGGTCACCGACCCGTCTGTTCTGTCTGGCAGAAGTGCCCGGATCACAAGACTAAACAGCTGCTAGGAACTTTCTTATTTGTGTATTGTAACTGTAGTCTGACATGTTAACTGTGGGACATCTGATTTCATGGAAGCCTTATGCCTGCCATACATGGCTCAAATTTGGCTGTGGGTGGCCCTGTTTGCACCACCTGGCTCAACAAAAGTCAGTTTTTCAATCAATCTTTGTTGAAGGAGCCAGGTGGAAATCTGTTGGCCATACAGTTACTGCATCCAATCAGATGCACCCAGTGCTCGGGCAGTATGACAGCTGCAGGTGCCAGCTGTCAGAATACAATAGCCATAGCTCCCGACTATCCCTCATTCAGAACAAAGTCCCTCTGTCCCTCTTTCCTCCTCATTTGTCCCTCATTTTGGTCTGATCTATATAGTTGTATAAAAAATGCACTACTTATCTATCAAACATTGTTTTACAGTGCTAAACCTTTCATCCAATTTCTAAACTGCTGCATTTGTAAATTTCAAAACCCAATATAAAGGAATAGTAGTGGTATAAAAAAAACACTTGTGGATTTAACTAATCTTTTTTTTTTGTAAAATTCTCCTTTAAGGGGGGTGTGGCAAGGGGTGTGTCCTAAGCCTACAAAATGTTGCTGATAGTTGTCCCTCATTCCCATCTCAGAAAGTTGGGAGTTATGCAATAGCCGACAAGCTGTTTAGCACAGATGGAGGAATCCATCGAATTGCGTATGGCTAGCCTGAGCAACTTAGTCTTTAACAGATTGAGCCACTCTGTAACCTCCAGAAGTTTGACTTTCAAGCTCTTGGCCCTGTTCACATCTAGCGATTTGGATTTGCGGCAGAATCGCTGTGATTCTGCCTGCAATTCCACATTGCACTGCAGTAGTTTCAAAACGCACAAGGTGCGTTTCGGTGGCCTTCATTTTTAATGGCACCCCAAACATGGAGAGGCTTTGCCACAACTGTTGCACAATAAATTGCGGTAAACGGCATCACGCAAGATGATTTTTCAAAGCACTTCTATAGTGTGAAACGCGTCAACCTACCTGCATTTCTCCTGCCTGTACCCATCCAGTGCTTTTAATATTTTATGTTTCAATAAAGACTTTATACTTTACTTTCTGTGTGGGTGTGTTGCCGATTCGAAGATTCTCTGTTCCAGGCATCATGCAAAGCTTGACGCCCAAAGAAGCTCCAGCGCAAAATGTCGTTGCCGCCTTTGCTGCGCAATTTATCGTGTGGCAATTGCAGCAAAACCGCACCGCATTTGTGGTGCCAATAAAAAGGATTGGCACCTGAACACGCGTGGTGAATTTTGCCACTATTGCAGTGCAATTTGGAATCATGGATAAAATTTTGGCGATCCCAAATCGCCAGATGGCGAACGGGGGCATTACCTCCCAATTAAACTACGCACAGCAAAGGCAGTCACAAACTGACTACATTCAATCAGAAGTGGTCATTGTGTGATCATCTTCTCCATGACATTCGTTCAATATCTACAGTAGGTGGATAGTCTGCACATAATTGGACAGTGTATGGAGGATAATCATTAGGAGTAGCAATTAAACGCAAAGCAGAATAAACAAAGGATTCCTATAAAGTAAACTACACAAGTAACCTAGCAGCAAACAGGCTCCGTGCACTTTAGGCATTTAACTTCGTTGTATGGGGCTCTGGTGTTTAGCTTTGGACAAAGGGCTCAGGTGTCCCTTCCAGCCCCCTGCCGGCAGCCTGTCAAACTTTATGACAGGCTGACAGCCGATGCGGATGAACGGGACTGGATGGTGCACTTAGCAGTAGGAGTCCAGGGACAAATGCCCAGAAGGTGGATTTACTGTGCTCAGGGCATTTGTCCCCGGGTGTACACTGCCCTAAATGTAATGGGGCGTACACACAGTCGGACTTTTCGACCGGACTGGTCTGACGGACGCCGACGGACCGAATCAGGCGGACAATCCGATCGTGTGTGGGCTTCACCGGACCTTCAGCGGGCTTTTCCAGTCGCAAATCTGACAGACTTTAGATTTGGAACATGCTTCAAATCTTTACGTCGGAACTCCGCCGGACCCAGAAGTCCGCTCGTCTGTATGCTAGTCCGACGGACAAAAACCGACGCTAGGGCAGCTATTGGCTACTGGCTATCAACTTCCTTATTTTAGTCCGGTGTACGTCATCACGTACGAATCCGTCGGACTTTGGTGTGATCGTGTGTAGGCAAATCCGTTTGTTAGAAAGTCCGTCGGAAGTCCGTCAAAAGTCCGTCGAAAGTCAGCTGGAAAGTTTGTCGGACCAGTCCGGTCGAAAATTCCGCCCGTGTGTACGCAGCATAAGTACCACTAGGTGCACTATCCAACCATGTCCAGCAGCTGTCAGCCTCTCATAGAGATTGACAGGCGGCCTGCAGCGGGGATGTACGGTGCACCTGTACCTTCTGGCCTGCAGCTAAATGTCAGCGCCCCATGCACCATGGCTAAATGCTCAATGTTCATGGGGCCTTAGTCTCTCCAGATTGCACAATGGCCCAATCATTGGTTATGACTACATGATAGGCGTGCGCGCAGGGTGTGCCGGATGTGCCTGGGTACACCCTAATCACCCCATGTGCATTAGCGTTTAGCGTGCCAGTGGCTAGCGTAAATGCCCCCTTTATATAAAAGGCTAGGTTCAACCTTCGGAACATGTTACACCCGTATTTAGGGTGTAACGTAATATGCTCCCAATCAGCTGTCTCCCACCACCACAGCCTCCTCCCTGTGACAGCAGGTGGCGCTCATGTGCGTTTGAGCTTCGGGGTGCACGCCCTAACGCAATAGGCTGTGGACTACATGCTACTACTGAATGGGAGTTTTGTAACTTATTCCATAAAGAGCAATCTGTTCCATCTGCCTGGTGATCAGTTGCTACACCTACAGCATGACCACTCGGGTGACTGAGATTCCTCAAAAAACTTTCACCCGAAAGGAAGAATACTCCACAAACATGACACTGGGCCTTGGGATGTGGGTAGCGTTGGGTCAATTAGGGACACCCAAAGCATTTGTTATAGGATGGAAAATCATTTTTTTGGATAGTATAGGGAAGAGTTCAATGGGTTTTTTTTTTTGAGACCCCACTGTGATCCCCTTTTTCAATCATTTCTTATTCTTGTGATACAAAAGAGAACATTTATAAACAGTATTTTTGTCTGTGTCCCCATTGGAGGGATTTTCAATCACTTCCTGTTTGGAAAGGAAGTAAGGGGAAATCTTTACAATAAGAATGCAGACAGCAATAAACAGCTGACACTAACACTAATCCTCCCTAACAATAATCCCCCCCTAAAGTGTTACTAAACCCAGGACCCTGCATTCACTATATCTTGTCTCCCTCAGAACATGGAAATGCAATTATTTTAGTAAATAGAAACTGCTAAATACCTTTTCACATCAGCACTATACAGCAGTCTTATGAATTATTTTGGTGTCTGGTTAAAGCTTGTAGGAGGAGTTTTCATTCTCCTCTGATTGTCCTATGAGGCTACAGGGCCCCTGACCCTCTGTCTGGACAGTGTGGATTGGCCCTGTGCTGATCACATGCACCTCCCCCCAAAAAAAAATAAACAACTCTCTAGCAATACACACCAAACTGAGCATGTGCAGAGTGCCTCCTAGGGTTCTGTACTAACAGGAGATGGTTTGGGGTGAGTAAAAGAAAGGGAGGATCAGAAAAGACAGGCTCAAACAGCCTTTTTACACAATGTGGAAGATTAACCCCTTAGGTTCCACAGTGAGTATAACAAGCATGCTTTACTGCATATACAGACTGATTTTACTGTTGTGGGTTTAGTAACACTTTAACTCTCCACATAACCTTCACACTAAATCACCTCAAAACCCTAGCACTATTGTAGCCCCAAAGTAAAAGCAGCATTAAACCCAATATCGAACATTGAATATGTTACAGCTTACTAATTCTTAGATGTGATGACCACATTAGTTTTTTTTTTTATGCTTTCTTTTTTTCTATTTTCATCTGGTGATCTGATCAGTAAATCTATTGTTTTTCAAAAGAACAAGCTCTCTTCCAAATCTATCAGGGATGAGACAAACCATTTAACCACCTTTTACTTATTTATTTATTTATGTACGGTAAAAACCTTTATCCCAAAAGGAAAAAGAAGCTGTTTGCTGTCACTGATTATAAAAAGTGTGAGCTGGAGTTTGGCTTCAATTTGTTAGTGTACCTAAATTTGCTAGTATATCTAACACTCCCCCCCCCCCCCCAGACTGCTGCTGTCCAAAAGGTGCCCCCTGTGCTCCTTCATCCAGAGTGGGGGCGCTCTAAAACAGGGGTGTGCTACTGACCTGATCAACAGGTGAAAACAGAGGGGGAAAAGCCTAAAAGAGAAAACGAATGCAGCCATCACATCTAATGGTTGGTAAGTTGCAATATATTGTATTCGTTGTTTTGGGGCTCCTTTCAGCTTTCCCTGTAACCCTTACACTTACCCTGTATCCCCAGCATTTTCTGTAACCCTGAAGTTAATCCTCCTTGTAACATTAACACTAACTTTCACATCAACCCTCTCTGGGACCATAGTACTAACCCTCCCCTTAAACCCCCAACTAACCCTTTCTGTAACCTGAACATTAACTATAATACTTCCTCTCCCTGTTACCCTAACACTAACCCCTTTCTATTATGTAAAGGTAACCCCATGTTTGAACACACCCCTCTCCAGTGCTGGAATCCTCTTCACCAAAAAAGGATTCCTGGGATCCCAATGCCAGGATCTACTCTTCTGAATAAGATGTAGTGCCCTCCCGGTTAGTGTAGGTTGCTAGGTAAAGTTAGTTAGATCCTGTGGATCAGGGATTAATTGTTCTAGTCTGTTCGGTGTTTCACAGGCTGCTGGACTGATTGCCTCCCTCTGCATTCTAGAGGATTCTAGAATTACAGTGGGAGGAAGAACGGGAGAACAGCTTGAAAATTTATGGGGAGTCTAGCCAATCCCCAGAGCAGGTGTGTCCAGTAGGTGTCTGGAGAGCCCATAAATAGACTGAAGCCTAGACCAGAGGGAGAGAGTTCCTGGGTCCAGTCCTGCTGGAGGAGACACCTGTGCAGGGAATCTGCCCTTGGGGCAGGATTACTGAAGGTGCCATCTGGAAGACATTGAGTACCTATCTGAGGCTTTAGCTGGCCTAGTCCTGGAGTTGCTTGGGTCTGGAGATTACCAGGAGGAAGGTACTCCAAAGGTGTCCAGCTGTCCTATGGTGGTGTGAGTCTGTGTCTCACCGAGGAATGCACGGTGGATATCGGAAGGAGGCAACCAATGATTCTGTGGCTGTGTGAGTAGATGACCCCAGTGCTGGAAGTTAGTGATTGTGTGCAACTTCTGGGAAAATCCTAGTCGCCTATCAGCATTAAATATTCTGTGGGACAGAAGAAGTCCTCAAGGAGTGCGATTCAACATTGTTTTTCTTGCGGTACCCCATGGGGTACCTCATCCCATCATTCCAATAAAACCCCCCGAGGCTGGGTTCAAATATATGCGAATTGGATGTGTTTTTACACGCATCAAACTTGCATACTATGTGAATGTGACCGGCTCTCGTGTCCAGGGTGGTCGCGGTGCAGTTTTGAAAAGATTCCTGTACATTTTTGGGTCCGGGTTCAGGTGGGAACCAGAACTGCAGCCATACATGTGTGAACCCAGCCTAAAAAAACACCCGTAGACTGTTCCATTTGAACCAGTAAAAGTGGAGAAAATGTTGTGCGCCTGGCTGTGTGTGCACTAATCTGGGGGGGTAAAGCATCATTATGGGGTGCTCTATAAAATTATAATCCCATATTTCTCTGCCTGGATTCAACTATCTTTACAGGACATTTGACAACGCTTTAGGAACATTCCCGGCATTAATAGTCCAACAAATATGAACCAACAAGTCAGAAGATTCTCATATCTTGTCCACTGCACACATATAAATGTAATGTATTCTAATCAAATGAATTGCCGAGATCGGAAATCAGCAAATCCCACAATGATGTCAGAGGTGGCAGAAATAATCATTATTTTTTTTAAATGACGGCAAAGCATTGAATAAGCAGCTGGAAAGAGGAAAATGTGTGCTTAACCGCTTCAGCCCCGGAAGATTTTACCCCCTTCCTGACCAGAGCACTTTTTGCGATTCGGCACTGCGTCGCTTTAACTGACAATTGCGCGGTCATGCGACGTTGCACCCAAACAAAATTGACGTCCTTTTTTTCCCACAAATAGAGCTTTCTTTTGGTGGTATTTGATCACCTCTGCGGTTTTTATTTTTTTCGCTATAAACAAAAAAAGTGCGACAATTTTGAAAAAAACGCAATATTTTTTACTTTTTGCTATAATAAATATTCCCCAAAAATATATAAAAAAACACTATTTTTTTCCTCAGTTTAGGCATATTCTTCTACATATTTTTGGTAAAAAAAAAAAATCGGAATAAGCGTATATTGTTTGGTTTGCGCAAAAGTTATAGCGTCTACAAAATAGGGGATAGTTTTATGGCATTTTTATTATAAATTTTTTTTTTTACTAGTAATGGCGGCGATCTGCGAATTTTATCGGGACTGCGACATTATGATGGACACATCGGAGACTTTTGACACATTTTTGGGACCATTGGCATTTATACAGCGATCAGTGCTATAAAAATGCACTGATTACTGTAAAAATGTCACTGGCAGGGAAGGGGTTAACACTAGGGGGTGATCAAGGGGTTAATTGTGTCCCCTAGTGTGTGTGCTAACTGAAGGGGGGAGGGGACTGTGTAGGGGAGATGACAGATCGCTGTTCATACTCTGTATGAATACATGATCAGTCTCTTCTCCCCTCAGAGAACCGGAAACTGTGTGTTTACACACACAGATCCCGGTTCTCGGTGTGTCACCAGCGATCACGGGAGCCTGGGGGTGATCGTGACCACGGGCACTCACATCGGGCGGCAGGCGCGTGCTCGCCCCTAGTGGCCATAAGGCGAAGCGAAGTTACATAGTTACATAGTTAGTCAGGTTGAAAAACGACACAAGTCCATCCAGTTCAACCATTAAAAAAAAATAAAAAAAAATCGTACAATCCAATATACCCAATACTATACCCACAGTTGATCCAGAGGAAGGCAAAAAACCCCAGCAGAGCACGCTCCAATTTGCTACAGCAGTTACATAACGTTATTTCGCCCAGCCTCACCATTCTGCCGCAGTTAAACTGCGGCGGCTGGTCGGCAAGTGGTTAATAAATAGGTCCTATGGAAGATACATTGTATCTGAATGCAGGTTCAGCAAATGCTGGTCCAGGTCCAATCCACCATCTCAGCCATAAAGTGACCCTATAGATTATTTTATTTATTTATTTTTTACATAATTTTTTATTGTTTTCTGGATAATTTGTACAAACAAGAAGTTATCATACAGAATGTGTAAATAACGCTTATATTGGAAGAACGGTAAATACAGTATGTGCGGTTCATCTGATAATAATAATTTGTACTCTTAACGTAAGCATGGATAAACAGTTGGACCATTTTACAGTTTAACATTTTAACAATTCTAGATTCCTTGTCAAAAACCCATTCTAAATGAGTCATTTTGAGCATTTTAGAGTATGATAAAGTATAATAAAATAAAGATATAAAATAGGAATAAAATAAAAGCAAAAATAACTTCAAATTCCTGATAAATATAAGCGAAGAGGACCATGAAACCTGGAACTCTAAAGGCCCTACAAAAAGTATAGATTATTTTGAAGTTTCTGTACATGCAGTAGTTTTCTTCAATTTTTTTTTTTTTGTAACTTTTAGTAGCAATTAAAAAAACACAAAAAAATATTTAAAAAAAAACTTAACCCAGACTTACCGCAGTGGATCCTGCCACAGTGGCAACAAAGACCTTGATGACCATTTTGCCTGCGGAATCGAGAGAACCCTGTTATAACGTAACAAGGACCCCGAGCGTGTGACTGCCAGCCAGAATCCCCGAGCACTGTGTGTAACCCTAACCAGCTCTCCCTGCTCTCTGCACATTGCAACCTAATCATTGGCTGCGAGATATTTTGGGACCGATTGGCTCTCGCGGGGCATCTGTTGTGCGCAGACTAGCAACTGCATCAGAGCAGGTTAGGTTGGCCCCCAGTCCGTACAAGGAAAGGTAAAACAATACACCAATCAGAATGTCCTTGCAGCGTGCAATTGATTTCATATGCTGTAAATCACTCATAACAGCCGTGGTCGGAGGAAAAACACTTATGCCGCGTACACACGGTCGTACTTTTCGTCTACAAAAGTCCAACGGACGCTGACGGACTAAAGCTGGCTGGTAATCCGATCGTGTGTGGGCTTCTCCGGACTTTCAACGTACTTTTTTAGCCTCAAATCCGACGTACTTTAGATTTGAAACATGCTTTAAAACTTTACTTCGTAACTACGACGGACCCCGAAATCCGCTCGTCTGTGTGCTAGTCCGACGGACAAAAAGCCACGCTAGGGCACCTATTGGCTACTGGCTATGAACTTCCTTATTTTAGTCCGGTGTACGTCATCACGTACGAATCCGACCGACTTTTGTGTGGTCGTGTGTAGGCAAGTCCGTTCGTTAGAAAGTAGGCCGCAAGTCCGCCGCAAGTCCACCGAAAGTCTGCCGGAAGTCTGTCGGACAGGCTGTCTGACTTTTGTAGACGAAAAGTACGACCGTGTGTACGCGGCATTAGCAACTGAAAGACACAGCAAATACGACTTTTTTGTTATGTCGTGACGCACAGGTGGTTGTGTTATGACATGGGGCTTAAAGGGGAGCTCCATTTTTCTACAGCTTTCTGCAAACCATGTTCTTCTCTGTTAAGTTTCTATAGCCATTTAAAGTATGTATTGTGTTTAGTGGGAAAGGTGGAAGGGTTTTTTTTTGTTTTTTTTGTCACATTATCTCCCTGCAGCTGTCTAGAGTTACCCACAGCTTAAAAAAGAATGTTCAACTTCTGACACAGACAACGAAATCCATGTGTGTATGCAGTAGTTCCCACAAGATGACATTTACATCCTTCAAGAGCATGTGCAAGTATGGCAGAACAAGATATTAAAGGGTCAATCCACCCAAAACATATATTTAGGTTGGAATTATACCTGTACCTATGCATTTTCCATTTAAACGAATGGAAATGAATCAAAACACATATTGACGTGTGTTGACGCGCGTTAATGTGCGTTGTTGCATGCTACAAAAAGCTTATTATTGGATGACAACGCTCGCCATGACATAGGTCAGTACAACCCATCATCAGGTTTTTTTCACCTCATCTTCAATCACCTCACAAGCTTACAAATTCTCCTTATTGCAGAGCTCCAATTAAGTGGTCTCCAAACTGCGGCATAAGGACCAAATGCGACTCTTTTCTAGCTTTTATCCTAACCCTTGGGGTACTATTCCTCCCACTGACACCAACAGCTGGGCCTAAATCCTGCCACTGACACCAATGATAGGAGATTATGATGGGGCATTAGTCCTCCCACTACCAACAATGATGGGGCGCTATCCCTCCCACTAATACCAATGATGGGACACTAGTCCTCCCACTGATACCAATGATGGGGTACTATTTTTCCCACTGACACCAACAGCTGGATCTAAATTCTGCCAATGACACCAATGATAGGAGATTATTCCTCCCACTAATACCAATGATGGGCACTATTCTTTCCACTATTACCAATGATGGGGCACTATTCCTCTCACTAATACCAATAATGGGGCACTAGTTCCCCCACTGATACCAACAATGGGGCATTAGTCAGCCCACTAACATCAATAATGGGGCACTATCCCTCCCACTGATACCATTGATGGAGCGTTAGTCCTCCCACTAACATCAATGATGGGGCCCTATTCCTCCCACTGACACCATTGATGGGGCATCAGTCCTCCCACTACCACCAATGAGGGGGCACTATTCCGCCCACTGATACCAATGATGGGGCATTAGTCCTCCCACTGATACCAACAATGGGGCACTATACCTCCCACTGACACCAATGATAGGACTTTATTCCTACTAAACCCTATGTTAGCACTATGTAATTTTTTTTTCTCCTAATGACCAACAAGCCTGAGGCATTGTTTATATCAGTGGTGCTGGGACATTTTCTACTCCCAGCCCCATAAAGTCTAAAAGACAGTACACTGGCCTTTTATTTATAAAATTTTGAGATCCTTGCTCTAAATCAAAAAGTCATAGGCCACTTGCAGCGTGATGCGGAAGCAGCATACATTCAGAGTCGAGGTGCAGAGAACAGAAATATATTATAGTTCGGAAAAATACAACAAGCCCAATGGGAAGACAACCCATCCGAGACCACTCACAGGATGTAACAACAATGAATAGTAGCAGAAGGTCTCAGGTGTGACAGCTTCTGTCTCGAGGGGTGGATTGTGGCCTGGTTGGTCTATACCTTTTGTGTAAGGTGATGGACTGGCCAAGCGTGTCTCCAGACCTTAACCCTATTCAGCATCTGTGGGGCATCCTCAAGCCGAAGGTGGAGGAGCGCAAGGTCTCTAACATCCACCAGCTCTGTGATGTCATCATGGAGAAGTGGAAGAGGACTCCAGTACTAACCTGTGAAGCTCTGGTGAACTCCATGCCCAAGAGGGTTAAGGCAGTGCTGGAAAATAATGGTGGCCACACAAAATATTGACACTTTGGGCCCAGTTAGGACATTTTCACTTAGGGGTGTGCTCACTTTTGTTGCCAGGGGTTTAGACATTAAAGGCTGTGTGTTGAGTTATTTTGAGGGGACAGCAAATTTACACTGTTATACAAGCTGTACACTCACTACTTTACATTGTAGCAAAGTGTCATTTCTTCAGTGTTGTCACATGAAAAGATAGAATAAAATATTTACAAAAATGTGAAGGGTGTACTTCAGGCTAAACATGAAGATCCAAAGCCTCAGGTGTATGGGGATCAAAAGGGTTAATCATAACTCCTTCACCTGGGCTCAAGGTTGACTCCTATGATGAGTTGAGAGAGTCATCTGGGCCCACAGAGGCTTCTGGACTGTCTGTAGATGCTCTACTGGGGCCTTCACCTGCCGACATTGTAGGGGCTGGAGGCTCTAGCACAAGGGGAGGCAGGGACCATTCATCGGGAACCTTTTGAACTGGTGGGACATCTATGGCATTGTGTTTCTCTATATCACCAGCAGGTTTGGCAGAGCAGTAGCCACTAAACACACAGGGTCTCAGCAGGGTTTTCCACTGATACCAATGATAGGGCATTAGTCCTCACACAAACACCAATGATGGGGCACTAGTCCTCCCACTGATACCAATGACAGGGCTCTATTCCTATGTATGCATTGTCAATTTTTTTTTTTTGCTCTAGCCACACCCAAAATGAGTGGGAGCCAGGATCTTAAAAAACTCTGCCTTACCTAAGATGGCCACCAGAGTTACATGGGGTGCCAGTATCCAACCGGATAGCTGCCCTCTGTGATCCAGGAAACCATAGAGGAACTAGGTTCCTCCCTACTTCCTCTCCCTCTGTAATGTCGCTGAGCACCACCTGCAGTGGAGAAAATAGACTGCACATCTGTACACACTCACAGACTTTCAAAAACTCCCTTCTCTCCAAGACGCCCTGGGCAAGATATTCTAACCACCATCCCCTGTTAATGAAAGAATGGAATCAAGATTTAAGCCACACTCTCCCCTAAGGACTGGCATAAAGCCTCCCTATTTTTGCACAAATCCTTTTGCTATGCACAAGAAAAAATTGTGTTCATTATATCCTCCGAGAAATTGTGCAAGTACAGCAGAACCGAATTTTAAAGGCTCAATCAACCCAAAATAGATATTTAGGTTAAAATGACACCTATTGTGCCATGAAAAATTGTTCATACCCCTTGAGATTTTCCACATTTTGTCATGTTACAACCAAAAACGTAAATGTATTTTATTGGGATTTTTTTCAAATAAATATGTGAAAAGTGTGGGGTACATTTGTATTCACCCCCCGTGTCAATACTTTGTAGAACCTCCTTTCACTACAATTACAGCTGCAAGTCTTTTTGGGGATGTCTCTACCAGCTTTGCACATCTAGGGTGAGATTTTTGCCCATTCTTTTTTGCAAAATAGCTCAAGATCTTTCAGATTGGATGGAGAGCGTCCCCAGTCTCAAGCCTTTTGCAGACTCTAACAGGTTTTCTTCTAAGATTGCCCTGTATTTGGCTCCATCCATCTTCCCATCAACTCTGACCAGCTTCCCTGTCCCTGCTGAAGAAAAGCATCCCCACAACATGATGCTGCCACCACCATGTTTCACAGTGGGAATGGTGTGTTCAGGGTGATGTGCAGTGTTAGTTTTCCGCAGTGGCGGCTGGTGCTCAAAATTTATGGGGAGGCGCAAATAAACGGAAAAATTCTGAAAAAAAAACATCAATCGCAGTCGCTGTCATCAAAATACAGCCACTGTATCATCAAAAACGCAGCCACTGTGTCATCAAAAACGCAGCCACTGTGTCATCAAAAACGCAGCCACTGTGTCATCAAAAACGCATTCACTGTGTCATCAAAAACGCATTCACTGTGTCATCAAAAACGCATCCACTGTGTCATCAAAAACGCATCTACTGTGTCATCAAAACACATCCACTGTGTCATCAAAACACATTCACTGTGTCATCAAAAACGCATCCACTGTGTCATCAAAAACGCATCCACTGTGTCATCAAAAACGCATCCACTGTGTCATCAAAACGCATTCACTGTGTCATCAAAAACGCATTCACTGTGTCATCAAAAACGCATCCACTGTGTCATCAAAAACGCAGCCACTGTGTCATCAAAACGCATCCACTGTGTCCACTGATCCCAGAAACCATGATTGTCTCCTTAATAGCAGCCAGCATCTCTTTGAACAAGGGGGAAGGGGGGCAAGTTATCAAAGAAAGATAATCACAGTGATTTGGGGGGCTGGGAGAGGATGCTTTATGTGCTAGGGGCCACTTTGGGAGCAGAGAGGATTTGTGCTGGGGGGGTCTAATTTTATATTCAACCCCCCTTCTAGCACAAATCCTCTCTGCTCCCAAAGTGGCCCCTAGCACATACAGCATCTTCTCCCAGCCCCCCAAATCACTGTGATTATCTTTCTTTGATAACTTGCCCCCCTTCCCCTGCAGTGTCATATTCAGACCTCAGATCAGCACGTCCTCCTGTGTATGTGTCCATTTTCCTCCCCCTCTGTCTGTGTATAGGAGGTGTCTTCAGTCCGTGTGTTAGTGAGACAGGAGGGGGGGGAATGGGGAAGAGAGGGACAGATGCAGCTGTGCTGTGCTGTGCTGGAGCTCACCCTCCTTGCCAGACAGCAACCCATCCCTCATACTGCTCTTACCTTCCTCCTGCAGCTCCGCTCGGCCTAAGAACGGAGCTGCCGACGTCACTTCCGGCTTTCGTCGGTTTCACGAAAGCCGGAAGTGACCTCAAGATTTGAAAAGCAATGCTCCCGCCCATAGAATCACACTGATTCTACGGGCAGAAGATAATTGGCGTTTTCATTTGTGCCACAAGGCGGGTTAAAAGCCCGCAAATGAAGCGCCACGTCTGCAATCTCGTGATTGCATTGACGTGGCGCTTCCCATAGTGCACTGCGTCCGGCGCCACAGTGCACTTTGTTAAAGTACTTTTTTTTTTTTTGTTCTTGAAGGGGCCATTTTTAAAAAAAAAATTTTTGTTTGAATTTTTTTTTTTTGACTACAGGAGGGGGGGCGGCGCCCAGGCGCCCCCTATGGACGGGGCTTCCACTCTCCCTGCTATATTGTTTACTTTAAATTATGAAGAATCTTACAGGAGGAGCTGGAACACATGGAACACCAAAAGCTCCCACGTGAGCAGGAATTAGATGGGGTCAGGGAATTATGCAGAGAGATTACGCTGTTGAAAAATCCAAGGCCTATAAGTAGGCAGAGGCTAATTCCACCAGGCTTAAAGTGATTGTAAAGTCTTGTTTTTTTTTCCTCTAAAAATAATAAACATGCTATACTTACTTCCTCTGTGCAGTGGATTTGCACAGAGCAGCCCCGATCCTCCTCTTCTCTGGCCCCTCTTCTGTGATCCTGGCCCCTCTCTCCTGTTCAATGCCCCCACAGCTAGCAGCTTGCTATGGAGGCACCTGAGCTGAGTCACAGCTCCCTGTGTCCAATCAGACAACTAGCCCCGACCCGGCCCCACCTCCTCTATCCCCTGATTGGCTAACTGACTTTGACTGACAGCAGCAAGAGCCAATGGCGCCGCTGCTGTGTCTCAGCCAATCAGGAAGGAGAATCTCAGAAGGGCTGAGACACTGGTGGACATCGCTGGACAGAGACAGACCTCAGGTAAGTGTAAGGGAGGCTGCTGCACACAGAAGGCTTTTTATCTTAATGCATTCTATGTGTTAAGATAAAAAAACCTTCAGTGTGCATCAGCCCCCCTAATACTTACCTGAGCCCCATTTCGATCGAGAGTCTCGACTGTCCGGGACTCTCCCTCCTCATTGGCTGTGACCGCAGCGCGGTGCCATTGGCTCCTTCTGTTGTCAATTAAAGTCCGAGAGGCAATTCGGCGAGAGAGGTGGCGGGGCTGAGCCGCTCGGCCCCCGTGTCTGAATGGACATACAGATCAGCAGCTCGGCTCAGGTGCCCCCATAGCAAGCTGCTTGCTGTGGGGGCACTCAGCAGGAGGGAGGGGCCAGGAGTGCCAGCGAGAGACCTGAGAAGGGGAGGATCTGGGCTGCTCTGTGCAAAACCACTGCACAGAGCAGGTAAGTATAGCATGTTTATTATTTTTAAACGAAAAAAACGTTAGTATCACTTTAAACCTATAACTAAAAGCACTATTATGATTGATAGGTCCACCCTTCCATTCACAGATCCTGTTTCATTCATAGAAGCTGTAGTAATTACTTTTCTGAATGGAGGAGGGGGTTGGAAAGGGCGGACATAGTCAGTCTCTCCTTAGGAGTGCCTGTGACAGCCCCTTAGTTCTACTAACCCCCCGCCTCACTGGAGGACTACAGCCTCCGGGTGTCAGGGGCATTGCAGGGGGAAGATTTTAGAGAAAGGAGAACACACCAGCACATGGGCCACATCTCATTGAAGGTAAGCAATGTTCCGTATGCTGATTTAGTCGTTTAGAAAAACTTAGGCTTTTAGGCTTTGAAGTGTAAAGTGTGTAAATCATTGAATGGGAACAAATGTTCTAGTGACAACTGTGTTAGATGGAAATTTCCATCACTTTACAAAAATAGAGGGTTTTAACTCTTCCCTACTCTAGCTAAAACTAAAAACAGTAATGCATGTGGCCATAAAAAAAAAACACCAGTTTACAATAGCCGATATACTGTACATCTTCTGGGGTCAATATACATAGCTCCCGACTGTCCCTGATTTCGAGGAAATGTCCCTGATTTGGAACAAAGTCACTCTGTCCCTCTTTCCTCCTCATTTGTCCCTCATTTTGGTCTGATCTATATAATTGTATATAAAATGCACTACTTATCTTTCAAAAAGTGATTCCCAGTGCTAAACCTTTCATCCAATTTCTAAATTGCTGCATTTGTAAATTTCAAAAGCCATCTTAAAAACATAGAATGAGGGTTAGGGCATCAGATACTCCAAAATGATTAGCACATAGCAATTAGAGGGCAATCTTCTCCTTGAGTAATTTTGGCAGTGGTGGCCTGTCCATTAGGGGCAAACAGGTGCCGCCCCCCCCCCCCCATCCATGCATCCAGCCCCCTAATCTACATGCAGGACGCCGGACGCATGTATTTCAATGGGGGGGGTTGTTTTGTTTTTTGGAACATGTTATTAGAGCCAGAGGCTCTAATAGGCTTCAAAAAAGGGTGGGCTTGGGACGCAGAGCACTGTGCCCTGAGCCCACCTAGTTTGGTGACAATAGCGGAAGAATATTTGCTATGGTCACACTGATCCTCCTCCCGGGCCAATCAGGAAGCAGGTCTTGAGACCCGTCACCAGATTGGCTAAAGGACAGGTGATCCTATTGGACGCCTAGGAGGAGACGCATGGCGGAAGCCGCCGTAATGCTGAGGAGAAGACACGATGGAAGCTGCCGCCCGTATGACCGATGTCCTCCTGTGACCTAGATGGGGTAAGCGTGGGGGGATGGGGGGTGTGAGTGTTGGACAGCCTAATGCCTTACAGCTGGGGACCATGAGGTAAGTCTTTTTACCATCTGGTTACCTTGCACTGATGCACAACTGCTGGTACCCAGTACGATCTCCAGAACACTACACAATCACAGGGATACGTTTAGGGTCTTTACTCTAAGTCCCCAGAACAGCTGCCACCTTCTAGCTTCCCCCCGGTCATGGTCCAGTAAGTGAAAAAGCCCTCCAGACCACATCCCTTGAGATGAGGTTCTGCAATCAGCTTCTAGCAAGGTCCATCCAGTCCCTCAGCACTGACATGGCTGAGTCCTCTAGAACAGCTGTACAGTCCATGGACTGCCTAGAGGCAGCAGCTCCTTAGGCTCTGGAACCCTCCTGGGGAGAAGGAACACAGCTCTCCAGTGCTTCAGACTATTTATCACCATTCCACCCCCTTTCTGGAAACTTCTCTTCATGGATTGGCTGGAACCTGATAAATATTCAAGCTGTTTGTTTTAAACCTCCCGCCCTAAGCTCAGGAAGCTTCTTCCAGCAACAGGGGGAAACAATCAAACTACCTGTGAAATCCTGAACAGACCAAGTGAAACAATCACTGATTTCTTGGTTACAGAAGGAGGCAGAAACCAAATCTACCTAGCATCCTACACTAGGAGACTGCTAACCTCCCTAAAAATAGGCCTTGCTCTCATGGGCCAAGAAACATGATGAAAATGCTCTTTTGCCCATGAGCAAAATATCCAATGATAAAATAGAGGATGGGCACAGGGGAAAATAACAGTGTAACAATAAGTATGGGGCATTCCACATAGTAAATGTTCTTTAATAGAGGTATGATAACTTTGTACATTATATTCAGGAGACTTTCACCAAGTCAGATAAAAAAAAAAACCTAATTTAGTGACAGAATTCTTACAACATATAAATACATAAATCTGGATTGACTCCTACCACTAGCTAATAATAGATGGTTAGTGCATCTATATCCTTTAGATTGCATAGACATATATAAAATTAAAATATATATATGTTGTCAAAAGTATTAGAGCGCCTGCCTTTACACACCACACCATAATCCCCTTTACCAATTGATTCAAGACATGGATGAGCGAGTTTGGGGTGGAGGAACTTGACTGACCTCAACCCGATAGAACACCTTTGGGATAAATTAGAGCGGAGACTGCGAGCCAGGCCTTTAATGAACAATAATTTTATTGCATTCAAAGTATTAACACAAGTGCAAATCCTTTGTCACTATTCGCCTAAAAAGGAACAGTGTTAGATCAGCAGCATAGATATTGCAGTTTAGGGTTGGAGCATTCCCACAGGCATGATCCTCCAACAATTTAACAACACATAGCTGCGAGCCAGGCCTTCTCGTCCAACATCAGTCCCTCACCTCACAAATGCGCTTCTGGAAGAATGGTCAAACATTCCCATAGACACACTCCTAAACCTTGAGGACAGCCTTCCCAGAAGAGTTGAAGCTTTTATAGCTGCAAAGGGTGGGGCAACGCAATATTGAACCCTACGGACTAAGACTGGGATGCCATTAAATTTCATGTGCGTGTAAAGGCAGGTGTCCCAATACTTTTGACAAAATAGTGTATACATACATTCACATGTTTACACCATGGCCATTGGCTCTGCAAGCCTAAAGTCCTTGAGAAGATTATCAAAATGTTGCAAAAAAAAATAAATAAACCCTTCAAATTTACCTGCAACCAATGGATTTTATTCTCATCTTTTTTTGTGTTTTCTTGTTTAGTTCAGCAACTTGTGAAACCGCAGAGGGTCCCCTGTGCACAACCAGCATGACAGCGTAGTGTGGCCCATCCTCCATTTGTCAGACAAGTTGCCCCCTGACTTAGGCAACAGTTCAGTTCAAGTGTAAGATCTCCTGAGCATGAGCAGCATACTGTAACAACTATTAGCTGAGTATTGAAATCATGCTTTGTAAGCTTCCTTGATACAGCAAACAGCTTCACTTTTATGAATAATGTTAGATTATGTCTTACAGCATTAGAAACATGAACAGGAGAAGGAGCATACAAGTACATACACTGAACATAGACAGAACATCCTGTGATCACATTGCCATAGAATAACACACTATAACACTGCAGTGCCACCTGCTGGATATATAGGCACAATGCATTCAGTATTACGAGTTTAATAACAACTTTACATTACATGTTGTTGTTCTTCCCCCTTCTTAACAGCATGTCAAATTATATTCAGCTTCTTCTGGAAATAACTATGAGGTTGCTTCAATGAAGGTTTGGTGAGTGTATCAGCAGTCATCTCTTCTGACGGGCAGTATTGAATGTCAATAACACCTTGCTCTTGATTGTTAGCAGGTGATACTTGACATCGATGTGTTTGGTCCTAGGATTGACCCTTTCTGATTGCGTAAGCTTTATACATCCCTGGTAGTCTTCAAAAATGGGGTTTTGGTTTTGACATGTCTATACTAATAGACAAATCCATATCACTTATTGACATACATATGCTGCTGCAATGTATTCTGCTTCAGTTGAAGATAAAGCGACAGTCGCTTGCTTTTGACTAGACCAGCTTATGGTTCCTTCCCTATACCGGAAGATGAATCCACTTGTGGATTTGTGGTCTGTACAGTCCCCGGCCCAATCAGCATCCTTATATCCGACCAGTTTTGGATCTGATGTTGCTGGTAACCGTGACTTCATCTGGATTGTTCCTTTGAGGTACTGCATCACTCTCTTCACTGTGTTGCAGTCATGCTGACAGGGAGCTGAGACTTTCTTGCATAGTATGCCCACTGCAGCGGCTATGTCTGGTCTTGTCACAGTGGCAATGTAGTAGCTTACCGATTGCTCTGCAATACATGTCATTGTTGGGTAGCAAGTTTTCTGCTTCAATGCTCATTAGATAGTCTGGTTCCATAGGAGTTTTCACTTCCTTTGCATCTTGCATATCGAATTGTTCCAAGATTTCTGAGATTTTATGAGATAGAAACAGGGGTCTGCTTTACTTCTTGAGAATCTCTCTCTGATAAGCACTTCATTCACTTTCTCATTCCACATCCTTGCACATTTCTTAAGGGCAATGCAAGGTCAGATTATGGGTATATGGGGTATCTCAGCCAATGGGCAGGGGTTTTCTTGGATCCCTTCGCCTGCTGGGAAAACCTATATATTTGGGTGGAGTCAGGTGATCCATGTTCTGTGCCACCTGGATGGCTGTCTGGGTGGACGTGTGTTGTACTGCCCGGGCTGCTAGGCCCAACCAGAAGTGGCGGTTCTGCCGGCTGGAGAACCTGTCGAGGTCAGGTGTAGAGGGGAAGCTGTTGCCACTAAGGAACTGACCACCTTATTACCAGGGACCACAGTGAGTAACTGAAGCAAGTATGGGAGCAGCATTCTTACCAACCGGGGACGGTGAAGAATCGGGCAACTTCAGTGGGTATCAAGCCAGGGACCCAGCCAGCGGAGGTAACGCTTGCAGGGCAGCCTTATGTGTCAAGCCAGGGACTGAGTAGGCCAGTGGGGTGAAGCTTGAGAGGTATCTTGAGTGCCAAGCTAGGGACCCAGCAGAGAGGCGGGGGTGACGCTTGAGGAAAATACCATCATAAGGATTGAAGGAGCTCAAGGGATTCAGTGGCAGTGAGTCATCTACTCTAGTGAGAGCGACTGGGAGCTCAGTGGGCTGAAGAACTACAAGGAGTGATTGTAGTGGAAGTGAAAGAACTGTTATGCTTTGTGTTAGGAACTGTCAAAGACTTTTGCCATAGTAAACAGAATTCCTGCACATGCAGATGTGGCGTCTTGCTGGATGCCTTTCCCTGCATGGCTGTCCTCCTGTTGAAGTCTCGGAGTCTGCCAATTGAACTTGCAACTACCTAAGGGTGTCCTGGCCCTAACCCTCTCTCTGCCAAAAAGTTTGTTAAGAGAAATAAACTCTCTTTTGCATTCAAGAAGTGTCTGGCGCCCAATAACTTTAACTACTTTGCACCCACCATGCCTCACAACCCACCATATACAGAAGGATATAAGCTGTTTTTGGCCCTGGAAGTTCTCATTAGATCGAAGGAGGACGGGGACCTTGCTACATACGTTTAGGAGAGAGCTTTGTGAGTGTCCAGGTTTTATTTTCTTGAAGTGACTTTAATTCTTCTACTGTTGCCTTTCTCCATTTATTGGCTTCACGTTTTGGCAGTTTTTCTATCTCTTCCCAGGATGGTGGTTCAAATATGCTGTGTGTTTTGACAGTGTATAACAGCTTGCGGGGTGGTATCCCCTTTGTAGTACCAGTGGATCTTCTGAATTCAGACAGTTCAGCATGATCTGGTGGGAAACTTGATTTAGGCATTGTGAGTTCCACCTCTTGTTCTGACCATGCACAGGTTCCCTTCTGATGGACCTTTTCTTTTGGTTTGCTTGGCATATTCACTTCACAGCTTTCAGGGATTGGTGTTTCTGATGATGGGCTCTAATCACAACAAACACTACGGCTTATTGTCACCTTGTCAGTCTTTGGGTGTAGGATTCTGTAACCCTTAGTTATGTCACTGTAGCCCATTAGAATGCCCTCTATGCCTCTATGCTCCAGCTTTGATCACTTTTCACTTGGAATATAGGCATATATTTACATCCAAACACTCTGACGTGCCCTATGCTAGGCTTTGATCCATGCCACATTTCAAATGGAGTACTTTTAATGACTCTTGAGGGTAGTCTGTTTTGTAGGTAGGTTGCAGTCATGACTGCTTCTCCCCAGTACTTGTGAGCAGTGGCGGCTGGTGCTCAAGATTTTTGGGGAGGCGCAAACAAACTGAAAAAAAAACATCAATTGCAGGCACTGTGCCCATCAAACGCAGCCACTGTGCCCATCAAGGGCAGCCACTGTGCCCATAGAGCGCAGCCACTGTGCCCATCAAACGCAGCCACTGTGCCCATAGAGCGCAGCCACTGTGCCCATCAAACGCAGCCACTGTGCCCATCAAGCGCAGCCACTGTGCCCATCAAACACAGCCACTGTGCCATCAAGTGCAGCCACTGTGCCCATCAAGTGCAGTCACTGTGCCCATCAAACGCAGCCACTGTGCCATCAAACGCAGCTAGTGTACCCATCAATTGCTGCCAGTGGGCTCATTAATTTCTGCCACTGTGCCCATCAATTGCCGCTACTGTGCCCCATCAATTGCTGCGAGTGTGCCCATCAATTGCCCCTACTGTGCCCCATCAAATGCTACCAGTGTGCTTCGCCTGGGAGTCGGGACTTACCTGTCTCGCAGCGGGTCACTGTGGCATCCTCCACGTCCACGCTCCTCGATGTCTCCATTCCTTTCTATCAGGTGCCCAATCACAACGCCTGTTGTTTCAGCCAATCAGGTGACAGGTAACCAGACCCGAGCACCTGATAAGCTGAGAGAGAGGTCAATCTTCCTAACACAACACTGAGTAAACAGCGAACGAACAGAATTGCGCCCGCTGTTTACCATTTTGGAAGGCTATTAGAGCCTACGGCTCTAATCAGGACGCCTATTAGAGCGCCCTCCAAAAAAAACCACCGCTGTAATTCAGGTGCCCGGCACCCAACAAGGGGCCGGACACCTGAATGGGGGGGGCAGTGCGACCATAGATAGATTCATGCAATGCATGAATCTAACTATGGCGAGAGAAAGGTGACAGGAGAGAGGGGGTGGCGCTCCTGCGCCCTTTATGGACGCATCGCCACTGTTTGTGAGGTAGGTTGGCATCCGACAACATGCATCTTGCCATTTCTATAAGAGTGCAATTTTAACTTTCTGATACACCATTTTGTTCAGGAGTGTATGGTGTGGTTGTCTGGTGTACTATTCCTTGCCTCTTCAGATATGAGGCCACTTCTTTGTTTATGTATTCTCCCCCATTGTCGGTGTTTATTATTCCTGGTTAGCATTTGTTTCTAGACACGGCAACAAACTCATGAAGTTTCTCTAAAGGGCCGTACACACGATCAGACTTTTTGACAACAAACATGCAAATTAGCTGTTTTGGAGCAACATCCAACCGTGTGTATGCTCCATGGGACAAACTTTTTCAGTTTCCATCGGACTTTTGTTGGCTATGCGAATGGAAAAACTTTCCGGCAACAAAGGTCCGATGGAGCAAAGTCCGATCGTGTGTACACAAAGCCATCGGACTTTTGTACAAACTACAGTACGCACCCGCGAGAATGTTTCCAGCGCGATCGGATCGTGCTGGTTCTCGGCGGCAGGGTACTGTACATCTCGCGCTAGCTGCAATAGCAAAAACACATTTTCCTACTGCGGCGGGAGCGAGAGGGAATTCCTCTCTGGGGAATACCAAGCCCTTCGGTCTGGTATGGATTTTAAGGGGAACCCCCTACGCCGAAAAAACGGCATGGGGTCCCCCCAAAATTCATAACAGGCCCTTATCCGAGCACACAGCCTGGCCGGTCAGGAAAGGGAGTGGGGACGAGTGAGCGCCCCCCCTCCTGAGCCGTACCAGGCCGCATGCCCTCAACATGGGGGGTGGGTGCTTTAGGGAGGGAGGCGCCCTGCGGGCCCCCCACCCCAAAGCACCTTGTCCCCATGTTGATGAGGACAGGGGCCTCTTCCCGACAACCCTGGCCGTTGGTTGTCGGGGTCTGCGAGCGGGGGGCTTATCGGAATCCGGGAGCCCCCTTTAATAAGGGGGCCCCCAGATCCCGGCCCCCCACCCTATGTGAATGAGTATGGGGTACATCGTACCCCTACCCATTCACCTAGGGAAAAAGTGTCAATAAAAAAACACAGTACACAGGTTTTTAAAGTAATTTATTAGGCAGCTCCAGGGTCTTCTTCCGACTTCGGGGGTCCTCTTCTGACTTCGGGGGGTCTTCTTCCGACTTCGGGGGTCTCTCTGGCGTCTTCTCCCGGTGTCTGCATCTTCTGCCAGCTCCACCACTATCTTCTGCCGCTCTTTTGCCAGCGGTGGTCCGGATTTCTGGATCGTCTTCTTCCCTCTTCTCTTCCAGAGATGTTGACATGATGCTCTCTCCAGATGGAATGGTCTCTGTGCGCTCCGCAACGGACTTATATAGGCGGTGACCCCGCACCCCTATGACATCACAGTCCCGGGGCATGCTGGGACTGTGAGGTCATAAGGGAGCATGGTCATGTCATCCTATGACCACGCCCCCTTATGACCTCACAGTCCCAGCATGCGGCGAAAGAAGACCCCCAAAGTCGGAAGAGGACCCCCGAAGTCGGAAGAAGACCCTGGAGCTGCCTAATAAATTACTTTAAAAACCTGTGTACTGTGGTTTTTTATTGACACTTTTTTCCCTAGGTGAATGGGTGGGGGTACGATGTACCCCATACTCATTCACATAGGTGGGGGGCCGGGATCTGGGGGCCCCCTTATTAAAGGGGACTCCCGGATTCCGATAAGCCCCCTGCCCGCAGACCCCGACAACCAACGGCCAGGGTTGTCGGGAAAAGGCCCTTGTCCTCATCAACATGGGGATAAGGTGCTTTGGGGTGGGGGGCCTGCAGGGCACCCCCCTCCCTCAAAGCACCCACCCCCCATGTTGAGGGCATGCGGCCTGGTACGGCTCAGGAGGGGGGGACCTCGCTCGTCCCCACTTCCTTTCCTGACCGACCAGGCTGCGTACTCGGATAAGGGTCTGGTATGGATTTTGGGGGGACCCCCATGCCTTTTTTTTCGGCGTAGGGGGTTCTTCTTAAAATCCATACCAGACCGAAGGGCTTGGTATGCCCCTGGAGGGGAACCCATGCCGGTTTTTTATTTAAAATTTGGCGTGGACTTCCCCCTCAAGATTCATACCAAACACAGTGCCTGGTATTGGCGGGGATCCAAGTCGGATCCCCGCACCAGTGTCAACCCGGCTCACAAGGTGTCAATCTCGCCAATAAAAGTGTCGAGATTGACACAATATCAGACTACAATAAAGAAGTTGACCAAAGGGTGCTGGTAAAGAGCTGAAAAACCACGTGATTTGGTGAAAGTTGGCTGGAAAAGTCCTGTCGTCTGTATGCAAAGCAAAAGACAATCTTTTGGGCAACGCCCTTTGTACAAAAATCCAAGGGAAAGTTTGTACAAAGTCCTATCGTGTGTATGGGGCTTAATGTGTCATGCTTGTGTTTTATCAGATAAGTAGTTGTGTACCTGGAATAATCATCAATGAAGGTCAGTAGATATCTGTTCCCGTCTGACGTGGGAGTTTTCATTGGACCGCATACATCACTATGTATGAGCTGCAGGGGGTGGGTAGTTTTTCTTTGAGATGCCTGTGGAAGGGGAGTACATGTGGCTTTTGCTTCAATACAGCATTTGCATTTCATGAGCACTTTGCAAGGCGCTATTATCAAATCTTCTGATGGCTTGCTGGTCTGTGGTGATGAGCCTGTATAGGTGATCATCCAGTTTTCCAGTTTTGCAAGGAGTCGCTTATTATTGTGAATTGTGCATTCATCACCCTGGAACTTAACTGTGAGACCATTGTTTGCAAGACTTTTCACTGATAGAAGGCTGCGTTCTAGCTCTGGAATATACAGCACTTTCTTTACAAGGATACTCTGCTTGCCTTGTGGTGTAATGCAGTTCAGAAAGCCTTGGCCTTTACCTTCGGATGTGATGCTTTTCCCGTTTGCTAGAAAAACTGAGTCTATGCACCAGCCGCATGGCTTGCCCCTTTGTGTTACTTTAAAGGTGCCACTCCATGATGTGTCTGCAGTTTCCTTTGTGATTGCTTTGACTCTTTCTTTTGTGAATAGCTCTAGCTTTCCAGATAGAACAGCCCTTTTTTAAGTGAGCAGTCCTTTTACAGCGAAAACAGGCTCTGCTTTCTTTGTTGTGCTTTGTACCTTTGTACATCTTAAGAGCTCTGTCTTCACGGTGTGCATTTTCTTTGCTTCTGTCATATATTCATTGATTAATTTCCCTTTGACATATCCCAGTGTCAGCTCCTACTCTGGTTTCTAAAGCGTTAATGAGAGCAGTATATGTCTCTGGAAGGCTGCAGAGGAGCAGGGTAACAATATGATTATCTTTGATGTCCTCTCCGGTGGCCCGTAGCTGCTCTAGAAAAAATGAAGGTAGAACAATAACCTGGTTTAAATGAAAACTTGACACTACCTTCGGTAGAAAGTTAGGATGAGGACGCAATACTACCTTATCCTTATGAATAATTAAATATGACTATTTACAAGAAAGAGCAGTCAACTCTGATACCCTTCTTGCAGAAGATATGGCTACCAGAAAAACTAGTTTTTTTGTCAAAAGGACCAAGGGAATATGTCGTATCGGCTCAAGAGGCTGTTTCTGTAATACTGACAGAACTAAATTCAAATCCCAAGGGTTCAGGGGTGACCTAACCGGAGGATTAAGCCGCGTTACCCCCTGCATAAAGCTAAGAACCAATGAATGCGAATCAAGTGGTCGCTGAAATAATACAGATAAGGCCGAGACCTGGCCTATGATAGTACTCAAGGCCAGCTTCATTTCTAACCCCATTTGCAGAAAGTCAAGGATTCTACCTATGACATACTTCCTGGGGTGCCAACCCCTGGATTCACACCAGGAGACATATGCCTTCCAGACTCTATAATATATGACTCTGGAGGCCGGCTTCCTCGCATTAACCAAGGTAGATACTACTGAACCTGACAGCCCACGCTTCTTCAGAATGTGGGTCTCAATAGCCAAACTGTTAAATTTAGCGTTTGTAAGGTAGGATGGAATACCGGACCCTGCGAGAGAGGGTCTGGACGTGGTAGTAGGGTCCATGGGTCCCCTACTGCCATCTTTATGATTAGGGATGGGCTTTTTGTTCGGGTCGAACATGAGTTCAACTCGAACATTGGCTGTTCGCCCGTTCGCCTAATAGCGAACAATTTGGGGTGTTTGCGGCAAATTCGAAAGCCTCAGAACACCCTTTAAAAGTCTATGGGAGAAATCAAAAGTGCTAATTTTAAAGATTAATATGCAAGTTATTGTCATAAAAAGTGTTTGGGGACCTGGGTCCTGCCCTAGAGGACATGTATCAATGCAAAAAAAAGTTTTTAAATGGCCGTTTTTTCGGGAGCAGTGATTTTAATAATGCTTAAAGTGAAACAATAAAAGTGTAATATTCCTTTAAATTTCGTACCTGGGGAGTGTTTATAGTATGCCTGTAAAGTGGTTTCCCGTGTTCAGTCTGACAGCAAAATGACATTTCTAAAGGAAAAAAAGTCATTTAAAACTACTCGCGGCTATAATGAATTGTTGGTCCAGCAATACACATAAAGGTTCATTGATAAAAAACGGCATGGGATTCCGCCACAGGGAAACCCCAAACCAAAATTAAAAAAAAAAAAAGGTGGGGTCCCCCCCATATTTCATACCAGGCCCTTTAGGTCTGGTATGGATATTAAGGGGAACCCCGCGCCAAAATTTTAAAAAAATGGCGTTGGGTCCCCCCAAAAATCCATACCAGACCCTTATCCGAGCACGCAACCTGGCAGGCCGCAGGAAAAGAGGGGGGACGAGAGAGCGCCCCCCTCCTGAACCGTACCAGGCCACATGCCCTCAACATTGGGAGGGTGCTTTGGGGTAGCCCCCCCAAAGCACCTTGTCCCCATGTTGATAGGGAGAAGGGCCTCATCCCCACAACCCTTGCCCGGTGGTTGTGGGGATCTGCAGGCGGGGGGCTTATCGGAATCTGGAAGCCCCCTTTAACAAGGGGACCCCCAGATCCCGCCCCACTGTGTGAATTGGTAATGGGCTACCCCTACCATTTCACAAAAAAAGTGTCAAAATGTTAGAAAAAGACAATAGATTGTTTTTGACAATTCCTTTATTAATGTCTTCTTCTTTCTCCGCTTCTTCTTCCATGTTCTTCTGGTTTGAAGAAGATGGAAGAAGAAGCGGGGAAAGAAGACATTAATAAAGGAATTGTCAAAAACCATTTTGTTGTCTTTTTTTAACATTTTTGACACTTTTTTTGTTAAATGGTAGGGGTACATTTGTACCCCATTACCAATTCACACAGGGGGAGGCAGGATCTGGGGGTCCCCTTGTTAAATGGGGCTTCCAGATTCCGATAAGCCCCCCCACCTGCAGACCCCCACAACCACCAGACAAGGGTTGTGGGGATGAGGCCCTTCTCACCATCAACATGGGGACAAGGTACTTTGGGGGGGCTACCCCAAAGCACCCTCCCAATGTTGAGGGCATGTGGCCTGGTACGGTTCAGGAGGGGGGGCGCTCTCTCGTCCCCCCTCTTTTCCTGCGGCCTGCCAGGTTGCATGCTCGGATAAGGGTCTGGTATGGATTTTTGGGGGGACCCCACACCATTTCTTTTTTTAATTTTGGAGCGGGGTTCCTCTTAAAATCCAAACCAGACCTGAAGGGTCTGGTATGGATTTTGAGGGGGGCCCCCACGCCATTTTTTTTACATTTTGGCACGGGTTTCCCCTTAATATCCATACCAGATCTGAAGGGCATGGTATGGAATTTGGGGGGACCCACACGCATTTTTTTTTTAAATTTGGTTCGGGGTTCCCCTGTGGAGGAATCCCATGCCATTTTTATCAGTGAACTTTTATGTGTATTGCCTGACCGACAATTCATTATAGCCGCGAGTAGTTTTAAATGACTTTTTTTCCTTTAGAAATATCACTTTGCTGTCAGACTGTTCTAAACACGGGAAACATGCACCACTTTACAGGCATACTATAGAATCCCCCAGGTACGAAATTTAAATGAATATTACACTTTTATTGTTTCACTTTAAGCATTATTAAAATCACTGCTCCCGAAAAAACGTCAGTTTTTAAAACTTTTTTTTGCATTGATACATGTCCCCTGGTGCAGGACCCAGGTCCCCAAGCACTTTTTAAGACAATACCATGCATATAAGCCTTTAAAATTAGAAGTTTTGATTTTTCATGTTCGTGTCCCATAGACTTTAACGGTGTTCGAACAAATTTTTTGCCTGTTCGCATGTTCTGGTGCGAATCGAACGGGGGGTGTTCGGCCCATCCCTACTTATGATCTCTGAAAACCAAGATCTCCAGGGTCACACTGGGGCCACAAGAATCACTGACTTCCCTTCCTGCTTGATTCTGCGAAGAAGTCGTGGAAGCAGCAGAACAGGAGGGAATGCATAAATCAGTGAAAACTGATTCCACGGGAATACCAAGGCATCTGTTCCGCAAACTAGCGGATCTTTTGTTCTTGACACAATGTTGTTGATCTTTTTGTTGAACCTCGACACAAACAGATCTACGTTTGGAATCCCCCATCTTTGACATATTGTCAGGAAGATATCGAGGTGAAGAGACCATTCTGCCGGGAACAACTGTTGGCGACTCAAGTAGTCCGCCTGCCAATTCTCTATTCCTGAAATGAAGACTGCCGACAGGCAAGATACATTGTTTTCTGCCCAAGTTAGGATATGATTCACCTCTCTCTGGGCCCCACAACTTCTTGTGCCCCCTTGGTGATTGATATAGGCCACTGCTGTGGCATTGTTGGATTGGATCTGGACAGGACAATTCCGTAATCTGAATGTCCAGGCCCTCAGGGCCAAGAGCGCTGCCCGAATCTCTAGAATATTGATGGGCAAGGTCATTTCTGACCTGGACCATTTCCCTTGGACTGTCGCCTCTTCCAGGACTGCTCCCCAACCCGAAAGGCTGGCATCTGTTGTTACCACCTTCCAGGTAACTGGTAGGAAGGATTTTCCTTTCTACAGATTCTTGGTTATCAACCACCAACTGAGTCTCTGGCGCTAACTATAAGAAAATGTACACATAAATATGAATGCATATAAGTGGTAGTAAAAACCACAATCTACTGAGAACAAGTTAATAACTCAATAAATGGTGAAAAAGTGTACGTGCAAATCATAAAAACTCAATAGAAAAGCAAAGAGAAACAAAAAGAGTGTACATGTGAAATACAACAATTATTATGTGAATATGAAAACGTAAGAATCAAACAAACTCAGTCCATAAATTTGAACATAAAAAGTTCATCAGTGAAAATATTTCCATCCACTATGCAGCTTTGCAGCAACCAATCTCCCTATGAATGAATCGACAAAGGAGAGGGATGTGCAGGGTGGTACAATTCCACTGGCGATGACTCCAATAAGTGAGAATAATGATAAAGGTGGACTCTTACCCTCCGTGTTGGACCCCCTCGCTGGCAGGGTCTATCAGGCATGCAGATTTTGCCTTCTGCAGGGACCGTGTGATGAGAAGATCTCCCCAGCAGCCGTCAGGAATGCTGTCTCCGGTCCGGGCTGGTCCAAGTAAAACTCCTGGAGAGGGGGGAAAGGAAAGCTCTCTTGCTCCCAGTGTGGCAAAGGAAAAAGGGGGCTGGTCCAAGTAAAACTCATGCCTGATAGACCCTGCCAGTGAGGGGGTCCAACACGGAGGGTAAGAGTCCACCTTTATCATTATTCTCACTTATTGGAGTCATCGCCAGTGGAATTGTACCACCCTGCACATCCCTCTCCTTTGTCGATCCATTCATAGGGAGATTGGTTGCTGCAAAGCTGCATAGTGGATGGAAATATTTTCACTGATGAACTTTTTATGTTCAAATTTATGGACTGAGTTTGTTTGATTCTTACGTTTTCATATTCACATAATAATTGTTGTATTTCACATGTACACTCTTTTTGTTTCTCTTTGCTTTTCTATTGAGTTTTTATGATTTGCACGTACACTTTTTCACCATTTATTGAGTTATTAACTTGTTCTCAGTAGATTGTGGTTTTTACTACCACTTATATGCATTCATATTTATGTGTACATTTTCTTATAGTTAGCGCACTTTTTATTTTTTATTTATTTTTTTATTTATTTTTTATTTTTCATGGTATACACGGATATTAGTGTGTTTTAGGTGCAGCTTTTACTTTTATTCTTTTTGCTCTGCAGCGCGGTTTTTCTTTTTATTTTTGAGTCTCTGGCGCACCTTTGGAGACAAGCACATTGGGAAATCTAGAGCTTAGACCTTCTTGTTCCAAGCCGATAGGATACTGTTTTGCAGCAGTCTTGAATGAAACTGAGCATAAGGAATGGCCTCGAATGAAGCCACCATCTTTCCCAACAGCCTCATGCAAAGTCGTATAGAAGGATTCTTCTTTGCCTTGACTACCTGGATCAGCTCCCTTATGGCACTGATCTTCGTCTGGGGTAAAAATACCTTCTTCTGGGCTTCATCTATGATCAGACCCAAGTCTTCCAATCTCCTTGATGGTTTTAAGGAAGATTTCTCTAGGTTGAGAATCCAACCTAGGTATTACAGGTAGTTGACTATGGTGACCATACTTTGGTCTAAGCGGGCTACCGACTGGTCTATCAAGAGCAGATCGTCTAGGTACGCTAAAATCGTTATACCCAGAGCCCTTAATCTGGCTAGAGGAGGGGCCAGAACCTTTGTAAATACTCAAGGAGCAGTAGCTAGTCCGAAAGGCAGAGCTACAAACTGAAAATTAAGATTTTCTATCTCGAACCGTAGATATTTCTGGTGAGCGGGGAAAATCGGCACATGGAGGTATGCATCTTTGATGTTGATTGATGCCAGAAGTTCTCCACCTTGTAGGATGGAGACTATTGATCGGATTGACTCCATGCGAAAAGAGCGGATATTCAAAAACCGGTTTAGATCTTTGAAATCTAGAATGGGTCTGACATCTCCATTTGGTTTGGGTACTGTGAAAAGGTTTGAATAAAACCCCAATCCCTGCTCTTCCATGGGGACCACCGATATCACCTTTTGAGACAAAAGATGGTCCAATGCTTGAAAGAGAGACTTCTTTTTCTCTGGATCCCTGGCAAAGTTTGATCTGAGAAAACGAGGATACGGGGACTCTCGGAACTCTAGTTTGTACCCTAGAGTAATTGAGGAAGCCACCAATTTGTCTTGACACTCTTCCTGCCAGACCCTTGAGAACTGCAGAAGTCTTCCCCCCACTCGAGCGAGCTGGGGCGCCCCTTCATAAGCAGGCTTTAGTATTTTGTTTTGTAGGTTTCCTTCCCCAGGGACAAAAGAATTTCTTTTGTCCCTGGGGTTGACCCTGAGGTTTACCTCTTGAATTTGACAGTGGAGCCCGTCGAGACTGCCTGGAGGCCGATGTTCCTGGCACTGGAGAAGTGGCTTGTTTAAATGAAATATGCTTACTCCTTTTCCTAACTGGAAAAAGGGTACTTTTCCCATTAGAAATTCTTTGGATGTACTTATCCAGATCATCCCCAAACAGCGTTCACCGCGAAAAGGAAAACTAGCCAGGAGCTTTTTCCAGGGCGCTTCAGCTGACCAATTTTTCAACCACCAGTATTCTACGCATATGCACCAGCCCCAGCGTAAGCGTAAGGCCTGGAGAATAGAATCTCTCATAGAGTCTATTGCAAAACATAACGCTGCTGGTAGCTCGGCCAAATCTTGGGCCTGCTGATCAGGAATAATCTTGAGCAATCTTGAGCATCTGTTTAAACTGGTCTCTCAAGGATTGACATAAACCAATTGCTGCCAGCGCAGGCTGAGTTACTGAACCTGCCAGAGAAAAAGTGTTTTTTAATAGGAATTCCAACTTCTTATCCGCTGGATCCCTAAGCATTTGAGCATTGTCTAACGGACTAATCAAACTTTTATTCACAGAGGATATAGCAGAGTCAATTGCTGGTATCTCCCATTTTTTATGAAACTTTTCCTCCATAGGATAAAGTGTTGAAAACTTTTTAGGAGGATAAAAGTGCTTATCTGGGTGATCCCACTCAGAATACATAAGCTTTTTCAGCAATGAATGGATAGGAAAGGCATGCGCAGCTTGGGGAGGCTTTAGCGAGCCCAAACAAGAAGTAGGTTTATCAACCGACTCAGTTAAGGGTAGCATAAATGTGGAGCGGATCAATTCAGTAAGCGAGATTGTACCATCAATCTTTCAGATTGTGAACCTGATCCTTCCGCATTTAACTCCTCAGAAGAGGAGTCATCAGCCTCTTCCCGATCCCCTGAGAAAAATTCATCTTCTCCCGCCCCCGGTTCCTCAGTTTGAGGGTCCTGGGTAACGCAAGGGGACCTATCACGCTTAGTCCCACTCTGGGATGCGATTAAAGCTAATAACCTCTGATCCTAATATGAATGAGGAAAAAAATTCTTCAGTAACATAGAGACAGGGGCTGCAGTGTTGGAAACAGTTGTACCACCTGATGTCCCTTGTGGCTCGCTCTGACCAGCCACTTCAGATCTCTCAGGGGAGGATGCCATTTCAGAGATGATTTTAGGCTTTTTGAGCTTGAAGAAGTCCCTTTTGAACCCTTTTTTGGGGTGTTTTTACACCCTTCTGACCATAGCCTGATGCACAAATGCAGAGGTTTATACCAGAAGAAATCGTATTCAGTGCTTGAGCAAAAGTACAGCAACTGCCGCTGCTATTAACGCTCAGCCTGATGCTTTTAGTAAATGTGCCAAGGGAATGCCTGTGTCACCAACCTCTTACATGCCCCTTTTCGCTCTTGTGTTCCTCCGACAGCTGTAGCCAGCAAATAATGGAGTTTTTAAAACCTACTCGTGCGCTGGGCATTGCCATGCGCCAATGCCGCACTAAGCCCCGCCCCCTCCATCACACCGCGCCCCCTCTCTTTTCAAAAAGACCATTTTCCCGGCATCGCCGACTGTTCTTGCCCCCCCTATCCAGGGAGAAGGGGGAGAGCTTTTTCCAAGGGGGGGGTGTTTTCATACGAAAATCCCCCCCAATCTTACCGGAGTTCTGGGGCTGCTTGCCGGAGGAATCAGCAGCTTCTACTGAGACAGCGTGACACAGCGTAGGAAAGCATGACAAGGTGCGTGCTCTATACAGCCCCCAGTGGTGACTTTTAGGCATGACAACATTTACTTTTTAAAGGAGACAAATCATAAGAAACTTAAAAAATTCCTTAGAAATCTCCACTTACCTTTCCCGCCACAGGGTTTTCTGTGGTAAAACCAACAGACCCAGTCTTCACCTCTCACGGTGGGCTCCATTTAAAAAACCTTCAGGAACTGGGGCCCTTTTTATCGGGGGAGCTGCACTCCTGGACCCGTAAAACACCCAGCCAGAAAAAACTTAAGGCTGAAAAAACCAAAAGTACTGGATCCCGGGGTCTAGCTATCTAGAAAAAGAAGCATTACGGCCTAAACCCTGTTTCTTCCGGCATGAGGCCCGGGTACCATTCAATTCGGCCTAAAAAGACACTTTGAATGGATCCAGCTGCATAGCTAGCCCCAGCAAGGATTGCTTCAGTGGAGCTCAGCACAGCACATCTTTTTCGTGACCAACACCTTAGACACTGGCGAAAAAACTGAGGTACTCCCAGTAGTGGGAGGGGTTATATAGTGAGTGAACTTCCTGTCTTAGGGTGTGCCAGTGTCCATCACCTGAAGGTGGCCTATAACCCACATAGTAATTACCGTACTATGGCTCTGTGTCCCGTGATGTACAATTAAGAAATATGATTTTTTTTTTAATCAGAAAAAAAGGTTTATTTTTGTTTTCCATAATACAAAATATATGCCATTCAGTATACAGTAGAAAAAAGAGCATAGCAGTACATATTAAAACAGGAGAGGATAAGGTATAATTTTTATACAATGATATGCTGTCGGCCAATATAGTACATACAAAAATATGTAAACCAGAACTACAAAGATTGACATATATATGGAAGCATAGTGTAACTGGGAAACCTAACAGTTCAACCTACCTATACCCTCAGAGCCCTGAGGGTTAACCAAAAACAAACAAACACAACCTACCCAATTCAATAATACTGTAAGGGATCTTGTGTGGCATAGAACCTAGTCAGCCACTATTCTGGATCTCCTGAAAAATGTACCCCTGTAGGAGCCTGTGTCTAATTAACTGGTGTGGTGCCAATCCCAAAACATCCAGCCACATTGAGTAAAATTTACGTGAAACATTTCTATGTTGGTATGTCAACTGTCCTCGTACCAATAATTTGTTTACATGCTTCACCCAATGCCGCCTGGTAGGCACCCTGGAAACGATCCAAAATCGGCAATCAGTTTACGTGCTATATACAGCAATCACAGAACAGCAGTATGAGCCTGTGGAGTTAAGGACTCCTCATCCAGAGCACCCAACAAGCATACAACTGGGGTTCGCAGAATGTTAAACATAAAAACTTGAGAGATCACGTCCAGGACCTCCATCCAGTAGCGGAAAAGCTTGGGGCATCTCCAGAGAATATGGATGAGGTCCCCATGAACTCTCTCGCATTTCGGGCATAGGGGGGTATTACAATTCCCCCATTTATGAAGTTGTACAGGCATTCTATATACCCTGTGTAGCAAATACAAATGGGATCATTTGTGAGAGGCAGATACCGACACCAGAGGGGCGGAGGTCAAACAAAGATCCCACGTCTCCCCGTCTATGGCACTATTCTATGGTATCTATTTCCCAGCCCCGCCTGCAGGATAGTTTGGAGGAATCCTGTATAGCATTAAGAAGAATATTATAACTTCTGGAAATTATTCCCTTTTTATCGCTTTCCATAAGAACCTCCTGTATTAAAGTATGGTCAGTCAACCTAAGTTGGGTATATCTTGATTGTGTCTATAGGGTGTGTCTCAGCTGTAAATACCTGAAGAAGTGACCATTAAATAGCTGGGATATATAGCGTAGTCCTGCCCCTTCCCAGTTTCTAAACCCCCTGAGTTTCAATATCTCTTTATAGCTCAGGTTGCGCCATAATGGAGTATGTGTTAGAAAGCCCTGTATCCCTAGCATCCGTTTAACATAGGACCATACAGTCTTCAATAGGGTTACTGTGGGAGGCCTAGGGTCCAGGTGCATGAACCCCGCCTCCAAACACGCGAAGGCAGAGATATCATCTCCTGATGGGATTAGAATTCTGCTTATAGGATCTGTTAAGTCCACAATTCCCCAGCCTCCCAGATGCTGTAGCTGGGAGGCAAGGTAGTAAGCTCTAGAGTGAGGGACCGCTAGTCCCCCCTGACCTTTGCTATACTGTAATGTTGACAGACTAATCCGAGCTATCTTTTTACACCAAATCAGTTCCCTGAATTGGGAGTCTATCCTAGCAAGCCACTGTCGAGAAACCCAGACTGGAGAATTGTTGAATACATACAACAATTGTGGTGTGCCCAGACCATTTTGATGAGGTTAATTCTCCCCACCACTGATAATGGCAGTTTACACCAGTAACTTTTTTACAAATTTTACCGAGTATTCGATTAAATTCAATATATTGAGACAGGTTGGGGGCAACCTGAATGCCCAGATAGCGAAAAGAAGATACCACTTGCACCATTTCCGTACATTCAGGAAGGGAGCGGCTACAGGATCCAAATGCATCAAGACCAACTTGTTCCAATTAATGGAAAAGCCTGATAATGCGACACAGTCAGAGTCTAGGATTACACCTAGTACCCTGACGTGAGGGGAGGGACTGATGGTTGCATTTTTGATTTTGATGGAAAAGTCATGGAGGGGGGCACGTGCAGGGGGGAATAATAATAGCTCAGTTTTAGAGAGATTTTGTTTAAGGAAGTGGTGCAACATCCATGCTGATATGTCAGTTAGTAAGTTAGTAATGCAAGAGGAGACTGAAAGAGTGAGGTGAGGAGTAGACAGATAGATTTGGGTGTCATTGGCGTATAAATAGTATTGGAAGCCGTCGGCGGTTATCAAGTGACCAAGGGAGGAGGTATAGATAGAGAAGAGAAGGGGTCCAAGAACAGAGCCTTGGGGGACCCCCACAGAAAGGGGCAATGGAGAGGAGGAGGAGTCAGGGTTGTAGGTGACACTGAAGGAGCGCTGTGATAGATTGCAGAGAACCAGGATAGAGCAGAATCTCGGAGGCCAAGGAAATGTAGTTTATTGAGAAGGAGCAGGTGGTCAACAGTATCAAAGGCCGCAGAGAGGTTGTCAGGAGCCAGGGAGTGTCTCCGCACGCCGGGCTCCGGTGCGCATGCGCACGGGACGGGCGCTTCGCCGCACACCCGTCCGCGGCCTGATGGTGCGGCACGCGCGGGTGCACGGCGGTCCTCGGGTGCGCGCCGTCGCCCGTGCGGGTGCCCGGTAGCGCGTCACACTGACGCGCTCGCCGGGCAGGGAGACTGTATCTGACGGCTCCAGCGCCCAGTCGGGTTGCTGGTTTGTCGTCAGCTCTCCCTGTTCCCTGAGCCTGTGTTTACCTTGTGATCTGCCTGTCTCGTGTACCGAACCCTCAGCTGCCTGTTAACCACTACTCTCCCGGATTGTCCCTGTACCTATCTAACCTTTGCTTGCATTTTCAGCTCTGCTTCTGCGGATCCCGGGACACCCGCTTCCAGCCTTGGTACCCACTATCTACCGGAAGCCCGTGCCTCCGCGTGCCCTCAGCCTTCCGTACCCATTTCGGGGGTCTGGGTGCGCGTGGTCGTAAGGGGCGAACCGCTCTCGGCATCTCGGCCTCGGTGAGTATTTGTCCGTGACAGTACAAACCAGCCAGATGTCCGAGGCCGACAGAGTGCGCTCTCCTCTGGAGATCCTGTGCCAACAAGTATCTACCCTCGCTGACTCCGTACAGAAGTTACAAGAAGGTTATACACAAATTGATAACCGTCTTCAGCAGATCACCGGGTCACTACCCTCCGCAGCCGCAGCTCCTGCACCCAGCAGTGGGGGTTCACTTCCCCAAGCTCCGGCCAACCCCACTGTGGTCATGGCCCTTCCTGAGCCCAGGGTCCCTACACCTGAATGGTTCTCGGGGGACCGCAAGAAGTTTAGGCCTTTTAAAAACGCATGTTCCCTCTACTTCGCTCTACAGCCGAGAACCTTCTCCTCGGAAATCGTCAAGGTGGGGTTTGTGATTTCCTTGCTATCCGAAGAACCCCAGGCTTGGGCCCACAGCTTAATGGAACAGAGCAGTCCTGCCCTGAACACTATCGAGGCCTTCTTTGAGAGCATGACCCAGCTCTACGATGATCCGCAGCGTATGGCTACAGCTGAAGCTATCTTGCACCATCTGTCCCAAGGAAGAAGACCTATTGAGGACTATACTGTGGAATTCCGTAAGTGGGCGGCCGATACAAATTGGAACGAGCCGGCCCTACGTTATCAATACCATCAAGGCTTGTCCGAGTTACTCAAAGACGAGTTAGCTAGGATGGAGACCCCTGCTTCACTAGAGGAACTCATTCAAGCAGCTACGAAGCTCGATCGGCGTCTTCGGGAGCGGCGCTCAGAACGGTTTCAGTTGCCACGCCCCACCTGGGAGTCGCCAAGGCCTCACTCCACAGTATCCTCAACCTCATCTTCAGCTACCGCTGCATCGGTCCCTGAGGTCGAACCAATGCAGCTCGGCTTGGTCCGAGGGCCGTTAACCTCCGAAGAGAAGCAGCGCAGGCGACAGTCTAACCTATGCCTCTACTGCGGAGGAACCGGACACTTCCTACGCAGCTGCCCGATCAGGCCCAGTAAGTTCCCTCAGTCAAACGTATTGAACTATCCAAACAATAACATTCCCAAGGCTTATGTGATGTTGTTTATTTCCCTACAGCTTCCGGAAAGGGAGACTCGCTTGCAGGCCATCGTTGATTCCGGAGCATGCAGTTGTTTCTTAGATTCTGCCTTGGCGCGTAGTTTGAAGATCCCTTTACAAACTAAAGAGCAGGATCTACAAATACATTTGGCCGACGGATCCCTTCCTCGCTCAGGTCCCATCACCCAGGAGACCCAACCTATTTCACTAATCACAGATTCCGGCCACCGGGAGTTCTTACGGCTTGACTTAATTCATTCACCAATCTTCCCCGTCATACTTGGCCTACCTTGGTTACAAGCTCACGATCCACTAATTAAATGGAGTACCAAGACAGTATCCTTCTCCTCGCAGTATTGCACTCAGCACTGCCTGCTCCCGGATCCCAAAGTTTGCGCCACAATGGTGGCACCACCAGGCAATCTCCAACACGTCCCCTCCGAGTACCTTGAGTTTCAAGAGGTTTTCAGTAAACAAATGGCTGACCGCCTACCACCTCACCGGGCCTACGACTGTCCAATTGACCTTCTTCCTGGATCCGAGATTCCATTTGGCCGGATATTCCCTCTTTCAGAAACCGAGCTGGAGGCTCTAAAGCAGTATATAGACGAAAACCTTGAGAAAGGTTTCATCCACCCTTCATCTTCACCCGCCGGAGCGGGTATCTTTTTCGTTGGGAAGAAAGACGGTACCTTAAGACCCTGCGTAGATTATCGACAGCTTAACAACATCACAATTAAGAACCGGTATCCGTTACCGCTCATTCCTGAGTTATTCCAAAGGTTCCGATCAGCTAAGGTGTTCTCTAAACTTGATCTCCGAGGGGCCTACAATCTCGTCAGGATCAGGGCTGGAGATGAATGGAAGACGGCTTTTAGATCCAGATTCGGGCACTTCGAGTATTTAGTGATGCCATTCGGGCTCTGCAACGCTCCAGCCACCTTCCAACATCTAGTGAATGACATATTCCGACAATATTTAGATGACTTCCTTGTGGTATATCTGGACGATATTCTTATCTTCTCCCCTACGCTAGAGATGCACAAGAGGCACGTTAAAAAGGTTCTTGCCATTCTTCAACAACACAAGCTATACCTGAAAGCTGAAAAGTGCGAGTTCGAGAAATCAACCATACAGTTCCTGGGATTCATACTTTCAACCAATGGGGTCGCAATGGACCCACAGAAGATTCAGGCAATTCAAGAATGGCCGGCCCCATCTAACAAGAAAGGAGTACAGAGGTTTATAGGATTCGCCAATTTCTATCGGAAATTTATTGTTGGATTCTCGGCCATCGTGGCACCTATTACCCAATTAACCCGGCAACACAGTTCTTTTCAGTGGTCCGCAGCTGCTCAAGAGGCTTTCCTTAAGTTAAAGAAATTGTTCAGTTCCGCTCCAATCCTCTGCCATCCAGACCCGACTCAACCCTTCGTACTGGAGGTGGACACATCGGAAATCGCAACTGGAGCAATTCTCTCCCAGAGACAGGGACCAAAGGCCATCCTACACCCGGTAGCTTTCGCTTCTCGGAAACTCCGTCCACCGGAACTCAATTACGATGTGGGTGACAGAGAGCTGCTGGCTATAAAGTTCGCTTTAGAGGAATGGAGGTACCTGCTGGAGGGGGCAGTACACCCGGTTATGATCTTTACGGATCACAAGAATCTCGAGTACCTCAGAACAGCAAGACGGTTAAAACCCCGCCAAGCCCGTTGGGCCCTCTTCTTTTCTCGCTTCAATTTCCATATAGCATACAGACCTGGGGCAAAGAACGGGAAGGCCGATGCCCTTTCACGGATGTTTTCCTGCAGACTCTCAAATACCAACACCCAGCACGATCCTCTCTCCTCAAAATTTCCTCGGACTAACTCAGGCAGACTTAATATCATCCATCAAATTTTCATCAGGCGCATGTACAGAACCAGCACTGCAGTGCATTCCTTGAAAAGATACGAAGATCTCTTCTGGATTAAAGGAAAAATATTTGTACCACAAGTGACTCGGCCCTTAGCCCTTCAGATGTGTCATGATCACAAGATGGCAGGACATTTTGGGAATAAGAAAACGGCTGAACTTCTTTCTCGTTCTTTTTGGTGGCCAGGATGGAGAAGGGATTGTAAAGAATATGTGGCGTCCTGTTCCCTGTGCCAGCGGAACAAGGGCCAAAACACCAAATCCTGGGGTCTGCTCAGACCTTTGCCCATTCCGGAACGACCATGGGCTGATGTGTCCATGGACTTCATTGTTGACCTACCCATCTCAGAGAATTTTTCCACCATCCTTGTCGTTGTCGACCGCCTTTCCAAGATGGCCCATTTCCTGCCGATGAGGGGTACTCCCTCTGCCATAGACACAGCCAACATCTTTCTAAAGGAGGTTGTTAGGCTCCACGGGATACCAAGGAGCATCGTGTCGGACAGAGGCGTCCAATTCACGTCCAAATTCTGGAAGGAACTCTGCAAGGCACTGGGTATCAACATTTGTCTTTCTTCAGCCTATCATCCCCAAAGCAATGGCCAGACGGAGAGGACCAACCAGACGTTAGAGCAATACCTCCGCTGCTTCTGCTCGGGTTCTCAGGATGATTGGGCGAGCCTCCTCTCCTACGCTGAATTTGCGTACAATAACTCAATCCATGCCTCTACCAACCAGACTCCCTTCTGGACCAATTGCGGATTCCATCCCACGTCCTTTGCTAACAATATCCCTGAAACGGCAGTCCCTGCAGTCCAGGATAGGATAATTTCGTTACAATCTAACTTTCAGAGAATTCAAGACACACTACGCAAAACCCAGGAGGACTACAAGAAACAGTACGACCGGGGCAGAAAGGCAAACCCAAGATTTGACGTAGGAGACGAGGTCTGGCTGTCCACCGTTAATCTGAGATTACCACTGCCATCTCGAAAGCTTGGGCCTAAATTCATTGGGCCTTTTCAAGTCAGGAGGATCATCAACCCTGTGGCTGTTGAGTTGGCACTTCCCAAGACATATCGGATTCACCCCGTTTTCCATGTGTCCCTATTGAAGCCTGTGGTGCCTAGCCCTTTTCCGGGAAGAAGAGAACCCCCTCCTCCGCCAGTCAGAATCGATGGCGAGAATGAATTCGAAGTGGAATCCATTCTAGGCTGTAGAAAGAGGGGCAGGCAGCTACAGTACCTGATTCAATGGAAGGGGTATCCCCCCGAAGATAATTCTTGGGAGCCCGCCAGGAATCTGCACGCCCCACAGTTAATTCAAACGTTTCATCAAGATCATCCGGGAATTGATGGCCAGCCTTGGCGTCCAGTGTCCGCCCATAGGAGGGGGGCACTGTCAGGAGCCAGGGAGCGTCTCCGCTCGCCGGGCTCCGGTGCGCATGCGCACGGGACGGGCGCTTCGCCGCACACCCGTCCGCGGCCTGATGGTGCGGCGCGCGCGGGTGCACGGCGGTCCTCGGTTGCGCGCCGTCGCCCGTGCGGGTGCCCGGTAGCGCGTCACACTGACGCGCTCGCCGGGCAGGGAGACTATATCTGACGGCTCCAGCGCCCAGTCGGGTTGCTGGTTTCTCGTCAGCTCTCCCTGTTCCCTGAGCCTGTGTTTACCTTGTGATCTGCCTGTCTCGTGTACCGAACCCTCAGCTGCCTGTTAACCACTACTCTCCGGATTGTCCCTGTACCTATCTGCCTGCTCTGTGTACCGAACCCTGGACTGTTAACCACTACTCTGCTGGATTATCCTGTTAATAACCTGCCTGATCTGTGTACCAAACCCCTGGCCTGTTAACCACTACTCTGCTGGACTATCCTGTTAATAACCTGCCTGATCTGTGTACCAAACCCCTGGCCTGTTAACCACTACTCTGCTGGACTATCCTGTTAATAACCTGCCTGATCTGTGTACCAAACCCCTGGCCTGTTTAACTACTACTCTGCTGGACTATCTTGATTATACCTACCTGATCTGTGCACCGAACCCTGGCCTGCTTAACCACCACTCTGCTGGATCTTGTGACACCCTGATTACTACCTGCTTGTTCCCTAACCTTTGCTTGCATTTTCAGCTCTGCTTCTGCGGATCCCGGGACACCCGCTTCCAGCCTTGGTACCCACTATCTACCGGAAGCCCGTGCCTCCGCGTGCCCTCAGCCTTCCGTACCCATTTCGGGGGTCTGGGTGCGCGTGGTCGTAAGGGCGAACCGCTCTCGGCATCTCGGCCTCGGTGAGTATTTGTCCGTGACAGAGGTCAAGTAGTAGGAGAATGGAGTATTGGCTGTTGGTTTTAGCAGTTAATAAATCGTTAGTGAGTTTTAGTAAGGCAGTTTCCGTGGAGTGCTGCGAGCGAAAGCCAGACTGTAATGGGTCAAGAAGGTTATTTTCACCGAGGTAGGAGCTAAGACGGTTGTACACTAAGCGCTCTAGAAGTTTAGAGGTGAATGGGAGCAATGAGATGGGTCTTAAGTTGTTTAGATTGGTGGGGTCCAGTGAGGGCTTTTTAAGTATGGGAGTGATCTGCGCATGTTTTAGATCTGCGCATGTCTAGAAGTTTAGAGGTGAATGGGAGCAATGAGATGGGTCTTAATTTGTTTAGATTGGTGGGGTCCAGTGAGGGCTTTTTAAGTATGGGAGTGGTCTGCGCATGTTTTAGAGGGGAGGGGAAGAGATTGAACATGTGAGTGAGGGAGCATAGGATAGAAGAAGAGGGTGACCGTAGTTGTTGTGAGGGAACAGGATCCAAGGGACAATTGGTTAGGTGGGCATCTGAGAAAAGTTTTGTAACCTCTTCAGTAGTAGCCAAAAGAGGAGAGTGTTGAATGTGCTGTTAGGCAAGGTATGTTGGGTGGGGAAGATGTACGCACAGTGGAGGTATCCTCACAAATTGCATCAATCTTGTCTTTGAAGTGATTGCCAATCTCTTGGGCAGTGAGTGAGTTAGTAGGTAGAGGGGGTGGGGAACGAAGCAGAGAGTTAAAGGTTGAGAAGAGCCGACAGGGACTGGATGACAAAGTATTAATAAGAAAAAGAAAGTAGGCTTGTTTGGCAGCATGGAGGCAGGAATTGTATTTTAGAAGGGCAGATTTATATAGGGTGAAGTCTTGCAGGCATTTGGTTTTACGCCACAGTCATTCGAGAGCACGACAATGTCTCTTGAGATTTCTAGTGTTGTCAGTTTGCCAGGGCTTTAATGGTCGGGGCCTGATTCTGCATGTGGTTAGAGCAGCAAGTGCATCTAGTAATGATGAGAGTGAACTGTTGTAGACAGAGGTGGCCAGGTTAGGACAGGACAGGGGAGAGATTATGTCATATAGGTGGTCAGTAGCAGAATAGAGAAGAGTAGGGTTAAGGTGGCGAAGGTTGCTACAAGTAATTGTTTGCTGCTTGGAGGGATGGGTGGTTGGAGGCAAGGATACAGTGAAAGTAATGAGGTTGTGATCAGAGAGAGGAAAGGGAGGTTGTCAGGGTTGCAGAGATGGGAGAATACAAGGTCAAGGGTATTACCATTGGAGTGAGTGGAAGTATGTGTCCATTATGTTAGGTCAAAAGATGAGGTTAAATCGAGAAATTTAGCTGTAGTTGGGCTGTTAACATTGACAGGAATGTTGAAGTCACCAAGAATGATTATGGGTATTTCATAGGAGAAAAAGTACGGTAGCCAGGCAGCAAAGTCATCAAGAAAACGCGATACTGGTCCAGGAGGCCGATAAATTGCTGCAATCCTCAGAGAAATAGGAGAAAACAGACTAATACAGTGCATCTCGAAAGAAGAGAGGGAAAGAGAGGGAGGGATAGGAAGGACTTGGAAGGTGCTTTGTGGGGATAGAAGGAATCCAACTCCACCTCCTTTTTATCTGTTGGGTCTGGGGGAGTGAGTCCAATGGAAGCCACCATGGAATAGGGCAGCAGGAGAAGCTGAGTCCAAATTTTGAAGTCAGGTTTCGGTTATGGCGAGTATGTTAAAGCCATGAGAGAGAAGAGGTCATGTACACATGTTAGCTTGTTACAGATGGAGCGGACGTTCCAAAGGGCGCATGAGATAGGTGGGCTGCTTTGAGGAAGCAGGGGGGTTAGAAATTGAACTGAGTGTATTGCGGTGGTTGCCAGAGGAGGAGGGGTATTGGATATGTGGCTTGCAGTTGGAAAATGGCAGACCAGAATTAGAATTAGACCAGAATTAGAATTAGACCAGAATTAGAAGAAATGTCACTTGAGACTAGGAGAAGGAGGAGGGCGAGGAAGGCAAGATGGGAGTGGGATGTGCATGAGCGCACGTGTCTAATGGCCCTGGAGTTTATGCCAGCATGTGGGTGCAGCAAATGCAGGAAATGATGGGTGCAGTAGTAGGGAGGGTAGGAGTGAAGGTGATATGTGCATGCTGCAGGGTAGAGAGGAGGGGTAGAGTAAGGATAATTTGAGGATAGAAGACACTGATGTGAGAAGGAAGAGAATGAGGAGCATGTTAGTGGATAGAGTGGGAATCTGACTTGATATAAAATAAATGTCAAATGTTGGTTTGCTTGCAGTTTTGCAGAGTGGAGCAGAGTTCTTGTTGTATCTTCATCCAGCTTTAATTAAACTGCGGCAGTGAAACTGCGTATCACTCGTGACAGAGCCACTCAGGAAAGAGCCATGATGTCTGCGTCTTGACCCTGTCTGCGCCACCCCATAGGCTGCTTTAAATTTATAGGAAGACTCAGCAAGCATGCATTTCTCTATTGGTCATCATAGGGTCTGATCTGAGACACCTGAATATGGGAGAGGAGAGGGCCAATACCAGATCAGACACAGGCTAGGGTCGTAAAGCTAATTATCTCTCTTGATCACTCAAGCCAAATGGGGTTGAGAATCAATCACCAGTAATGTTGCTATTGTAGTGTGGTTGTTATATAGCTATCATTAATTATAGAAGTTTAAAGATATGACAGCAGAAGACATTTACCAAATATGTTACAGCAATGTCAGTTCAGCAGGGTAGAGCGTACAGATGGATAGACATTTTCCAAATATGTTACAGCATGAATGGGCGCCGGAACATGCATGCACACTGGCGCACAGTTACGCACACCCCCAGCCTAGTTTGGCGCCAAAATGACCTTTATAAGGAAGCCAGTCAGTCTCTGCAGTTTCTGGTTGATCTTTGGCTCTCCAGTGCGTTTGTTCCTGTGTTCCCTTTGCCTCTGTGGATTCCTGTTACCGACTCGGCTTGCCATTGGACCTGTCTTCTGCCTGCCTCCTGACCTGACCCCGGCTTGTCTAAGAGATCTTCTCTCTGTATGTGTATGACCCCGGCTATCCTTCTGGCTACGCTTGCTCTGATCCCCACCTGGTACCCGACCTTGGCTTCGAACCAACTTGTCTCCTGTTCTCTGCTCTACTAAAGACCTGCTGCTTCCCATGGGCACCACCTGCCAGCAAAACACCATTTTAGTGCATCAGCTGTATACTGGCCGTTCTTCTGACAAGCATCCTACTCAGACCATCCCTGCAAGCATACCATCAGGCGACCCATGCTACTTTGGGCCTAACTCCTTCTGTTCCATCTTCAGGGGAGTCTAGAACTTAGCTACAAGGGAAACCCTCTCTCCATTGGCCTCCAGCACCAGGTATGTGATAAGTGAAAGTGAGGTTTACATATTGTCTTTGCTAGGGTGACTTTTTTATGTATTTTTTTTTTTTTTAAATCAACATAGTCGCTTTAAAAAAGAGTTTGTTGCTGTAAAATCAACATATCTCCAGTGGGGCACATTTTTCATTAGTGGCTTATTTCTCTGTTGGTCGTTATGTTCTTATACATAAAATAGTTTGCTTTTACCAGTCTTCCACACTCAAAAAAACATAACTCCGTAGAATGTGGCAGGTTTAGCAGCTATCATCACTTAGTGGAAATTGGCAAGAACCCTAGGAGAAGATTTACATGAGGAGCAAAAACAGTTCTCAGCATAAACCTGTTAACTGATAGGGGACACTTGTCCAAACACAACGATCTGCCAATATGTTCAGTGAAATGTTTACTATCTCTGAATCCTTCTGTCAAGCAATAATCCCAGAAGTTTTAGGGGATGGCTAGAGCCTATGGGGTTGAGTGGATTGCAGAAGATACAAATATAATAGGATAATTATATCTAGGAACTCTCCCTGTTACACCCAAAAGATGTTTCAAATATAACAAACAGCTACACAGATAAGTATTAGGGTCTGTGTCAACAGACTAATGCCCCATACACACGGTCGGATTTTCCGATGGAAAATGTCCGATCGGAGCGTGTTGTCGGAAATTCCGACCGTGTGTGGGCTCCATCGGACATTTTCCATCGGATTTTCCGACACACAAAGTTGGAGAGCAGGAGATAAAATTTTCAGACAACAAAATCCATTGTCGGAAATTCCGATCGTGTGTACACAAATCCGATGGACAAAGTGCCACGCATGCTCAGAATAAATAAAGAGATGAAAGCTATTGGCCACTGCCCCGTTTATAGTCCCGACGTACGTGTTTTACGTCACCGCGCTGAGAACGATCGGATTTTCCGACAACTTTGTGTGACCGTGTGTATGCAAGACAAGTTTGAGCCAACATCCATCGGAAAAAATCCTAGGATTTTGTTGTCGGAATGTCCGAACAAAGTCTGACCGTGTGTACGGGGCATTAGAGTTTGTGTTGATGGCATTAGTTGGAAACATGTCTGAAATCATTCGGAATTCATGGACAAGTGCATTTGACCTTCCTCTGACCTGCTACAAGTGGGTTTCGCACCCCCATAAACTTGTATGGGAATGCAAAACCCCTTTAAAGTGAACAAAAGCCAGCTGATACAGGCCGGCCTTAGCATAGCTTGACACACTTAGGCCTGTGCCCATTACTCTAGACTTAACACCACCAAATTCTATAATGCCCTGTACACACGGGCGGACTTTTCGGCAACAAAGGTCCGACAGTCTTTCCGACGGACTTTTGACGGACTTTCGACGGACTTTTGAACGAACAGACTTGCCTAAACACGATCACACCAAATTCGAGGGATTCGTACGTGATGACTGTTGGGGGTACATGTATGTTCTAAAAGCAAGTGAACCCTCGTATGATATCCTGATTAGAGTGTTCCCCAAAAACCCATTCAGATCTGGAGATCATTCCGACAAGAAATTATGACACACACAAGGCATGCAATTCAAAATGATCCAATCCTTTACTTCCCTATTTTCACTTATATAACCAACATGACATCACAACAAAAGTCCAACCCCTTCATTAACATATGCTAAAATATCCTTACAATGACGTACGACCGGACTAAAATAAGGAAGTTCATAGCCAGTAGCCAATAGTTGCCCTAGCGTCAGTTTTCGTCCGTCGGACTAACATACAGACGAGCAGATTTTTCGATAGGAACTGGGTCCGGCGGAGTTCCGACGTAAAAATTTGAAATGTGTTCCAAATCTAAAGTCCGTCAGGTTTTCGACAGAAACAGTCCGCTTAAGGTCCGATGAAGTCCACACACGGTCGGATTGTCCGCCGGATTCGGTCCGTCGGACCAGTCCGGTCGAAAAGTCCACTCGTGTGTGCAGGGCATTACTCCCCCTACAGTTCACTTTCCCACCCTATTATATCCTGTACCTAAAATGCCCAAGACTCATAATGCCTCCTTTGCACTTTCCTATCACCTCAACTCTTATACAACTGTCATAGTATTTCTTCTCCAGACAAAGTGTCCTCACCAACAGAACATCAACACATCTAATCAGTAGAAGCATACTAGGTGTTTCAGCACTTTGACTGAAACTGGCCAATTAGAGTGCTGGAGAGAACAGTATAAGGGTTCATGTACATGGGACGTTGTTCAACCTCTCCTGAAAGATTTAACTTGACAGCTAGAAACCAGCGTCTAAAAATGACCGCTTAACCGCGTTTACATGTCGCGTTTCGTCGCGTTTAGCCGCGTTTGCGTCTAGAGTCGTTTGAAAAAAAAATGTTTTTTTCAAAATAGTGAAAAATGAAAACGCCTGTAAATGAAACGTGGCTAAATGCGAGTTGCCGCGCTTAGCCGCGTTTGGCGTTTGAAATGCCTCCAAACACAGCTTCTAAACGCATTTTTTTGGGGTTCCAAAAAAAAGCCTCTAAACACAACTGCCTAGTGCCTAGCAATGACTAGAAACGAACCAGTGTACATGTACTGATAAAATAACACAGAGGAGGGTTCAGGAGCAGTTGAAAAAAATGCCCAACTGCTCCTAAACGTCCGTTTACCAGCAGCAGTGTACATGAGCCCTTTTACTCATATCACCACCAGAAACTGCATGTGTGATTTGCTTTTTAAAATTTTGTCACACCCGTGCTTAAGGTGATGATGATGGTGAGGAGGTTTTGATAAGGCTAGGTAGCATCTAAGGCAGGGGTAGGCAACCTGGGGCCCTCCAGCTGTTGCAGAACTACAAGTCCCATCATGCCTCAGGGAGTAATTGTAACTACAAGCCTTGCAATACCTCATGGAAAATGTAGTACCACATCAGCTAGAGGTCCCCAGGTTGCCTACTCCTGCTCTAAGGTAACCTCAGAAGCAGGGAAACTATTTGCAAAGGCAACCATAGCTAACTCCAGTTCTACACCACATCAAGAAAGATAGTTTCTTAGCAGTGCTCCTGAGTGCTCATGCACACTGCATCTCAAAGAAGCTGCTCCTACAGGCTTTTGAGATTTTTTGAGCTCTAATTTTTCTGCCTGAAAACTCCCCTCCATGTTAGCCAATGTGTCAATGTAAACTATGGCTTTTTCCGGAGTTCACAGGCATAGGCTCTTACAGGCAGAGAAAAAAAAACTCACCAAATTCTCATTTTTTTGAGGAGCTTTCGAGCAGAAAAGACGCCTAAGTGCCCAAAAACTTGCAAAAAAGCATAAAATAGCTTAAAGAGGCTCGAAAATACACGCAAGATTTGGATTTGTAAAAAAAATGCTTATGCTCAAAGAAGCTCAATAAAAACATGCAAAAGAACACAAAAAATGTGCAAGCTTCTTCAAGCTGAAATAAAAACTCAAATGTCTGTAAAAGCAGCCCTAACAATAATTATAGAAAATTTAAAGATATTGCAGTATTAAAATGTATCTATAGACTTTTTGTTTTCATTTTGGTTAGAGTCGGTAATGACTGAAACCCCTGTTGTGGAGACTTCCCTTCCTGAAGGCTTCTTGAACCCTTCGGCAAAGAGAGCCCTGACTGATGGGGGCATGGCCAGGGCGGAGTAAGGTGACTAATGGGGTCACTGGGGATTGGTGCAGGACGGGACGGGGTTGGGCCTGAGCTCACTAGTTTGGCACCCCAGGGGATTCTGGGCCTTTTCGGATGCAGAATGGAAGAGCTGCCCACCCTCCCGCCCTATTTCTGGTTGGTATGTCACAGCTTGCTGCGGTTTTGGTGACCTTGCCAGCAAACATGGCTTAATAGGTATGCCCTTGATGGTAATTGGGAGATAGACGGCCGGTCCGGCACTTATGGTAAGGACAGGCCCCTCCTTCATCTCCCTTTCTCATTTGGAATTGTGTGCTCACAATGCAACTGTGACTGGCACTGTTAAAATGTTAATGTTATGTATTTGAGTTAATAAAAGCTGTGGCCTTGCCCTTTCCAACATTAATGGTTGTAAGTGGTCTTTATTGGATGGGAAGAAGGGGTAAGGTCTTAAAAGTTGGCTATGGAAATGTTATGGTATGGGACCTGGGCTCATTGCACCTCAGCAGTCATGTACCAGAGTCACAACAGGAAGGGGGAGGAAATCTCTCTAAAATAAAGGAAAATGCCCTCTAGGATAGTTGTTGCCACAACAGGTGTCCCCAAGGGATGATGTGCCCTCACCTTCTGTTCTTGACAGCTGTAAAATCTGGGATTTTCCATTACTTTCTGTCCCAGTGATAATGGTGACCATTGCCAATACAAATAGAGAGGAGAATCTCCCCTGTGGGGACACATAAAGCAAATAAAGTCTGCCAGGGGTTAAAATTTATTATGGCTTGCCAAGTTTGACAGGTGTAACTCACTCATTGAGATCAACTGGACCACGCGTCAACTGCTCAAAGTTGTGGCATGGTAGATCCACTAAAAGTCATTATTCACCACCAAAAAAAGGTAAAAAAAAAACCCCAGACATTCAGGAGGCAACAGGATTGCCTCATGAACACCTGCAAGGATTCGCTTTTCTAATGCCCCGTACACACGGTCGGATTTTCCGATGGAAAATGTCCGATCAGAGCGTGTTGTCGGAAATTCTGACCGTGTGTGGGCTCCATCGGATTTTCCGACACACAAAGTTGGAGAGCAGGAGATAAAATTTTCCGACAACAAAATCCGATCGCGACAATTCCGATCGTGTGTGGCCTGTTCCAACGCACAAAGTGCCACGCATGCTCAGAAGAAATTCCAAGACGGAACAGCTCGTTCTGGTAAACTTACCGTTCGCAATGGATACAGCACTTTCGTCACGCTGCAATGTTAAAAATGGTTTAATACAGCGCAATCTCTTCTTCTTTATAATGTGAGAAGAATAAAGTAGTTTTGCTGCTCATATTCACACACACTTCTCACCAACTTATTTCGTTACTATTTATCGTGATTCCCTCAATATATTTTGATTTCTCACATCTGACAACATATTTTTGTATATTTTTTAAATTTTTTTTGGCTTTAATGTAGATTCTTTTTTTTGTGTTTGTATTTTTTTTTTTTTTTTTTTTTGGGATTTTGATTTGTATTCCCGAAAATGTTTGTGTGTGTTTTTTGTGACAAGTTCCCACAACACCATTGATATGTTGTTCTATTTAATCTGTAGGAGATTGTTTGGTGTTGTTGTCCCTTGTTAATTTTACATTTTATGTTAGAAATGTACCTGAATCGTCACCAACAAACTGTCCTTTTTGGATGAAAACACACACAGGAGAGTATAATTTCCCAAAAAATTTTTTATTAAGGGCTCACAACTAAACAAATAGGGAGGCAACACTGGAGAAACTGCAGAAGTGGGTGAAGCCTTGTACCCCCAGGGCAGACATCAACTATTTCAAAGCAAAATTGGTGGCCTGAGGAGTCCATTCCTAAGAGAGGGCAGTCTGGTCCAGAAGTCCCAGAGATCCGGAAAGCAGCAGATGACATCTGTGTCCCCAGGCTGTGGTCATACGAGAGACTGCATCTTCTGTCAGACCAGACTGAACACAGGGTCATCACTCTCAGGTCTTCCTTCCATGCTTCCTTACACGCTGTGGCTGTGGTGGTGGAGTTGTGGCAGCAGGAGGAGGAGGAGGATGGTCCAACTCAACCACGTCGGTCTTGGGTGTTAGTTCCCCACTCACCCCCTTATGTAGGACTTTGTACATCAGGTCCTCACAGAGCCTGCGTTGACCCTCCTGCATGCCCTGCAATTTGGTGGCAGCCATGCAGGCAAAGGCCTCTTCAGGAGTGGGTAAGGCTCGTAGGGACGCAGAAGCCTCCTGGATCAGCCTGTATGCTGAATCCTGCACGGGACTCGGGGTGGCCTTCCTGGCTCGTTTATATGGCAGGCGGAGGGGAGGGACCTGACACTCAGTCAGGCTGCGACTGGTCCCTGGCTTCTCCTGGCTGCCACTTAGCCCCGCCTCCTCCTGGCTGCAACTAATCCCCGCCTCCTCCTGACTGCCACATTCCACAGCCTCCTCCTGGCTGAGGTCTTCCTGTGTATGAAAAAGGGACATAGTTTTAGTTTTTTATTCATCAATCACACACAATTTTCACCTCCTGACTGCTGCAAATTGAATGTTAACAAATATGACAGACTATCCTTCTGAGCCCAGCAGTTTTCATTCTTGTCCCAATTTTGGGTGCCCACTACTATCTATTGATATGTAAAACACTTTCAAGCAGCAATTAGTGATCAATAATAACATCTATAGTAAACATCATTTATTTATTGACCAGAAATCTGGAGAACAATGCTATACCTGACTCCAGCTGGGCTCCTCCACTTCTTCCTGGTTGGAAGGCCCAGGTTGGACATCAGAAGCCTCAGCTGGTATGGAAGGAAGCGTGGAAGGAAGAGTGGAGAGGGATTCCCTGACTTCAGTGTGGTCTGACAGAAATCGCAGTCTCTCATAGTACCACAGCCTGGGAACATAAACGTCATCTGCTGCAGCTCCGAATCTCTGGGAATCTGTGACCTTCTTGCGCTCCCTCAGATATGTGCTCCTCAGGCCACCAATTTTGGCTTTTAAATAGGGGATGGTTGCTGTGGGGACCACCGGCTTCACCAACTCCAGCAGTTTCTCAAGCGCTGCCTGCCTCTTCTGTTTGTGATTATAGTGGGGGTGTCTGACTTGCCACAGACAGGGCAGCTCCCTGTATTTGTCAATGAACAGGGGCAGGAAATTGTGGTCGTTGAACCCATCCATTTTCTCTGCAAGACACAACACAAGACAAACCCTAATGTCAGGCCAAACTCCCCTAATCTTGTTACAATATAGGCTTCCATTTCGAAGCAGTATAGGCGCAAGTTTAGATCTTACCTTCGTTATCACGATCGGCGTCTCCGATGCTCCTTCCTCCGCTCACAGATCGTACGTAATACGCACGTGTGTTACGCTTTATACACACTGCGCATGCGTATAACTCTGCCCGCCCTTCACGTTCTTTCTAGTCTATTCCCCACCCCTTTTCGTTCGGCGCAGTGGGGGAAGAGCACATGGCGGATAGACAGCAGGTGCGTGCTAATTGTAGCAACGAGGAGGAGGAGGGGGTAAGGCCGGAGCCTGAAACGTCCCGATCCAGAAGGAGATTTAAGGACTCAAATATGTCCTTTGGGGAGATGTTGGAGATGGTGGACATCCTGAAGAAGGCCGACTATGATGGAAAGTATGGGCCTTACCCCAACCCCAATGTCCGAAAGGCCAAGATCATGGCGAAAGTGGTCAGGAGTCTGCACCGGAATTTCGGGGTCCGACGATCGAAAGAACAGCTCAGGAACCGGTGGTCGGACCTCAAATTAAGAGAACATGAGCAGTACAGAAAGATCCGGAGAGTGCTGCAAAAAAGTAAGTAGTTGTGCTGTGTTCCTATTGTTTATGTTTATTACGTTCGTGCTGCTCCATATGCTTTTAGGAACTGTTGTACAGTTTAAAATGGCAACTTTCATGTTCATGGGCACATTATTCGTTCGGATCAAACATTTTTCGTTCCAACTATAAAATACCATTGTTTAGCCCATATGCATTTGGCCACCATTTTGATGCCCTATACTTGTCTTCAAAGAATTGGGTTGTGTAGATGGCTTTGTTACTAGAATGAAATGCAAACTAGATTCTGTGTAAGGAGAGGACACTCAGCAGCTGTTTTCACATCTGGACACTGGAGCACTAGTGTGGGACACAAGAACACCATTTTTATTAGGGGGGCCACACAGGTGCTCCAGTGTATACTATAGGGGAGGGGGGCTACATCTGTGAAGCTTGTACAAAACAGGTAAAGTATTGCATGTTGACAAAGGACACTAAAAAAGCTATATCTTGGAACTCTGCTAAAATTGACAATTGTACCCCACTTCCAAGCAATGTTTCATCTTTATAGTTCTGCCATCAAATATCTGTGTGCTAAGTATAGCATTTTTGTTTTACATAGGGGAGAAAAGACTCGGAGGACACCCCTCATCTGAGGAGACCAGAGCCCCCCCCCCCCTCTGGAAGAAGGTGAAATCCCCCCAACACAATCTGAGCAGGAGGAAGAAGACGTGGTGGAACTAGTCACCACAACAGGTGAGTGTCTGCAACCACAGGCTCAGATAAGAGATGGATGGCGGCATTTTTTGAAACCTAATTTATTTTGGGGTTCCTCTCTTTTTAGGTGATCGTGAGGGTGTGGATCCAGATCCTTTCACATCCGAAAGTGCCCAGATCCTGATCGGGGAGATCATGGGGTGTAATTTACAATTGGAAATCATCAAGCAAAACATCAATGATGGTATTCCAAAAAATAAAAACATCATTAATGTTTTGGGGCGAGTTTAAAGCCCCTCCAAATCACTTTCTTCTTTTGTGTGCTACAATGTGCTGAATTTTTTTGTGATTTTTCCCAAAGCCAAATTTGGAGGATGCACACAGTGTGCCAACATGTGCTATCTGCCATCACGGGAGATCAATGGATGCGTTTTGGGGGTGCAACCCCTTCCTCAATAATAAAGTAGCGGTGAGGAAGGGCTTGCTCCCCCAAAACACATCCCTTGATCCCCCGTGATGGCAGCTAGCACATGTTGACATTGTTAAATTGGTGTGCATCTTCCAAATTTGGCTTTTCCTGGGGTGACTTCACCCCATCTGAACGCTATATCAAACACAGTTCCTAAATACTGATGTCTGATATTGCCTTCAAGTTCGACCAAATGTGACGTTTGTAAGTTCAAGATTTGTGTCTTTTCTTGTTGGTTTTACACAGGCCTGTTTTATCTAAAATGGACATTTTGAGTTTTGATAATGCCACCGCAAAAATTGGTATACATCAAACATGTTGGTTTGTTAGAAAAACCTTTGGTAAATGCACATGTGATTGTGCAGGTATTAAAAAGATTGTTTTAATCAAGAATGTGTGGATTATTGTCTCAACGCTACAACACTTTTGGGGTGATGTAATTGTTTTCTGAGAAAATGGGGGTTATTTCCTAAGTACAAATCCTCTTGGCACTACAAGTGCAGTTTCAGTGCAGTTGCAAGTGCACTTGTACTGAAATGTGTTTTTGCATTTTATTAAATAACAGCCAACAGTGCTTTGTATAATAAGGTTACACAATCACGACATTTTCTGGACTCTACACATTTCTGTCAGGGTCAGCTAAAACAAACACAAGCAGTAAATGTCCACAAAGAATTACTTTTTTTGTTTTATTATAAAAAGGCTTCACATATTTGCTGGCATATTGATAGCCCCCCTACCCGCAAAGAACTCCTGGTATCGTAACCGGACATCACGGGCACTTGGGGAGGGCAAGCCAGGACGGCCGCTTTCAAGTGCCGTCAGTGTGGTTTGATGTATCATTCTGGCCTCAGGCCCAACTGAGCCAGCATAGTTGGCCGAATGTTTCCTTAAAAAGTTATGGAGAACACAGCACGCAAGTATAATATGGTTCAGTTTATACTCCGCCATATGGATGGGTGTCAGAAATAGGCGGAACCGGCTGGCCAGGATTCCAAATGTGTTCTCCACCACTCTTCGGGCTCTGGCCAGCCGGTAATTAAAAACCCTCTGTTCCGGGGTGAGGGTCCTCATTGGGAATGGCCGCATCAGGTGGTCCCCCAGCGCAAACGCTTCATCAGCAACGAACACAAATGGGAGTCCTTCAACATTGTCCTCTGGAGCTGGCAAGTCCAAGCTGCCATTCTGGAGACGCCTGTAAAACTCCGTCTGGGCGATGACTCCACCATCGGACATCCGGACATTCTTCCCCACGTCCACATACAGGAAGTCGTAATTAGCCGACACCACCGCCAACATCACTATACTATTGAACCCCTTGTAATTATAATAGTACGACCCCGAGTTGGGTGGTGGGACGATGTGGACGTGTTTCCCATCAATTGCCCCTCCGCAGTTAGGAAAGTCCCACCGCTGGGCAAAGTGGGAGGCCACAGTCTGCCATTCCTGTGGCGTGGAAGGAAACTGTTGAGGAAAAAACAATAAACATTACTATTTTTTCACAGAAACATGGCAAGCAGATTAGACACAAACATTATGGAGCAACCTCCAGATAGCATTTAGTAAGGGGAATTTAACAAGGCCAAAGTATAAGGTACACCTATCATATTCCCCCTCCCCCCCTCTCATGGGCCATTTCTAACATTATAGGGGGGGGGAACTCTTGGACAGGTAACCCTCTTCACTTCATTGAGAGATGAATGCCTAAATAATGGGTATTACTTGGAACAGCCCCTCCTTAGTTACACTATTGGCAGACCACTGGACAGGTAAGAAGTGTCATAATACAAAGATATAAATACACATTGTACACATTTGAGGACATTTGGACATTCTGCTATTACCTATCAAGATAATAATAGAATACAAAAACTTGAAACAGTACCATTTGAAAGTATACAGGCAGACCCTTGCACTACATGCTTTGGGCAATTCATCCATAAATCTGACCAGTAAAGAGATGGGTATAGTGTGTATGGGTTTGGCAAAGTCAGCAGATAGATGATTGAGGATACATAGAGAATTGGGATCAGCTGACTTAGCAGTTGGGGGTTGGGAGGGTTACTAAAAATTATTTGGGGACACCAACAAAAAAAAGCCTTTGGCACTCTGCCTGAATTTAAATCAAAAATAACATTTCCAAACATTTTAGGGGGTGTTTGGGGTAAAGCACTACTATGGAGCTGATAAAATACATTGTTAAGTGACTACATGAGGTGAATATAGGGCCAGGAGACACCATGCTGGGGAGGTTATTGAAGGGCAAATATGTATGAAGGACCTAAAATAATAAGTACATAAAAATCCAGCATGCATGAGGACAAAGGGGACATTCACAGCATATTCCAATCATGGTAATTAGGGAATGAGGAAAGAAATACAATATATTATCAAACATTCAATACAATAAAATGTGAGATTAAAGGATAAAAATCTTACCTTCATATACTCCTTCTGCAGGACCTGGATGATGGCAGAACAGGTCTCTGGGATAATGATCCCCAGAGCCTGGGGGGAGATGCCTGTCGAGAACTTCAAGTCCTGCAGACTTCTCCCTGTCGCCAAGTACCACAGGGTAGCGACCAACCTCTGCTCCGGAGTGATGGCTGCCTGCCTGCTGATATAGGAGGTCAGCGAAGCCAACAAACGGTGAAATACGGGGTCCGTCATCCTGAGAAAGTTCCTGAAATCATCAGGATTATTCTCACGGATCTCATGGAGCAAAGGCATATGAGAGAACTGGTCACGCTGAAGCAACCAATTCTTGGTCCATGAACTCCTCCCCACCCTGTTAATGGACTGGACTTGTGCCAAGGTCAGGACCCCAACACCAAGCCCCCGCACAGCACGAACTCTACGAGGAGTACGCATACGAAACATGGCTAGAAAACGGTCGGCTGCTCAGAACGAAGTAACAGAACGCACTGAAGAACAGCAAGGCCTGTGAAGAGCTACCTGAAAAACAGTAACGAACGAACAAGAATACAATGACTACTTAAAGTCACGCGGAACTTGCTTGCACGCACTGAAGAGCAGATACAAACCCACAAGCACAAACTGAACGGCAGAAAACGATCTGAAAGCCACGAGTCTGAAAAAGCGCGAATCGTCTCTCACCAAACTTTTACTAACACGAGATTAGCAAAAGGAGCCCAAAGGGTGCCGCGCTTGTTTCTGAACCGGCCTTTTCTAGTCTCGTCGTACGTGGTGTACGTGACCGCATGGTTGGCGATCGGAAATTCCGACAACTTTGTGCGACCGTGTGTAGACAAAAAAAGTTTGAGCCAACATCCGTCGGAAAAAATCCTAGGATTTTGTTGTCGGAATGTCCGAACAAAGTCCGACCGTGTGTACGCCCTATTAGACTAACGTAGCCCAACAGGGGCCCAAAAGGGGTTCCAACCCTTCCCCACTCTATCCAAAACTAATAATAAATGTTTGACTTGATATATACTTTAACATATTTTCCTAATCAACATTTTATTGACATTTTGCATAAAAAGGAAAGGGATACAAGAAAAACTCTAAAACTCTGTCTTCAGCAATCAGAAGGTATATCAATAATGACATGGGTCACATAACAGACAATTGCAACATCATAATGCAGAATACAATAATAATAACAATAGGAGTTGTTATAAGCAATCCCATGCATCACACATTCACAAGATCAGTACAAATAAAAACATTAACACAGTAGGCACCAGTCATAGGTATAATATGAAAATGGTCTAGCAATACTCGTTCAGCACTCTGAGAGCCAGAGGTGTATGAATCGTGAAACAGAAATAGAGATGTGTGAATCAGGCATCCTGCAGTAGCAAAAAAAAATAAAAAATCCACACGCATCTGAAAGCTCATCCACAGCAGGGTGTGTTCAAACAAGTTTATTCATTTGAAGAGAAGAATACATCCAACTAGACCAGATGTCCCTGAACTGCTCCTCTCTATCACGGGTATCGTGAACCCATGTATCTGCCTCCACTTTGACTTTTTTTTTAATACACTAGCTGTTTTGTTTGTGGCACATGGTAGGTTAGCATTCTTTATTTTTAAATAGATGTGGTCATTTTAGATGTTGAAGATTTGGCACCAACATTTTTAGCATATGGATTTTTGAAAAACATATATTAACTAGGTTGCTTCAAGTCAACCTAATTCCGCGTACACACGATCGGACTTTGCGGCATACTTGGTCCGGCGTACCGGATTTCATCGGACAATTCGATCGTGTGTGGGCTCCAGCGGACTTTGTTTTCTCAAAAGTTTGACGGACTTAGATTTGAAACATGTTTCAAATCTATCCGACGGACTCGAGTCCGGTCGAAAAGCCCGCTCGTCTCAATGCTAGTCCGACGGACAAAAACCAACGCTAGGGCAGCTATTGGCTACTGGCTATGAACTTCCTTGTTTTAGTCCGGTCATACGTCATCACGTACGAATCCGTCGGACTTTGGTTGATCGTGTGTAGGCAAGTCCGTTCATTCGGAAAGTCCCTCGAAAAGTCCGCCGGGCAAAGTATGCCGTAAAGTCCGGTCATGTGTACACGGCATAACCCTTACCTTAAAGGAGTTGTGAAGGTAGAAGTTTTTTTTTTTATCTTATTGCATTCCTAATGCATTCTAACAACTGTCAAAAATAGGCTTGGTCCAGAAGTGTTAAAGTGGTTGTAAACCCTTTACAACTACTTTTTACTACAGGCAAGCCTTAAATTAGGCTTACCTGTAGCTACACTGGATATCGCCTAAACCTGCACGGTTTGAGCGTTATCCCTGTATTTGCATGTGCTGACGTTATCGGCACATGCGCACTTAAGCAAACTGAAGAAATGGTACGTACGTGCCCTTGCTTCAGTTAGACTGTGCCCACATGCGCGGGAGTGACGTCATCGCGCCTCGGGCTAATCACATCGCCGGAGCCGCCATACCCGGAAGTAACCCCCAGGAGTGATGTCGGCCGCCGGAGCAGTAAACGAGGACCGCTGCAGAGGCTTTGATCTCAGGTAAGTAATTCATAATAAGCTAGTATGCAATGCATACTAGCTCATTATGCCTTTGTCTTGCATGTTTTGTTTTTTTTTGGATTTTTTTTTAGGGTTTACAACCACTTTAACCGGTTCCCGACCGCCGCATGTAGATATACGCCGACAGAATGGCACGGTTGCGCAAATGGGCGTACCTGTACGTCCCTTTGAATTTGCCGCCGTGCCATCAAGTGCACGCCGCGAGCTCCGTGAGTAGGCTTGCGGGTCCCGCAGACTCGATGTCCGCAGAGATACCCGCAATCGTCTCACGGAGAGGAAGAATGGGGAAATGCTAGTGTAAACAAGCATTTCCCCGTTCTGCCTAGTGACACCGTCACTGATCACCGCTCCCTGTAATCGGGAACGGTGATCAGTGATGTGTCACACATAGCCCCTCCCCCCCACAGTTAGAATCACTCCCTAGGTCACACTTAAGGCCTACAGCGCCACCTAGTGTTAACCCCTTCACTGCCAGTCACATTTACACAGTATTTAATGCATTTTTTTTTTTTTTTCAAATATATAGTTTATTATATTTCAGAAATTTTTGGGCAAAGCCCGGGAATACAAGCAATAAAGAGGGGGGGGAGGGGGGGGGATAGAAGGTCGCAGCCTCCTAATGATAAAACAAAGTGATACATCAACATTTTACATACATAGTACTGGTAAATCTTTGTCTCATGGTGTTTTTATTGGTGCAGTATGTGTCTCCCATTGCTGTTATCATTTAACTTATTTAATGGCTATGGGTAGGGAGATTGATCAGTAGTTAAATTATTTCACATTCTACCAATATGTAATATGCCTATTGATGTATATCCATCAAGAGATTGCAACTTAAATATAGTATTACAGAGTAAAAATAGAGTAGAAGAAACAGTGAGAGGGAAAGATTGGGGAAAGAAGAATAGGAGAGGTGGGGAGGGAGCTGGGGAGGGAAAAGGGACGGTTGTCAGGATGTTATTTTGATCAATTGGGGATTCCAGTTTGTGTGTCACCCTTTACATATATTGGGTCTATTAATTAGGTCGAGTTTCCGAATAGGACCTTACCTTCCTCTGAATATTTGAACATATTCCATAGTGCCCATGTTTTTTGGTAAGTTGTTTGTCTATTTTGTGATGTCAGAATTAGGTCTTCTAGATTATTTATGTCTTCCACTTTTCGTAGCCACATTGATACTGTAGGAGGGGTTTGTTTTTTCCACATTACAGGTATGCAAGACTTCGCTGCATTTGTTAGATGTCTTAGTATGGATTTTTTGTAGGTTTTTAGCGGAATAGAGGACATATGCAGTAAGAAAAATGCTGGGTCATTCGGGATCTGAAATTCAGTGAACTTCTGGGAAATGGATCGGACAGCAGTCCAGAAATTTGTCAAATGCGGGCAGGACCAAAACACATGTAAGATCGTTCCCACCTCTCCTTGGCACCTCCAGCAGTATTTTGATGATTCAGGAAACATGTAGTGTAAGCGACTAGGTGTTAAATACCACCTGGTCAGGATCTTGAAGTTTGTCTCCTGTATCTTAGTGCATATGGAGGATTTAAGAGAGAGAACTAATATATTTTGTTTCTGGACTGATGTGAAGGTACACTGAAGGTCTTTTTCCCATTTTGTAATACATGGTAGATCAGGTGTTTGTAAAGGGGTGTTCAAAAGGGCGTACGTCTGGGATAGCAACTGTTTGATCGGTTCCGTGTCTGAGCATATATCTTCAAATGTCGTCAGTGGTCTAGTGTAGGATTGTGGGTTTGGGATTGTTTGAAGGAAATGGTGTATTTTGGCTGCGTTCCAAAATGTAAGTTTAAAAGGGCCGTTTGGGTCTATTAATTCTTTCATAGTTGGCCATCTGTCTTGCGTCACAAACCGTGAAGCTCTGGTGTATCCAGAGTTTCTCAGTACCTGGAACTGTCCAGAAGACATTCCCGGGGGGAATTTTGGATTTCCCAGTATTGGTGTCATGGGGGATTCTGTGGTCGATACTGATGTTTGTAGAGTGGGATGGAGACATTGCCGAATGGTGTTACCTATAAAGGGGTGTGATTTCAGTTCTAGTGGAAGTGATTCGTAGCACCATAAAGCTGATTCTAGTGGTATGTCTGTTTGCTGTTGTTCAATTTGTGTCCATAATTTATGATTTTTGTTCCTAATCCAGTCTATTACTCTACTTAAATGTGTTGCGAAATAGTATCTCCGGATGTCCGGAAGTGCTATCCCTCCGTGTTGTTTTGGCCTGGATAATTGTATTCTGGGAATGCGTGGTTTCTTATTAGCCCAAACAAAACGAGTAAAAAGAGTCTGGACGCGTCTGAAGTATATAGGGGGTATTTTGATTGGCAGGGCTTGAAACAGGTACAGAAACTTGGGCAGTATACACATTTTAATTAGATTGCACCTCCCAAACCAGGAGTGCAGACCCCTATTCCATTCTTCCAATAGAAGTCTGACTCTCGTTAATAAGGGGGGGAAGTTACAGTCGTATATCAGTGCCGGGTCTGGAGGTATTTTCGTCCCCAAATAAGTCAGGGCAGAAGTAGTCCACTTGAACCTAAAGTTTGATTGTAATTTTGTAAGGTCGGTGGTTGGTATAGATATACCCATGGCTTCTGATTTTGAAAAATTAATTTTTAAATTTGACACTTTCCCATACGTTTCAAATTCTTTTAGTAGGTTGGGTAGTGATACTATTGGATCTGTTAACGAGAAAAGTAAATCATCTGCATACGCAGATACTTTATGTTGCAGGGGTCCTACTGATATTCCGTGTATGTTAGGATTCAGCCTGATGTTGGAAAGAAATGGCTCGAGAGAGAGTGCAAATAGGAGAGGGGACAGGGGGCATCCCTGTCTTGTCCCGTTTGTAATTGTAAGGGAGTCCGAAAGGATACCGTTCGTTTTTACTCGTGCTGTGGGATTAGAGTAAATACCTGCTATCCGGTTGAGCATCACCTCCCCCAAGCCTATGTGTCGGAGTACCGCGTTCATAAAAGGCCAACTGACACGGTCGAAGGCCTTTTCTGCGTCTGTATTAATAAGGACACAAGGGGTCTTCTTGGATCTAGATATATATAGCAGATTCAGCACTTTCGTAGTACTGTCTCTAGCTTCCCTGGAGGGTATGAAACCGACCTGGTCCAGGTGAATAAGATTCTGGAGGTGCTTCGCCAACCTGACAGCAAGAACTTTAGTAAAGATCTTGAGGTCTAGATTCAATAAAGAAATGGGCCTGTAGCTCCCGCATGCTGTCGGATCTTTACCTTCTTTGTGGATTAACGAAATGTGGGCTCCTAAAGTATCCCTTGCGAAGACTGCCCCCGTTCCAATTTTGTTATATAATGTAGCTAATCTGGGTCCCAGAATAGGTAAAAAGATTTTGTAGTATTGTAATGTATAGCCGTCTGGGCCTGGGGCTTTATTTGGTTTCATTGTCTTTATGGCATTCTGGATTTCTGTTATGGTTATGGGCGATTCTAATTCTTCACTTAGCTCTCGAGCAAGAGTTGGCATTTGGGAGGAACGAATGTATTCCTCAATCATTGCATTGGGGGGGGTTCCCTGTGATAGATTGTACAATTTAGAATAGAACTGCCGGAATTCCTCAGATATATGTGTAGGTAGGGATGCTTTTTTACCGCCTGATGTGGTAATGTGGGGGATATATGTCGACTGGTTATGGCTTCTGATCGTGTTAGCTAAAAGTTTTCCACATTTATCCCCAAATTCGTAATTTTTTGTTCGGCCGCTCTGTAGGGCCGCCTTTGCTCTGTATTGTAGGATATCTGTGATTTGTAGTCTAATGGTCGATAACTGTGTTTCTGACGCTTGGGTCGGGGCATGTTTGTGTCTGGCTTCTAAAGTGGCCAGTTCCTGCAGGAGTTGGGAGAGAATTTTATTCTTTTCCTTTTTAATGCGGGCTCCATGCGAGATAAGGGTACCTCTCAAAACTACCTTATGTGCCTCCCACAGTATCCCTGGGTCACAGTCTATTTGGTCATTCTCTTGAAAATACTGATTTAGAGTTTTAGTCACATCTGCTAGTACTTCTGGTATTTGTAGTAGGCTTTCGTTAAGTCGCCAGAAACGATGTCTGGGCGAGTGAGTATCTGATAGGCGGTAACTCAGAAATATTGGTGCATGATCTGACCATGTCCTGTTGCCAATTGATGTTTGTTCAACAGCATGAAGTTGTGAATGAGGAATCATGAAATAGTCTATTCTGGTATAGACTTGATGTATGTGGGAATAGAAGGAGAAGTCCTTCTCTCCCGTGTGTTGTAATCGCCATATGTCTATCAGTTGTGAGTTATGGAACGTTTTAGCTATCCTTTTAAGTTGGTTTGGTGGTACTGATGTTGTGCCTGACGACGTGTCCATAGAGGGGATCAAGGGGGTGTTAAAGTCTCCTCCCAGAATCAAGTGTCCGTCTTTAAAGTCTTGTAGTTTCTCTAGTGTTTCTTGTAGGAATGTGGCTTGTTGTTCATTGGGGGCATATAGGGTTGCCAGTGTTACTTTTATAGTTCCGATTGTGCCTTTGAGGAAGATGTATCTTCCTGTCGGGTCTATCAAGGAACTCTGGAGTTGCCATGGGATCTTATTTGAAATGAGGATGGAGACACCTTTAGATTTGGAATCTGGGTTCATGGAGTGGAAAGCAGTCGGGAAGTGTCTATTTTGTAAGTATGGCAGTCTGTTGGTCTTGAAATGTGTCTCTTGGAGGAAGGCTACGTCTGTACGGTTTCGTTTTAAGTCGTTTAGTAACATGCGTCTCTTCTCGGGTATGTTAAGTCCTTTTACATTAAGGGACATCACATTAATCTTGCTTACAGCCATATTGTGTTGGGATGGGGGAGGAGGGAGAGGAGGGGGGGAGGGAGGGTAGGGATGAGGTTGAGGGAGGAAGGGGAAGGTAAGTATAGAGAATAAAAGAGGAGAGTTAGAAAAAAGAAAAGTAACCAAAAGGTTTACCAAACACAGACAGGGCCTAGTGTCCTGTCTATAGTCTTTCCCCCTAGATTAAGGGGGTGTTTTTTTTTCTGCATATAACTGCCAGGGGACACAAATTTTGCCTCCCGCAGATATATGCTGGCCTAGTTGGAAGCGAGGTAAAACAAGGCTCAGAGAACTGAGCTTCCCGTCCATCCCCCCGCCCCACCATGTCCATCAAAGTTAATCCTGAAAAAAGCTATGCATTTCGTTTGATCATTGAGTCTCTAAAGTTCTATAATACCAAACAGTTAACCCTCGTGGTTGGTTTTTTGTAATGTAACTGAGTATAAACAAAATTAAAGCCTCAAGTAAACTTAAACATGTATATAACTTAACCTGGGTTAAATTCTCCTTACGTCATCTAATGACATTTACCTCATATCTTTTCCTGTTGGTTTTGTCTGAGATATCTAACCCATTCAAACCTTTCTATGCGTAAATATGTATATCATCCCAAAAAATGAAAGTCCTGCATGAGGTCTCATTCTATGGTTACCGGGTGGGCATCTCATCACTCCACCAAAGAGGAGCTGAAATGTTCTCCCACTGAACCATCTCAACCCGGTTCTGTAAGACATCATATCACCTGTATTTGGGTAAGAACAAGTGTTCAAGGGTATCTCATGGCTGCTTCTTTTCCAATAATGAGTCCGGAGCAGCAAACCGAAGTTCCTCGTAGACCCTCAGGGTGGCTGCAGGTAGTCCCGTAGGTTCAAGTACGTCTTTAGATAGGCAAAGTGATCAACCTTGCTTGCCAGCGTTGTAGCTTCACAGATTGGGGTAACAGTTCCTGGGTCATGTGGTTTTCATTGAATGTGTCCAGTTTAGGGGCATAGTCTCCATTTTACTCTGTGAGTCACTTTAAAAGCCGCTCAGAAAATGGACTCCTCTGAGTGTCCCACAAGGTCTGTAGATCCTGGGCGGATTAGTGCTCCTTTTAGGAAAGGTTTAACCCATACTTTCCAAACTTGAAAAGAACAAGGAACTCAGTCATTGTTACTTTGACCAGGAAGAGAAAGAAAAAAGTTAATGGAAATGAAATTCCTAAACTTTACAAGGGGTGCTCATGTTTCAGGACTCGCGTGTGTCTTCTTGGGAAGAGGCCCTGGATTGACGGCGATTTCTTTGCCGTCTTGGCTGGAAGTTCTGTCCCATGTTAGGCGCAGTTAGCCGTCCAGGTGGTCCTGGGAGAGGGCCCAGCCAGTCTGGCACAGCGATTGGATCTGCATCCAGGAAGGTGAATAAGGCTGGTAGTGCGTCTGGTTTGCGGAGAGTGAAAGACCTCTGATTTTTTCTGAATGTGGCAGACAGAGGGTATCCCCATCTATATGTCGCCCCTTTACGCCTAGCTAAGTCCAGAAGGGGTTTCATTATCGCACGTCTTTGTAAAGTTGCACGCGAGATGTCCGGGAGAATTTTGACTGTAGCCCCATCTAGCTCCGGATCTTCCGCTTCCCAGGCCTTCCGCAGGATCTGCTCTTTATGGATATAGTGGTGAACCCTACAGATCACATCTCTAGGTCTCAGGGGGTCAGTGGGTTTCGGGCCTAGGGCCCTGTGGATCCTGTCTATTTCAATGCGGTCAGGTAGGTCAATCCCTGGGAGGCTGCGGAAGATGGCTACAGCTGTGTCCATCAAATCCTCCGGGCCCGTAGCTTCTGGTAGACCCCGGAGTCGCAGGTTGTTCCTGCGACTTCGGTCCTCAATTTCCTCCAATCTCAGTGCTTGTTCTTGTAGTGTCTCTGTTTGCGTCTCCTGTTTGCTTTCTATGGCTGACATGCGGCGTTCCAACGTTACCAGAGAGCTCTCCCCTGCCTCTATTCTGGAGTTTAATGCGCGCACCTCAGCTTTTACAGTTTGCATTTCTTTCTTATGTGATGCTTCTACTGTTGCTATAAGGGCTGTAATGTCAGCTTTAGTGGGTAGTGCTAGCAATATGGAGCGCAGCTCCTCATCTCCTCTGGGGATTTGAAAAGTGGGTTGAGATGACTCACCGAGGCCAAAACGGAGATCCGGAGGGAGGCCCTCATAACTGCTTGCTTGTGAGTCTCTCTGCGGTGACACAGATCCGCTCGCTGTCTGTTTCTCTGCACTGTCTCCTCGTGGCGCCGCCATCTTGAATTCCGGCGAGCCGAGCAGGGAGAGTTGAAATCTCCTCCTTAGTTCGTTAGGAGAGGGCTGCTGTGGGGTTATTTTAGGCTGTTTACCGCTCCTCTTCCCGGTTCTCTTTCTAGATGCTTGCATAGCTTGCAAAAAACGGCTGGATTAGCTGCGGTGAGGGGAGACGGCCGGGAGCTCACACAACTCACGTCTCTATTCAGCCATGTCCAGGCCACGCCCCCTTTAATGCATTTTTAATCGCACTAATGTATAAATGTAAATAGTTCCCAAAAATGTGTCAAAATGGTTCGATGTGTCCGCCATAATGTCGCGGTGACAATAAAAATCGTTGATCGCCGCCATTACTAGTAAAAAAAAAAAACATTATTAATAAAAATGCCATAAAACTATCCCCTATTTTGTAGACGCTATAACTTTTGCGTAAACCAAACAATAAACGCTTATTGCGATTTATTTTACCAAAAATATGTAGAGGAATACGTATCGGCCTAAACTGAGGAAATAAAATGTTTTTTTATATATTTTTGGGGATATTTATTATAGCAAAAAATAAAAAATGCGTTTTTTTCAAAATTGTTGCTTTTTTTTGTTTATGGCACAAAAAATAAAAACCGCAGAGGTGATCAAATACCACCAAAAGAAAGCTCTATTTGTGGGGAAAAAAGGACGTCAATTTTGTTTGGGAGCCATGTCGCACGGCCGCGCTATTGTCATTTAAAGCGACGCAGTGCCCAATCGCAAAAAGTGCTCTGGTCTTTGGCCAGCCAAATGGTCCGGGGCTGAAGTGGTTAAGGAACAGCGTAAATTGGAGGCCTGGTCATGAGTAGGGACACAAAATGGCTGCATCCACTATGCACAGTGACAGGTACACTTTAATATTTTCTAATAACTTACATATGATTCCTAGTGACATTTAGTGACACCAGTGCATAGCTTGTAAGTAATCCTAACTGACAAGTTATACCTGTAAGCGATAGGACTAAAGAGGAGAGAGATTCTTTTGGGTATTACTCTCATAGCTGATATTAGTTGTTGGACTACAGTGAGTTTGCAAAAGTTTTGAAATGTTAAGTGCAGAGCTAGGTAATATGTAATCTTGTGATGGGTGTTCATGTCCAAGCAGATTGGATTTGTAATAATCTATATATTTTTTTTATAATTTAAAACTAAACAACACTAAATAGATAAAAAAAAATGTTTATTTACAAAATGCAGTAAAACACATGACTGGGCAAAAAAAAATAAAAATATATATTCAGTACACTTCTCCAATACATGCACATTTCCCCATGTGGTTTTTATTTTCCACTGTAAACGCTTTATGGTCAGATTTATACTGATTTAGTGTGGTAAAACAAACTCGTTAAACCACATTACATTGGAGTTTGAAACCAAACACCATATACAAATTGAAGCTGAAGTTTAGCTTTAAAAGAAAAAGAAGAAATCTTCATTGTATGGGTTCCCTGTCCTCTTTCTATCTCCAAACTTTCAGCACTAGAATAGAGAAAGTGGTTTTAAAGTCATAAGGTTTTTTACCATGCATTATGGTAAAAACCTTTCAGTTGTTGTTAATTAAAATGATACTAAAGTCTCGTTGGTTTTTTCCTGTTAAAAATAACAAACATGTTATACTTACCTGCTCTGTGCAGTGGATTTGCACACAGAAGCCCAGATCCTCCTCTTCTCAGGTTCCTCTTCGGTGCTCCTAACCCCTCCCTCCTGTTGAGTGCCCCCACAGCAAGCAGCTTGCTATGGGGGCACCTGAGCCGATGCTCTCTGTGTCCATTCAGACATGGAGTCGCGGTCTGGCCTCGCGCCCTTTCTCTCCTCATTTGCTCACTGACTTTGGATGACAGCAGTCAGAGCCAGTGGTGCCGCGCTGCTGTCTCAGCCAATGAGGAGGGGAGTCCCAGACAGCCGAGTCTCTCGTGCAACATCGCTGGATCAAGATGGACTTCAGGTAAGTATTAGGGGGCCTGCGGGGGGCTGCTGCACACAGAAGGCTTTTTATCTTAATGCATAGAATGCATTAAGATAAAAAATAAAAAACTTCTGCCTTTAATCACTTTAATTGTACTATTTTCACTTTTGTATGTAATTAAAATATATGTAATATATCTGTTATAATATTAGATTTTTTTTGTACAATAATGTATTGTCTGCATCATTCATCAGTTATAACATCACAAAGACTGAAAAACGAAGTGAATCCTGGGGAAGCCCATACTGGGCGAAACGCGGTGATCCAACAGTCCTTCATTGTTGTTTGACGTATTGATGTTTATATTATGTGCTTAGAGCGCTGACTATATGTTTTTAGAGTTAAACTTTTATATTGTGTAAAATAAAGTTGAAGAGCCTTCCAAAATCCCAAACAGAAGGCACCAGCCGGATTGACAAGGCTTGAGATTGACGGTCAACGCCCCTCAAAAAGTGAGAGGCAAGGTCGGGGATGACAGAGGAGTGTGTGTAAGCAGGGTCCAACATAGTTTTGCTGTTTGGCCAATCAGAGGGTGGCTTTTCACCTCCCTCGGTAGAGAGACATAGCATCAAGGGGCTTTACAGAGGGGTATGACACTTTGAGTTTGCTCAACCCAAACCCATAATTTGAAGTCGCCATATCTATTCCAATCAAGGAGTCTACTTAGATGTATAGCCTGGTAGTATTTGCGTATGTCTGGCACAGCCAGTCCTCCATATTGTTTAGGTAGTTTGAGCTGGCTGCGTTTCAATCGTGGGCATTTATGGGCCCATATGAAAGCAAAAAATACCTCTTGGATCCGTTTGAAGTCATTAGATGGGATATGGATTGGTAGAGCTTGTAGGAGATATAGGAACTTAGGGAGGATACTCATTTTGAGAATGTTCCAGTGGCCAAACCACGAGTGGAGTCCGGTGTTCCATTTGTCCATAAGAGCTCTGACTTTTTTCAGTAGTGGGGGAAAGTTTAGTTAAAATATTTTGGATATGTTGGAAGGGATAAGCGTGCCCAAGTATGTCAGTGCCGTGCTGTTCCATTTTAATTTAAAGTTGCTCTGGAGTTGTGAGAGAGTCGGCTGCGGGAGGTTGATTCCCGTTGCTTCTGACTTGGAGGGGGTTATTTACGAAAGGGAAATCCACTTTGCACAACAAGTGCACTGCAAGTGCACTTGGAAGTGCAGATGCTGTAGATCCGAGGGGGATATGCAGGAAAAATAAAAAACAGCATTTTAGCTTGCACATGATTGGATGATAAAATTAGCAGAGCTTCCCCTCATTTCAGATCTACCCTTCAGATTTACAGCGACTGCACTTCCAAGTGCACTTGTAGTGCAAAGTGGATTTGTCTTTCGTAAATAACCCCCAATGTCATGATCAATAGAAATACATCCTTACATACACACTAGAGAGGAGTAAGTCCATATAAATCCAGGGATCTAATTCCCAATCCAGTGTATTTCATACTAGAGATTTACAGGATTATTCCTAACCTCAACCAGGGTTCTCCACCAGCATCGTCTTCCCTCATCCTATTCCCTTACATATAGCCTACATAACTGAGAGGTGTGGTATTGCCGGGGGGGGGGGGGGGGGGGAAGAAGGAAGGTGAGCAGGAATGAGAAACTAGATGAGACAACCTCTCCCACATTTGGTCCTTAAGGTCCGCCAGAACTATTTTAACCTTTAGCATCTATCCATCCCGATCAGACCTTATTGAATTTTCCTGGGCACTGTCTGCTATGATATGTGAGCCTGTAGAGGGGCAGTACCAAATTCACTGAAAGTCACCAAGAGTAACGCGTAGGTGGCTCCGCCAACTTCCATCCAGGGGCGGACTGACCATTCGGGCATTCGGACGCCGACCGAGGGCCCGCGGCCAGTAGGGGGCCCGTGAGAAGCTCCTAAGAGACGCTTGTCGGATCTAGGGGTATGCTGCTGGTAGTGCTGCGGCACAGCATCTCCCCCCTGCACCTCTGGCTTTCAGTTTGAATGCAGTGGGGGGAGTGGGAGGCAGCGATCGGCAGCTCTATGGTGCTCGCGGCATCTCCCTAGGGCTTATATTTCTCCTTCAGAGTGTACACAGTGGAGAGGGGAGGGGCCTCTGACCCAGACAGCTACAAGTTTCACTCTTCGGTGTACAAGTGACTTGCTCTGCTTGTACACTGTTGCCGACTGCTGCCTGGGTCAGAGGCCCCTCCCCTCTCCACTGTACAGAATCAGGAAGAGAACTACAAGCCCCAGTGAGATCCCGCGGTCCACAGGTACCATAGAGCTGCCGATCACCACCTCCCACCTCCCCCTGTGCTGGGGATTGGAGGTGCACAGACAGGTACAGGGGAACCTGGGGGGGGTTAAGTCTGGGAACCCTGATGTATGGGTGGAGGCTCTCTGGGGACCCTGATGTATGGGGGGAGGCTCTCTGGGGACCCTGATGTATGGGGGGGCTCTCTGGGGACGCTGATGTATGGGGGGCTCTCTGGGGACCCTGATGTATGGGGGGCTCTCTGGGGACCCTGATGTGGAGGGGCTCTTTGGGGACCCTGATGTATGGGGTGGCTCTCTGGGGACCCTGATGTATGGGGGGGCATTCTAGGGACCCTGATGTATGGGAGGCTCTCTGGGGACCCTGATGTATAGGGGGCTCTCTGGAGACCTTGATGTAAAGGGGGCTCTCTGGGGACCCTGATGTAAGAGGAGGCTCTCTGGGAACCCTGATGTATGGGGGGGAGGCTCTCTGGGGACCCTGATGTATGGGGGGGGAGGCTCTCTGGGGACCCTGATGTATGGGGGGGAGGCTCTCTGGGGACCCTGATGTATGGGGGGAGGCTCTCTGGGGACCCTGATGTATGGGGGGCTCTCTGGGGACCCTGATGTATGGTGGGCTCTCTGGGGACCCTGATGTGGGGGGGCTCTCTGGGGCCCCTGATGTATGGGGGAGGCTCTCTGGGGACCCTGATGTATGGGGGCTCTCTGGGGACCCTGATGTATGGGGGGGCTCTCTAGGGACCCTGATGTATGGGGGGTCTCTCTAGGGACCCTGATGTATGGGGGGTCTCTCTGGGGACCCTGATGTATGGGGAGGCTCTCTGGGGACCTAGATCTATGGGAAGGCTCTCTGGGGACCCTGATGTATGGGGGGGCTCTGGGGACCCTGATGTATGGGGGGCTCTCTGGGGACCCTGATGTATGGGAAGGCTCTCTGGGCACCCTGATGTATGGGGGGGCTCTCTGGGGACCCTGATGTATGGGGGGGCTCTCTGGGGACCCTGATGTATGGGGGGGCTCTCTGGGACCCTGATGTATGAGGGGCTCTCTGGGGACCCTAATGTATGGGGGGCTCTCTGGGGACCCTGATGTATGGGGGGGCTCTCTGGGGAGTGGACCCTGATGTATGGGGGCTCTCTGGAGACCTTGATGTAAGGCGGGGCTCTCTAGGGACCCTGATGTATGGGGGGGCTCTCTGGGGACCCTGATGTATGGGGGGGCTCTCTGGACACCTTGATGTAAAGGGGGGCTCTCTGGGGATCCTGATGTAAGGGGACGTTCTCTGGGGGCCCTGATGTAAGGGGGGGCTCTCTGGGGACCCTGATGTAAGGGGAGGCTCTCTGGGGACCCTAATGTAAGGGGGGGCTTTCTGGGGCCCCTGACGTAAGGGGGGGTCGGGGGCTCTCTGGGGACCCTGATGTAAGGGGGGCTCTCTGGGGACCCTGATGTAAGGAGGGGGCTCTCTGGGGACCCTGATGTAAGGGGAGGCTCTCTGGGGACCCTAATGTAAGGGGGGGCTCTCTGGGGCCCCTGACGTAAGGGGGGGGTCGGGGGCTCTCTGGGGACCCTGATGTAAGGGGGGGCTCTCTGGGGACCCTGATGTAAGGAGGGGGCTCTCTGGGGACCCTAATGTATGGGGGGCTCTCTGGGGACCCTGATGTATGGGGGGGCTCTCTGGGGAGTGGACCCTGATGTATGGGGGCTCTCTGGAGACCTTGATGTAAGGCGGGGCTCTCTGGGGACCCTGATGTATGGGGGGGGGCTCTCTGGGGACCCTGATGTATGGGGGGGCTCTCTGGACACCTTGATGTAAAGGGGGGCTCTCTGGGGATCCTGATGTAAGGGGGCGTTCTCTGGGGACCCTGATGTAAGGGGGGGCTCTCTGGGGACCCTGATGTAAGGGGAGGCTCTCTGGGGACCCTAATGTAAGGGGGGCTCTCTGGGGCCCCTGACGTAAGGGGGGTTCGGGGGCTCTCTGGGGACCTTGATGTAAGGGGGGGCTCTCTGGGGACCCTTATGTAAGGAGGGGGCTCTCTGGGGACCCTGATGTAAGGGAAGGCTCTCTGGGGACCCTGGTGTGAGTGGGGGAGGGGACTTGTTTACATTGGCAGACCAACGCTCTGCCTCTGTTGGAAGCAATCGTCGGGGCCCGGCAGACATCTGGTTCTCTGGACCCGCTGATTAGCTCTCAGTGTGTCCGATCACAGCGGCAGCAGGTCAAACAGCACGCAGACCCGCAAGTGCAGAATCAAGTACCTGTACGTGATTCTGCTCACAGGAGACGCAGCCCCGCAGTAAATGTACGTGGTTAATGTGAGTTTATTTTTCTTTATTTTCTTAACTCTTTAAACATTTATTTTTAACATACAGTAGAGAATTTCTGTGATCAATACATGTAATGTAGCAGTGCAATATATAGGTGGAGCTTTGTGAGGGTGTGGCTTGTGTGTGGGTGGGTGAGGACAAAGGGGGCCCCATGATCCCCTATTGCCCGGGGGCCCCATGAGTTGTCAGTCTGCCCCTGCTTCCATCTTAAGAGTATTTCCCTTCTAGCATAAAACAGGGAGAATTTCATACAAAGTTTGGCAAACTGGTCTCCCTGCACCTCATCCAAGTGGCTCAGTAAGAGAGTTAGGAGGTTCAGTGGAATCTGAGTCCCAATTACCGCAATCAAGGTATCAGTGACTGCCTCCCAATATGGTCGGAGTTTGGGGCAGGACCAGACCATACGCCAAAAAGAGCTGACCTCCTGCCTACACCTGGGACACAATGGGTCTCGTTGAGGGTATATACGGGCTAGTCTCTGTGGAGTATAGTAGGCCCTGTGTAGGAACTTGAGTTGGATGAATCTGTCTTTCGCAGCTATCATTGAGGGGATATAAATGGAGACGCATTCCTCCTATTCCTCATCACCAAGAGTCTGTATGTCTGCCCTCCACTTGTCCAAAGACAGGGTCGGTTTGATGTCGTGGGCTACTGTCAGATAGAGGTATAGTGAAGAGAGAGGTTTCCCCATCGTACTAGAGATTAATAGGCGCCCGATGGAGTCCAACTCCAAAATGTCCTGCCTCGTGGGTAGGGCCTGTAGGAGAGCTTGGATATCTCTGTCTAGGCAGATTGTGAGTTAGCAATCTCTGATGGATCTGGACAGAAGAGTGCATGGGTCTTCGGGAAAGAGTCCGAGCTGGAGGAGGAGGCAGTAGATGTACCCGGATCTGGCATGGTCTGGGTGCCCTGGCCTGAGCCACGAGGTGCGGGTGCTTGCTGGAAATAATGGTGTATATCTCCCTGGGAGATGCGGGAACGGCTGCTCGGGCTGACGATCTGGTCCTGTACTTTCTCACCGTTAGCATGCCGGTGTAACAGGTGGTGGATGTCAGCCCTGTGTCAGGATAGGTACGTCCTCACAACGCCATGTCCGGGCCATGCCTCGGCAGAAGGTTTTTTTTACCTTAAAGAGTATATAAACCCAACATTTCACATTCTTGACCTCTGCCTGCTGTAATATGTACTTGTATGAAAATGTATCCTGTTCTCTTTGTATTGCTTCCTTTATGTGAAATTCTTGGTGTTCCTTCCAGTCCCTCTGCTTTTCTATCATTCCTATCACCACAATAAGCAGGAGAAAACACCTTGGCCAGTTATCTACATATGCCTGTTCTCCTCCAATGATCAGACTTGTCTTGGCACGCCTCCAATGCACAGCCTTACACTGGGAAGATCAGGGTACTGCTGCTTCTCCAGCCCCAGCTCGTATGCAGCTGAGAACAGAGGGAATGTGATCACGTTGTTTTGCAAGGTGATCATTTACAATTACTTTAACCACATCAACCCCAGAAGGATTTACCCCATTCCTGACCAGAGCACTTTTTGCGATTCTGCACTGCGTCGCTTTAACTGAAAATTGCCTGGTCGTGCGACCTTGCACCCAAACAAAATTGACGTCCTTTTTTCCCACAAATAGAGCTTTATTTTGGTGGTATTTGATCGCCTCTGCGGTTTTTATTTTTTGCGCTATAAACAAAAAAAGAGCAACAATTTTGAAAAAAACACAATATTTTGTACTTTTTGCTATAATAAATGCCCCCGTTTTTTTTTAAAAAGCTAATTTTTTTTCTCAATTTAGGCCAATATGTATTCTTCTACATATTTTTGGTAAAAAAAATCGCAATAAGAGTATATTGATTGGTTTCCGCAAACATTATAGCGTCTACAATATAGGGGATAGATTTATAGCATTTTTATTTATTTTTATTTTTTTTTACTAATAATGGCAGCGATCTGCAATTTTTATGAGGACTGTGACTTTATGGCGGACACATTGGACAATTTTGACACAATTTTGCTATAAAAATGCATTGATTACTGTAAAAATGTCACTGGCAGTGAAGGGGTTAACACTAGGGGGCGATCAAGGGGTTAACTGTGTTCCCTGGAAGGTGATTCTAACTGAAGGGGGAGGGAACTGACTAGAGGAACTGACAGATCGTGGTTCCTAACTAATAGGATCACACAATCTGTCATTCCTCTCAGAACAGAACATTTGTGTTGTGTTTACACACACACTTCCGTGTTTTGTCTCTGGTGCTCGCAAACGCTCATGGCCGACGATCATCGCGACAGTCGGCCACAAGCATCGGCACCCCCGCTGTGCAGCAGACGCGCGCGCGCATGCTATCCCGATCCCGCAAGCCGACGTATACCTACGACGGCTCACTCAGGGGAGCCAACCTGCCCCAGTATAACTGCGGCGGCTGGTCGGGAAATGGTTAAAGGGTAACTCCACTGTCGTGGGGGAAAAAAATAGCAAATTAAAAATATTTAGCATATATAATTGCAACACAAGCCATATTGTAATTTAATGCAATTTTCTGAAAATACAATGCAATATTTTATATTAATAATTGTTCTGTACACAGATGGTGTACAGAACTCCCCCCAGAAACATAATTTCCTGCTTGTTTGATTGGCTCACTGATTTTCCAAGATGTCTGCACTAAGATACAAGTCGGATTTCAGGCATCCTCTTGAACAAAAATGTAATTTTTGGTGAGATACTCCCAATAGAAACATGTCTAAAGAGATGCAGACCCTGCCACTTTCTGCATTAGTGCCCTGCAGGTGCAGCAGCTGATTGATAATTATGAAACTACTCCCATTGCACTCACTCTCCCACGTGGGCACAGACAAACACACAGGGATTTCTTCAGAAAAACAAAAAGTAGGAATCTGCAACTAAGTTTGTTAAAATCCTTGTAATGTACATAGATCACCCAGAGGGGAGTGGGTTTTTTTCAACAAAAATAGAGTTATGCTTTAATGCATTCTCTCGATTAAGATAAAAAACCTTCTGCATCCAGCCCCCTAGCCCTCCCTTATACTTACCTGAGCTTGATCTTGATCCAGCGTTGTGTCTGAGAGCAGAGGCTCTCTTGGCTCTCTCCCCCCTCATTAGCTCAGACACAGCAGCGGGAGCCATTGGCTCTTGCTGCTGGCAATCACAGCCAGTAAGGAGGAAGCAGGAGGCAGGACCAAGCTGCACCCTTGGGGAAATTGACAGGAAAATAAATTTTTAAAAACATTCTTTTCTATTTTTCTTCAATAAAAACCACGGAAATAGAAATGTTTTTCAAATTTTCTACAAAATAGAGGCCTATAGATCCTAAAAAAAATGATGTATAATATGTTAGAGTAACACAAAAAGGTAAAATGAGTTGAATGGTTGACCTGGATGGACTTGTGTCTTTTTTCACCCAGATTAACTATGGGGTTGATTTACTATAACTGGAGAGTGCAAAATCTGGTGCATCTGTGCATAGAAACCAATAAGCTTCCAGGTTATTTTTTGTCAAAGCTTTATTGAACAAGCCGACTTTGTGGCACTGATTTCCAAAAGTAGTTCCTGCACTACTTTTGGTGACTTTGGGGGCGATTTCAATAGACATCTGTTCATGAACCCGCACAGATGTCTTTCAAATCGCCCCCAAACTCGCATTGAAATGCGGTTTTGAAATTGTGCGAGTTCAGATGATGCGCAATTTCAAACCCGCGTTCAGTGTGAACGAGGGCTTAGTCATTCAGCCCCTGTAACTATGAACTGAGAAATTGCCGGAGATAAAATCTCGGACTCAAGGGGATTTAAGGAGAAAAAAAAAGCTGAAAACTCAAAGTTAATCTCTTATGTTAAAAAAAAAGGGGGGGTAATGTTGTGAAAAAAAAACTTCCAGCTGCCATGTAGCACCTTTGTCCCAAAGCAGGGCTACAGGTAAATTTAGCTGTGCTAGGTGGTAGCCAGCCTGGCTAATTTGTAGTGTTTAGTGGTCAAATGACTTCCTTCCTAGTCCTGTTTTAGCTGTGGCTTCTCCTTTTTGTCAGTAGGTGGTGCTGTTGCCTTTGACATTAATATGATGAGCTGCAGTTAATTCAGGTTTTACGAATAAGCATACCTTTCTCCTCCAATTAGACTGGCTGCTATAAATGCTGGGAGAAGGTATTTATTTGGATAGAGTCAGGTGATGTAGGTCTTTCTCCTCCCAGACTGCGGTCTGGGTGGTTGTGTTTGTAAAAGTTCCTGCTGGGTAGACAAGAAGCCTGAAGCCTAACCATGTGCTCAAGGTTCTGCAAGGAAGAGCCTGCTCACTACTTGGAAGCATGAAGGAAAGGATGGAGACCTGAGATGAAGTGCCAGAGGTGACTCTTGCATGGACCGGAGACCCATGGAGAGCCTGGGAAAGCGTCAAGATGAAATCATCCATAAAGTTCCAGGACCTTCTGTGAGTTAAGTTCAGTTACTATAGGAGACAGCCTATTCTACAAAGTACAGATGTGCTGGTTCAGCTTAAAGGCTCTTTTCCTGTAATACTGTCTGCCTTATCTCACCTTTTTGTCTAAGGAGTCTGCCAATCTGCCTGTCTGCTGATCGCTCCAATTTTTGACTAACGGTGTCCTTTGCCCTGTCCCCTCTTTCCCACATTTTTCTGTTGTGAGAAATAAACTTCTCTTTGTTCAAGCATAAAAGTGACTGGCGCCCATTTTCTACCTTGCACATCACCCACCATGCCTAGTAATCCACACCCTGAGGAGTAATTTCGGCCCTCCCCGGCCTGGCCCCTGGAAAGTTGGGGTAGGCTCTACAGCAGGGGTCTCAAACTAGTGGCCCTCCAGCTGTTGCAGAACTACAAGTCCCATCATGCCTCTGCCTGTGGGAGTCATGCTTGTACCTGTCTGCCTTGCAATGCCTCATGGGACTTATAGTTTGGCAACAGTTGGAGATCCGCCAGTTTTAGACCCCTGCTCTACAGCCATATGTTCAGTCCATGTGTTTCAAGTATTGCAAATAAAGCAAGGATTCTGTTGTGTTGCTATGAGTAACAACATTTTTTTCCTATAAAGCAATTTTCATACATAAACCACATACGGGTAATTTATTGCACTTTATACAAGGATAAGAATCATTATTTTAGCCACGTGACTATCATTTTCAAAGCACGCTGGACCCAGATGAAAATGGCTGTCACTTTTTTAAAATAATGAACCTTATTCTGATGTATTTGCTTTGTATGTTGTAAATTGAGCCTTTTATCTTTATTTTTAAAAAGAAAGGCTTTTTATTACTGCACACCAGATTAGTAAATATTATTCAGTGTTTGATTATTTCATCAAATTAATTATTAAATATTCCGAAATGAATATAAAAAAATGAAATCCTTCTAAAATCATCACAGAGATGTCTTTTTGTAAATTTCACTTTATTTCTGAAAATTGAAAGAGCGGTCGGAGTTAACAATTCTCCAGACATTTTGTCTTTATCAAAAGTGAAATAAGATGCGTATTTTGAAATGGATAACGCATGAAGCTAGCACAGGGAGATATTTCTCTGTCCAGAAGATGGAGTCTGGGCTCCAGAAACTACACCTCCCAGAATTCTTAGCTGATGCTTTGGTTCACTGTATCAGTAGCGATGGGGTGCATGTTTTGTCTCCAAAGAAAACGTGTGATGGAGGAAGCACGCTCGGTGCAGGTAATAGAAGACTAGGAATGCAATCCTGGACTGTATGTTATGGAAAATATAAGTTTCCCCCATTAGTAGAATTAAACTGTACTAGCAGAGCTCTACTTTTTAAATCAGTTTCTAAATAATAATTATCATTACAATGTCAAATAGCAGTAATAATAATATGAAACATGTAAGATTTATATACTATCTTACTTATTAGTATTATCAACTATGAGATTTATTCGGTTGGATAGAGATAAGAGACTAATAATAATAGATTATATAATAATATATTATAATATATAATAGTTTATATAGATTAGAAATAAACTTCTCTCTACTGCTCCCTTTTGGTTTGTTAAATATACTTTGTTTTGGTATATCTGTTGGATAAAAAAATATATATATATATATATATATACACACCGTATTTATCGGCGTATAACACGCACCCCAAGTTTAGGAGGGGATTTTAAGGAAAAAATCTTTTAGGAGGGAAGTTTAAGGAAAAAGACTTACATTTAAATGCCCATCAATGCAGCTTTATCAGTGTCCATCTGCAGCCTTGTCCATCATTGCAAACTTGCCCAGTGTCCATCTGCAGCCTTGCCCAGTGTCCATCTGCAGCCTTGCCCAGTGTCTTTGCAGCCTTGCCAGCCTCTTTGCAGCATTGCCCAGCCGCTGATTATTTAAAATTGGCGCCCATCTCCGCTGACTGTGAGCAGAGAAGAGCGAGCGCCGGCAAGATACACAAAGCCGAGTGTACTCGGCTAGACTCGGCTCCTCTCGCAGTCCCGCCCATCTCCACTGATTGCGAGAGGAGAGGAACGAGCGGCGCCAACAAACACATAGCCGAGTGTACTCGGCTAGTTTTGGCTCCTCTCATAGTCCCGCCCCTGACTGTGAGTAGAGCCGAGAAAAGCTGAGTACACTCGGCTATGTTTATATAGCTGGCACTCGCTCCGTTCACAATCAGCGGAGATCGGCGGGGATTGGCGTATAACAGGCACCCACAATTTTTCCCTGATTTTAAGGGGAAAAAAGTGTGTGTTATACGCCAATAAATACGGTAGTCAAAAGTATTGGGAAGCCTGCCTTTACACGCACATGAACTTTAATGGCACCCCAGTCTTGGTCCACTTCTGGGAAAATGGTCAAACATTCCCATAGACACACTCCTAAACCTTGTGCACAGCCTTCCCAGAAGAGTTGAAGCTGTTACAGCTGCAAAGGGTGGGCCAAATCAATATGGAACCCTATGGAATAATGCCGCATACACACGGTCAGATTTTCCGACGGGAAATGTTCGATGGGAGCTTGTTCTTGGAAATTCCGACTGTGTGTAGGCGTTTTTTATCAGAATTTCCAACAAACAAAATTTGAGATCTGTATGTCAAATTTTCCGACAACAAAATCCGTTGTCGTAAATTCCGATCGTATGTACACGATTCCGATGCACAAAATTCCACGCATGCTCGGAATCAAGAAGAAGAGTAGCGTCTGTGTTGTACGTCACCGCGTTCTTGATGATCGGAATTTCTGACAAGATTTGTGTGACCATGTGTATGCAAGACAAGTTTGAGCCAACATCCGTCAGAAAAAAAACATGGATTTTGTTGTCGGAATGTGCGATCGTGTGTACACGGCTTAAGACAGGGATGCGATTAAAGTTCATGTGCCTGTAAAGGCAGGTATCCCAATACTTTTGACAATATAGTGTACATATATATATTATACGCATACATTTCTGTTGGTTCTGCACAAATCCATTGAGCTAGTAACTTCCCATAGTGAGCTGACAACACAGTGCATTCTGCTTTTACTACAGTAAAAGTGATCAGATGGCTGTAGAGCGGCCCAGATCATTTCTACTGAACAGCCAATTTCTGGTGGTAAAAAAAATGACCAAATTAGATTAGCAGCAAACAACGGTATTTAAACACATAAAATAGACTTAATAAAATAAACATAGATTGTGTTGTGCTGTCAGTTTAAATAACATACTCTAAATACAAACCTGATAATAATAAATGAGTGACTAATGGCAAATAAGTAAATAAATCAATGCATGGCATAAAACACTTCTCAACTCAATGTGTCCCAAGTGCATAAGTCCCAGCAAAAAAAAAAAACTCCAACGAACAGTGAAAGTAAAGTTTCTCAAAGCATGAACACCTCTGTGTACTGACCACCAAGATCCACACAACCAATTTTTGTGTATTTGAGTGGGTAAAAAAATGACACCAAGCTCACAAGCTTGTTAGTACAACTTGCAGGCAGTATGTTTTTGTATGTTCGGTGGTCAGCTAGCCATTAGTGCTATGGCCCTTTCCTCACAGCATGTGAGAAACAATGAAAATATGTTTTTTCCTATTTAATTGCCAGGTTCTCTGATTCAGCATTTCTCAACCTTTCTTTAAGTCACAGTACCCTGTAAAAGTGTGTAAAATCTCAAGGCACCTCAGTCTAAGATGTAAATAATGTAATAGTTACTTATAAATGGGAAACCTGAGCTATTTCCCCTAGAGGCCACCCATCACAGAGCTCCCAATTACACAGCCCCCTCTTCATAGCAGAGCCCTACCTTTTTGCTCCAACAACATGAAAGAGGGTAGAGGATGAAGGAGGCCAAACTTATGTGTTCTTCTTAATGGTGGTGGAGGCCCTGCATGCCACCTGCTCTAAATCAGAGTCCTGCATTGTCATTGTGCAGGCAAGCCAGCTTCCATCTCCATTGCTATGAATGGCACGTGCGTCCTGGCCCTAAGTGCATCTTTGCTCTAGAGAGTCATTGGTTGTTTTGCAACTGGTGGCCATCCAGCCTGCATGCACCATGGCATCTCATAGTGCAGAGCCAGGGCAAGCCAGGTCCCATGTTTGCGGCACTCCCGGAGAACCCAGGCGGCGCTCCAGGGTGCAGTAGCACCCCGGTTGAGAAACAAAGCTCTGATCTATCCCAACATAAATCTAAGGAATTGGGAAATTAATAATAGTGGAGGTTTGGGAATGTATTGTATGTACAAAATGGATACAATTTGGATACAAAAAACATCTGAACCAGAGTGGGGGGGGGGGGGGTAAAAAAAAATGAATCCAGTGCACATCAGCATAGTGAAGCTTGGTAAAACCTTTAATGATATTAAAACATACAAGTGTGGTATGCAATGGTCTTGTATATCAATTTATTTCAAAATGCAGTATCTGGGTATAGCAGGTATAACCTCCATATGGATAACCATACTATCTCTGCTTTCTTAGGAACACAAAGTATTGCACAACACCCTTTGTGCATTGCATATGACCCTTGTGTGTATAATTTGTAAAACAATAAATGATCTTCACTATAAAATTGAAAATATAGAACTATATTGGGGCTTATATTGAGGATGAAAAAAACATTCTTCGATGTTCGCAAATGATATTCACCATTTAAGTGCATTTTGGATTCATTTTTAAGTTCTTTATTTACATTGGCCCAATCTTGTCTTGATTAGACTAATGTGCCAAGTTGACTTTTGGTCACTTTAATAAAATGGTTGGATTTGGAACATTATGGTATTAGTATCCTTTTGCATTTGAGCCCGGATTTTATTTTGTTTGTCAAAGTTGGAAAAATGTGTAAAGTGGGAAAATTAAGTGTGTTTTTGATACTCAAGATGACAACAACAATTACTGAAAAAGGAGGGACACTTAGTAGAAGACCCAGGGTGTGCGCCTTGGGGACAGAGTATAACAACCCTGGCGCTTATCTTCTGATCCAAGCACCATGCAAGAGCAGTTATGAGCTGCCTATACCAGTCAAGTTGGAACTAATTTAAGCACTTATATTGGTGGCAGTTCATCCTCCATGGGTTTTAGGTGCAAGTGGCTAGTGCTTCCATCAGTACACCAAAATCCATACCTCCCAACTGTCCCTGATTTCGAGGGACTGTACTTGTTTTCCAGCAATGTCCCTCTGTCCCTCTTTCCTCCTCATTTGTCCCTCATTTTGGTCTGATCTATATAGTTGCATATAAAATTCATTTTTTATCTTTCAAAAAGTGTTTCCCAGTGCTAAACCTTTTATCCAAATTCTAAATTGCTGCATTTGTAAATTTTAAAAGCCAATATAAAGGAATAGTAGTGGTAAAAAAAAGCACTTGTGGATTTAATTAACCTTTTTTTAAAAAAAATATTTCCCCTTTAAGGGGCGTGGCAGGGGGCGTATCCTATGCCTATACGTTTCCTAGTAGGTTTCCCTCATTCCCATTTCAAAATGTTGGGAGGTATGCAAAATCTGTCCACCAAGTTTATTGAAAGACTGCCACCAGGACTATATCAATGGACCAAGGGGTGACGACGTTTCACAATACAGTATCTCACAAAAGTGAGTACACCCTTCACATTTTTGTAAATATTTTATTATATCTTTTCATGTGACAACACTGAAGAAATGACACTTTGCTACAATCTAAAGTAGTGAGTGTGCAGCTTGTATAACAGTGTAAATTTGCTGTCCCCTGAAAATAACTCAACACACAACCATTAATGTCTAAGCCGCTGGCAACAAAAGTGAGTACACCCCTAAGTGAAAATGTCCAAATTGGGCTCAATTAGCCATTTTCCCTCCCCAGTGTCATGTGACTGGTTAGTGTTACAAGGTCGCAGGTGTGTTAAATTTGGTGTTATCGCTCTTACTCTCTCATACTGGTCATTGGAAGTTCAACGTGGCACCTCATGGCAAAGAAAAAAAATAATTGTTGCTCTACATAAAGATGGCTTAGGCAATAAGAAGATTGCCACGACCCTGAAACTGAGCTGCAGCACGGTGGCCAAGACCATACAGCGGTTTTACAGGACAGGTTCCAGATAAACCTATTTGGTTCAGATGGTGTCAAGCGTGTGTCGCAGTAACCAGGTGAGGAGTACAAAGACAAGTGTGTTTTGCCTACAGTCAAGCATGGTGGTGGGAGTGTCATGGTCTGGGGCTGCATGAGTGCTACCGGCACTGGGGAGCTACAGTTCATTGAGGGAACCATGAATGCCAACATGTACTGTGACATACTGAAGCAGAGCATGATCCCCTCTCTTCGGAGACTTGGCTGCAGGGCAGTATTCCAAAATTATAAGGACCCCAACCACACCTCCAAGAAGACCACTACCCTGCTAAAGAAGCTGAGTTTTAAGATGATGGACTGACCAAGCATGTCTCCAGACCTAAACCCTATTGAGCATCTGTGGGGCATCCTCAGGTGGAGGAGCGCAAGGTCTCTAACATCCACCAGCTCTGTGATGTCATCATGGAGGAGTGGAAGAGGACTCCAGTAGCAACCTGTGAAGCTCTGGTGAACTCCATGCCCAAGAGGGTTAAAGTAGTGCTGGAAAATAATGGTGGCCACACAAAATATTGACACTTTGGGCCCAATTTGGGCATTTTAACTTAGGGTTTTACTCACTTTTGTTGCCAGCAAGTTATAAATTAATGACTGTGTGTTGAGTTATTTTGAGGGGACAGCAAATTTACACTGTTATACAAGCTGTACACTCACTACTTTACAGTGTAGCAAAGTGTAATTTCTTCAGTGTTGTCACATAGAAAGATATAATAAAATATTTCCAAAAATGTCAGGGGTGTTCTCACTTTTGTGAGATACTGTACATTGTGCTTCTTCAAAACAAAGGGTTTGAAGAAGCACAATGTATGTGTGAAACGTTGTCACCCCTTGGTCTGTTGATATAGTACTGGTGGCAGTCTTTCAATAAACCTATTGGACGGATTTTGGTGTGCAGCTCTTTGTTCTATTTGGTCACGGTTGCGTGAACATGTATCCACCATGTTTGGTGGATTATCATACTCACCTGGAGCAGCGATCCTTGTTCTTGCTTCCATCAGTACTTTATCAATTCCATTTTAAAAAGTCAGTTTTTCTAGACAATCGTTTACAGTTCCAACATTGTATTTGTATTTTCATACAGCCCTCATACCCCCTTTAATTGTTTTTAGATGATATTGATGACTCCTGGAAATGAAATGGCTCAGAGATTCATGCTAAAATAAAGTGTAGTACTGTGAACTCCAGGATCATATTACTGCTGTACTTCACTTGGAGTAACAACTGAATGTAAGCGAGTCAGCCAAGAGGCCCCATCATGGAAACTCTAGAAGAAAATATTCAAGTAACACTGCAAGTGGTACTTTGGCTTTAGTGGTGATGAGTGTTACAGCAACCAGATGGAAGGTGCTGTTCAGACACATCAAAGAATAACACATGGCCAACATAAATTTTCTTTCACCAGTGATTTGCCTGGATACATAAAATTGTTACCATAACAGTACAATATTTCAGAACTACTCAGTGTCCCTTTTTCAATGCACGACAATGTAACGCACCTTCACAGCTAAACTTCAGGCAGATTTGGAAGACAAAAATAATGAAGCTCTGCATTCATTATTATAGCATAGCTCCCAACTGTCCCTGATTTTGAGGGACTGTCCCTGATTTGGAGCAATGTCCCTCTGTCCCTTTTCCCTCCTTACTTGTCCCTCATTTTGGTCTGATCTATATAGATGTATATAAAATGCACTTTTTATCTTTCAAAAAGTGTTTCCCAGTGCTAAACCTTTTATCTGATTTCTAAATGGCTGCATTTGTAAATTTTAGAAGCCAATATAAAGGAATAATAGTGGTAGAAAAGCCCTTGTGGATTATATAACCTTTTTTTTTGGTTAATTCTCCTTTAAGGGGGTGTGGCAGGGGGCATGTCCTATGCCTACATACATTTGCTAGTAGGTGTCCCTCATTCCCATCTCAAAATTTTGGGAGGTTATATCATTAAATGTTTTTTTTTTTATTTGACTTGGTATCAGCCTTTTAAAGTCCTTGTAAAGCAGAGCTCAGGTTGGAAGAGGTAGAAGCAGCACCATGAGCCAATTGGTTGTACTGAATGTGCTAACAAGGAACATTCCAATAGGTGAAAAGAGCAAAATGACAGAAAGAGAAGCCCATTACTCTGCGGATACTTCTTTCAATTATGAGGAGGAACAAGACCTTTGCTACTGAACAGCAGCAGAGTAAAATCAGTGCTGTACTGCATGGCAGAGCTGTGTAAGTCTCAGAACTGGATGAACCGATCTACAAATCCTTTGTCAGGTAAGATTCAGTCTATATACGGCAAGTATTTTATCTCTATATTCAGCTGTTTGCCAGAAATCCAGCGAACATGTCATCAGTAGGCATCTGTAATAATCCGAATCTCCTCATTCAACCGGGCCGTTTCTCTCCGCTGGTCTCCGGGTCCCCGGCACCACCATCTTGGCTGTAGGAAGCCAGATGTGACTTCCTGCAAGGCGCGCTGTGCTTGCAGACTGGTTCCGCACTCTCCTGGGACATGTGACATGTCCCAGAAGGTTGTGGGCAGGGAGAGGGGATACTGAACTTGTGCGATTCTCATCTGTTAGAAAAATGTACCCCCTCCCCAAAAAAAGAAAAAAATTCCAATGATAGAAGGGGGGGGGGAGGGGGGGCGCCGGATGAGCACAACTTTCACCTTTCTGTGAAGTTCCACTTTAAGCCACAAATGTTATACACCACTCCAAGTACCAGTGAGTACAAACACTAATGCCGCGTACACACGGTCGTACTTTTCGTCTACAAAAGTCCAACGGACGCTGACGGACTAAAGCTGGCTGGTAATCCGATCGTGTGTGGGCTTCTCCGGACTTTCAACTGACTTTTTTAGCCTCAAATCCGACGTACTTTAGATTTGAAACATGCTTTAAAACTTTACTTCGTAACTACGACGGACCCCGAAATCCGCTCGTCTGTGTGCTAGTCCGACGGACAAAAAGCCACGCTAGGGCACCTATTGGCTACTGGCTATGAACTTCCTTATTTTAGTCCGGTGTACGTCATCACGTACGAATCCATCTGACTTTTGTGTGGTCGTGTGTAGGCAAGTCCGTTCGGTAGAAAGTAGGCCGCAAGTCCGCCGCAAGTCCACCGAAAGTCTGCCGGAAGTCTGTCGGACAGGCTGTCTGACTTTTGTAGACGAAAAGTACGACCGTGTGTACGCGGCATAAAGGATCATATAGACCTTCATTGGTTAAGGCTTCGTGTACACGGGACTTTGTTTAATCTCTCCTGAACGATTTAGATTGACAACTAGAAACCGACATGTAAAAACATCCGTTTAGCCACGTTTACATGCCGTGTTTGCGTTTAGGAGCGTTTTTAAAAAAAAAAAAACAATTTTTTTTTTTTTTTGTTAAAATGAAAAACGCCCATAAACAAAACGCTGCTAAACGCGAGTTACTGCGTTTAGCAGCGTTTACAGGCTGTTACAGGCATTTGGAGTTTCAAATGCCTCTGAACATCCGTCCTGAACCCTTTTTTATGTGTTCCAAAAAAAGCTTCTAAACTCAACTGCCTAGAAACGACTATAAACGACCCTGTGTACATGTACTGATAAGATAACATAGAGGAGAGTTCAGGGGCAGTTTAAAAAAAACGACCAACTGTTCCTAAACGTCCGTTTACCAGCATCAGTGTACATGAGGCCTAAAAGTGATACTAAACACACAATGTTTAATTTACATTGTCCCTTCTCCTTCTGGATGTGGATGATCGCGCTGTAATGATTTTAATTAATAAAAACATCTAAGTACTTTTTTCCTAATGGATATACAGCTGTCACATGACACAGATCTTTCCCAGCCTGTCTGCAGGAAAACATAAGCAGGAGGAGCTTCTAGTCCTCTGCTTCTGGTCACATGTTCAAAATAAAAAAAAGCAGCCTTTGGAATACATAAAAAAAAAACTTTTACATTTTCAATTGTCATACAAATATATGTTTGAAATCAAATCTTTATTATTTTTTGGTAATAACATGGTGTGGGCGGATTTCTGCCAGTCACAGGCCGCGTCACGCCCCTCCAGCCGGTGTCTTAGTATAAGAAGGAAGTGAAGCCTCCATGAATCTACCTGTGTTTAGTTGGTTAGTGGGCATGGGAGAGGAGGGAGTGGGCTTTCATTTACCACTGTGTATACGCCCACATGTGTGAGACATGGGCTGCTCAGATGTGATAGGGCGGAAATACTCAGCATAGAAACTCACTGAAAACTGAGCATGTGCAGAGCTGCCAACACTGCTCTGCAAAATCCCTAGCTGAATTGGGGACAGAAGGTGGAGATTGAGAGCAGTGGGATGAACCAGTTTTTTTGCAGAATGCAGAAAACAAATATCATGGTGACTGAGTGAGTATGAACAGCATGAAATACACCATTTTAAAAAAAAAATGTATGATGTGGGTTTAATGACACTTCCCAGATAGCAAGGATAACATGCCACAAATTTATGGCAGTGTTGAATTGTAAGTCTTAATAACTTGATGCACATTTTCGCTGGCAAGTTGTAAACTTGCATAGCACTTGAAGCACAAATTCTAGTTGACGCTTTTCCAATTTGTAGCAAATTTGTGTGGCAAGTCTCTAGCAAGAGAAAAGTTGCAGTGGCGAGTCTACAGCTAGAGCTCTGCAAGTCACAGTGACCCCCTGTGGTGGGATGACTATTGCACAACATTTCTGAGCCAGAACTTGCAACAGACTTGCAGAATGTTTGCGAAGAAAATTAATCTGGAGTCATGCATTGCGGACTTGCTGCAATTGTGCAACAAACTTGTGAAGCCTGGAAAGTCTAACATGAGCTTAGCAAGTCATTTTCAAACTTGCAGCTCAATTGCTTGCTATCTGAAATTAGGTCTCCACCTACAAGACTGCTAAAACCTTACTGTGCCTTGTCATGTTTGGCGGTTTAGTCACCATGTACGAGGTCTGTCCCAAAAATCAGAGACAGTTGTCAAATTTTTCACCAACCCTCAGATGTGGATTTAAGTTTAAGTTGAACAGCACAGCATCTCGTGTGCGTTGCTCATTATAGACAAAAAATATCAAAGTTTGGGTGTTGCAGACAGTAAACAAGATAAATGGCTCTGATTTTAATCTATTCCTTTAGGCACAACAGAAAAGAAACCATGCCGTTAAAGTAGAATTCCAGGCTTCTATCTAACTAGTTTTAAAAGTGCTCTCCCTTCCCCCTTCCTAAAACCTATGCTGTCTAACCTATGTAAAAAAGATGTACCGGTATATACTTGCCAAGTTTCATCCTGCTCTGGTCTGTTCACGTGATCCCCTGTGTCAGCCAGTGGCAGCTGCAGCAGGAGAGGAAGGAGCCATCCAACAATGGCTGGTAATGCCTGTGAGTGGTGACATCACCCATAGACTCCTTTTGCCCATCTATTGTTGGCGTTCCTTCCTCTCCCCTGCAGCCACCACTAACTGACGTAGGGAAGCTGGATCACGTGAGGATAGTCATCATGGATGTTAGGAGGGGAGAAGGGAGCTTTCTTAAGACTAGTAAGGTGGTAGCCTAGAATTCTACTTTAAGAAGAAGAAATGCCTTTACAAAAGTTAGCCATGAAAAATGGAAGTGGGGCCAACGTGATCAATGCTTGAAATGATGGGACCTTGTAGTGTTCGATAATCTTTAAAGCGTATCTAAACTGAGGAACGAAAATGTAATACATTGCAGCTTGCCAGTCCTTAGAAGGGGTGTCCGTATTAGTTTTCTTTTTTTCCCTCAAACTTTTTTCCTTTATTTTTCACCTAGTGATCCTTACAATACCACACTTCATTTTCTAGGGTGACAATGCGTACATAGTGCTGTATCTATAGAGCAATAGCATTGTCATCCTAGGACAGGAAGTGTGTTGGAAAAACAAAACGCTTCCTTCCTAAATCCATAACATAGGAGGTAGATTCCAAAATAGGATAGTAGCACAAAATGCCTCGTCCTTTCCTTATCTTTATCACTGGGGGGGGGGGGGGGGGATTCTGTATTACTCAGAAAGAAATGGGAAAAACAGATTTCACAGGTATTTTTTGCTGTTATAGAACAGATACAACAAAATGCTTTAAATGGTTGGTTTAACAGACCAGAAGAGATTTTATTGTCAGGGTTTACATAAAACTTCATAGATTGAGAGGCTGACCCTCTAGTATGCTACTAGTGTCAGAATAGGTAAACCATAGCTTGAGTCATGAAATCTGGGCCAGGGTTTTCTGGAGTTCAGGGCTGGATGACTCATTCAGGTATCTCTCTGGTGCCCCCCCCCCCCCAGTTCTGGAAAGCTGGAGAACATTCTGGAAGCTGGAGGGCAGAGGCTAGGAGGGGTTTCCTGCATATTAGGGGGAGCTTAGCCAGTGGGCTAGTATTTCCTGCAGTAGTAGAGCTGCGACCAGCGCCTACAAGGAAGTTGGAGGTACTCCAGGATGCAGTTCACAACACATTGTGCTACTTTCTAAAGGGACTGAGAGTTTCTAGTGCGTAAGGGGCTGTTGCTTTTCTAACAGAGACTCTTAGCTTGTGCAGAGGACTCAGTCAGAGCTGCACAGAATAAGGAAGAGGACTCAATCAGAGCTGTACAGAATAAGGAAGAGGAATCAATCAGAGTTGTACAGAGTAAAGGAGAAGAATCAGAGTTGTACATAGAGAGGAAGTTGTCCCTGGTTTTGTTGCTATCAAGTTGGGCATCCCATAATTCCTATTCCCCATCCGTTATTACCCCCTAATAAAACATCAAAATAAAGCTCAAAGACTGCTCCTTGTCTCTGAAGAAAGTGTGGAAGTTACTTGTTGCCTGTCTGTTGTAGTTGCGTGGAGTAGCAATTAATTGCACAAATTTAGAGCATTGTAGCTACCATTAGTCCTCCATGCTACACTCCATTTTTCCCTGTGTGTAGCAATTGCTAGCAAATGATCTCTGGGTGATCATGGTGATGAGAAAACTACCAGAATGCATTCAGCCTAAACTTTGACCAACCAGTGTTAGAATCTTGCAGCTGGTTACCCACCAGACCTAGAAACTTGCCAGCTAGGCCCAGGGTCTTTAGGACTTTATAAAGATTTACAGGTTGTCAAGTGTGTCTCCAGGTGCTGCTAAAGGAAATGTTCTTCACCACTATCCATCATCCACAGAGGAGCCAAAACAATACAAAAGGCCAAGAGCACAAAAACTGTCCCTTTCTCTGTCCACATGGATTTCACCACCAGACACAACTAGGTTCTCAACTGCTGCTCTGGACTGAAATAGTCATCAACAGAGACTGATGTGAGGACAGCCAGAAGCAATGTTCTACAGTTCACAAGTAAACTGATCAAGGGGAAAAATTCTATGAACACAGTGCAGTAACTTACAGCAACCAGTCAGAATATTATGAAGTCAAACCAATACAAAAATGGATACTGACTGATTGCAATGGCCACTGCAATTTGTTCATACCCATTTGTAGGATTTTATTAAGGCAAAACTTAAAGTGTTTGTAAAGACAGAAGGTTTTTTACCTCCATGCATTCTATGCATGAAGGTAAAAAACCTTCTGTGTGCGACTCCACCCCAATACCTACCTGAGCCCCATCTAAATCCAGCTATGTGCATGAGAGCCTCGGCTGTCCCGGGTCTCGCCCTCCACATTGGTTGAGACAGTGGCTCCCGCTACTGTCAATCACAGCCTGTGAGCTAATGAGGAGAGAGCAGGGGGCGGGGACAAGCCACGTTTGTGGGAGGAATGGACACTCAGAGCAACAGCTTGGGAGCGAGCCTGCTTGGGTTCCCCCATAGCCGAGAAGAGGATCGGGGCTGCTCTGTGCGAAACCACCGCACATGCAGAGCTCTATATAAAAACATGGAAATTGCCATGGGTGTCAGGTTAAAACAACTTATGGCCCATGCAATCAAGGGGGCTGGTGACAGAGCAACCAGGGGGTGGGTGGGTGGATATCACATTTCTGAAGGATGGCTACTTCACCAGGAAAACTGTGGCTCAACCACCTATTTTTACTGACTCCTGACAGCAAGTATAAAAGAGCCCTAATTTTCTTTGTGTTTTCACTTGAGTTTGTGACAAGGTTAATTATGATGAACAATGTATTTGTTGCAGTGTTAAATGTGGTGTTATTGTAGAGTTAAATGATGTCTTTCACCGTCCTAATAACACATGTTTAGTATTGCCTTGCCTCATTCTAAAGAGCTCTTGACATGATCTTCAACTGTTGAAGTGTTGTTTTCCTTTCATCAGTCTGGTCCTTGTAGCCAATGGAATAATTGTAGCACACGTGTTGTCAATATGCAATGTGATTTACTGTACATATTGATCTACCTACAGTATACGTTGCATCTCACACGCAAAGTACCCAAACTACATTGTAACATAGGCAGCCAAAAATGACCTACAACTAGTAGTGGATTCTCAGCATAACTTCAAAGCTTGTATCTAACTTTATTGCACATACATGGTTGACTCTACGGCTTCTCAATGGCTCTATACAAGTAATTTGTCAGATATTAGTAGGAGGTGGTAGGTCCCTTGACTCAAAATCACCTATGTAGTTTGAGCCAGAGACAGGTCAAGGTGTTGGTAGATGAGATGCTTCCTTGGGCGCTTCAGCAGGAAAGGGTGAAAAAAAGGCTGGACCTGCAACCTATGCTGCTGAAGTAGCTCATGGCTCACTGGGGAGGCGCTCTTTGGCTTGTTTTGCTATAGGTACTAAAGGATCTAGTCCCAGCACAAGGCTTGACCTTCCTCTTTGGATCCTTTTTATTAATTTTCATAGTTCCGACATAGTATACAGCTCTTTACAGAGTCTTTTCAACCATTTCATACAATGCCTTGAGTGTAAACTATGATGTCTTTCTCACAGTCTCATTTACTTTTCAAGAACAACCCACATAGCAAGCAATCGTGCTTCAAGTTTGAAAATGACTTGCTAAGCCATTGCTAGACTTGCCAGGCTTCACAAGTTTGTTGTACAATTGCAGCAATTCTGCATTGCATGACTCTAGATAAACTTTCTTTCAAAGCATTCTGCAAGTCTGGCGCAAATTTCTGGTTCAGTTATGTTGTGCAGTAGTCATCCCACCACAGGGGGCACTGTGGCTAAATTTTCATGCTGTAGACTTGCAGAGCTGTTCCTGTAGACTCACCACTGCAACTTTGCTCTTGCTAGAGACTTGCCACGCAAATTTGCTACAAATTAGAAAAGTGTCAACTAAAACTTGTGTTTCAAGTGCTCTGCAAGTGTACAACTCGCCAGTGAAAATTTGCAGCAAGTTAACAGACTTACAATTTAACACTGCCACAAATTTGTGGCAAGTTATCCTTGCTATCTGGGAATGCAATGGACTTTGCACTCAGTGTACAAGGTATGTCACACATACAAACCTCAATGTTTGCAAGCGCTTGGCCAGCAGAACAATTTCCATAGGCATTGATGCACGAAAAGGCGGACACTCAAAAATATGTAAGACATCTGTGAAAAAGAGGTCATGTATGCCTTTGAAACACCACATTAGTTTTTTGCTTTTTTATGCAGTAAAAGAGTTTTGTTACATATTTTTTGGGGTGCTGGCCTTTCCTTGCATAAAATTTTAATGAGAGCAACAGAGGAACAGACATGGTAATAGTTACAGTATATCACAAAAGTTAATACACCCCTCACATTTTATTAAATAATATATTATATCTTTTCATGTGACAACACTGAAGAAATGGCACTTTGCTACAATGTAAAGTAGTGAGTGTACAGCTTGTATAACAGTGTGAATTTGCTGTCCGCTCAAAATAACTCAACACACAGCCATTAATATCTAAACCGCTGGCAACAAAATTGAGTACACCCCTAAGTGAAAATGTCCAAATTTGGCCCAAAGTGTCAATATTTTGTGTGGCCACCATTATATTCCAGGTTGCCACTGGAGTCCACCGACCTGGTGCATGTTACAGACCTTGCGCTCCTCCGCCTTCCATTTGAGGATGCCCCACAGATGCTCAATAGGATTTAGGTCTGGAGACATGCTTGGCCAGTCCATCACCTTTACCCTCAGCTTCTGTAGAAAGGCAGTGGTCGTATTGGAGGTGTGTTTGGGGTCGTTATCATGTTGGAATACTGCTCTGCAGCCCAGTCTCTGAAGGGAGGGGATCATGCTCTGCTTCAGTATGTCACAGTACATGTTGAAAACCGGAGATAACCAGGTGCAAATTACGCCACCCCTGACCTGTATTACCACCTCCGCGCTATGTTAATAAATGTCAAAACCCTACTAAAGCTGCCACTTAACAATATAATGTATATAAACCAAATTCACCAAAGGAAAATTATAGATGAAATAGTGGCGCTTATCCCCAGGTGGGGAGATGCCAGACACTCTTATCCAGCCAGTGAGCTGAATACAGACGTGACTAGAGAAAAAGTGAAAAAACATATATTGCTAAATATCCCAAAAAGTAAAAATTATTAAATAAAATAAATTATTCAATAAATTCAATATGAGCTGATATAAATTATAACACTCAGTGAAAGTGATATACAAATATATAAATCCAAGAAAAAATATATATATAATGAGAATTGAACACAGTAAATGTCTATAAAGTCCAGAAACCAATCAATCGTGAAAAATAATCGTGAAAATATTTGAGGAAAGTCCAAAAAAAGAGTGAGGGTGACTCCAAAACTGCTCAGCTGTGTTTTCAAACATCCACCACACCTCTGTGACGTGAATCCACTCCCTGCTGATATTCAAACTCACCAGCTGTTAAGGCCTCTCACTCTCGTGTTTGGCCTGACAGAGCCTCTAACCCACTTACATGGGGGTTAACATGCGAGCATACACCTCCACTGCTCCATAGGAACACCGCTTTTCTCAGGTTGGTAGTATGACATAAAAATAAAAGAAGCTCCAATAGTGTAATCTCATTTAAAAGATTTAATCACATATAAAACAATTTGTAATGAACTCACATTTAAAATAAAATAACAGGCAAGTCACTTCACGGCAAATGGAGTTTTCCTTTTACTTTTGCTTTTTGGGATATTTAGCAATATATGTTTTTTCACTTTTTCTCTAGTCACGTCTGTATTCAGCTCACTGGCTGGATAAGAGTGTCTGGCATCTCCCCACCTGGGGATAAGCGCCACTATTTCATCTATAATTTTCCTTTGGTGAATTCGGTTTATATGTCACAGTACATGTTGGCATTCATGGTTCCCTCAATGAACTGTAGCTCTCCGGTGCCGGCAGCACTCATGCAGCCCCAGACCATGACACTCCCACCACCATGCTTGACTGTAGGCAAGACACACTTGTCTTTGTACTCCTCACCTGGTTGCCACCACACATGCTTGACACCATCTGAACCAAATAAGTTTATCTTGGTCTCATCAGACCACAGGACATGGTTCCAGTAATCCATGTCCTTAGTCTGCTTGTCTTCAGAAAACTGTTTGATGCAGTGTGTGGCGTATAGTCTGAGCACTGACAGGCTGACCCCCCACCCCTTCAACCTCTGCAGCAATGCTGGCAGCACTCATATATCTATTTCCCAAAGACAACCTCTGGATATGATGCTGAGCACGTGCACTCAACTTCTTTGGTCGACCATGGCGAGGCCTGTTCTGAGTGGAACCTGTCCTGTTAAACTGCTATATGGTCTTGGCCACGGTGCTGCAGCTCATCTTCAGGGTCTTGGCAATCTTCTTATAGCCTAAGCCATCTTTCTGTAGAGCAACAATTCTTTTTTTCAGATATTCAGATTTTTTTCAGATCCTCAGAGAGTTCTTTGCCATGAGGTGCCATGTTGAACTTCCAGTGACCAGTATGAGAGAGTGAGAGCGATAACACCAAATTTAACACACCTGAGACCCCATTCACACCTAAAACCCAGTGGTAATTTTAGTCTTAGGACTAAAATGGCATTTTAGTTTTAGTTCCATTTTAGTCTTCTGCAATTGTTTTAGTTTTAGTCGTATTTAGTCGACTAAATCTCCATTACATTTTAGTCGACTAAAAATGCACAGCTAAAATGCCGGTGCCGCCGAGCGGAGGCGGGGACGAGCGGGGCTTCGATCCCCGGCATCGCTGCACCCTGGGACAGGTAAGTGTCCGATTAAAGGTCAGCAGCTGCAGTATTTGTAGCTGCTGACTTAATTTTTATTTTTTTTTAAATGGGAACCCCACTTTAAGTCCAAGCTCCCCCTGATGAATGGTGTACTGGTGCAATAAAGAAGCAGTAGGTGGAGGAAACACAGATCCTCAAAATAGATGAAGCAATAGCAGGTAGATCCTTGCCCTGCAGGTCTTCAAGTACAGCTTCCTCTCCAGTAGGGCTGGTGCAAGGATTTTTTGTCTACTCAGGCAAATGTGCATTTTGCACACCCCTCCCCTTCACAATGGCAGTGTGTAATGAGGCCCCTCCCCGGTTGTGCATTCCCCATCTCCCCTTACTGGCTACGGCTGGCAGGTTAGGCAAACTAGGGAGGTTAGGGATAGGTAGACAGGTATTTTAATGACTAGTCCCTAGTCCGAGTCCCAAAGCCATTTTTTCTTTTTTGTTTACATGTATTAAAAATCATTTTAGGCCTGAAGGTTACTTAAAACCCCAAAACATTATATATTTTCTGAAAGCAGACACCTTGGTGAATAAAATGTTGGTAGTTCCATTTTTTTATGTTACCGGATATCAGCACCAAGGTTTATAACATACAATATTTCAGAAAAAAACACACAAAAATTAATTTTTGGGTACATAAATGCAATTTATTACCCAATTTTTGATAAAATATAAAAGATGAGGTTGTGCCAAGTAAATAGATACCCAACATGTCAAACCTTGCATTGCATGTGTCCGTGAAATGGTGAAAAACTTCAGTGCTCTATATTTTTTATAGGCAACGCTTTAAAAACCCCTACAAGTCATCAGTTTAGAGTTACGCAGGATCTCTGGTGTTACAATTATTGTGCTCACTCCAGCATGCGTGGTATGTAGATAACATGTGTCTAGTTTCCAAATCCATCTGCTACAGTATAATATAAAGGTCTAATTGGTGCAGGGAGTAGTAAGTGTTTATAGACATGTGAAATCAGGGTGGTCAACCGTTCGTCTGCCAAAAGAAATACTCCTGCATACTGGGCGCCCACATCCCATACTTTGAGGTTCCCTTTTCCTTCTGTGATCCTGTATAAGGGCTCTCTTCTGTTTGTCCATGTGATAATTGTAATAAGCAGGCCCGGACTGGGACAAAAAATAGGCCCGGGCATTTTAGACTGAGCAGCCAACTTTTCCAGGAACCGGGGGGGGGGGGGCGGTAGACATTCGCGGGGACGGCTGGTGTCGGTCCTTCACACTGTAATGTGCAGGGACACTGTGATATAAAGGGAACTGCACTATAAAGGGGCACTGCAATGATTACAGTGTAGTCCCCTTTATATTACAGTGTCCCGGTCCTATTGTGGCCACACAATGCCAGTACTGTCTGTCTCCTATTGTGCCCAGTGACACTGACCTGCTCTCTCTCTGGTGATGCAGTACAGCGTGGCTCTCTCTGGTGGCGCGGGTACAGCGTGGCTCTCTCTCTCTGGTGGTACGGGTACAGCGTGGCTCTCTCTCTCTCTGGTGGTACGGGTACAGCGTGGCTCTCTTTCTCTGGTGGTGTGGGTACAGTGTGGCAGTCTTTCTCTGGTGGTGCGGGTAAAGCGTGGCTCTCTTTCTCTGGTGGTGCGGGTACAGCATGGCTCTCTGGTGGTGCGGGTAAAGCGTGGCTCCCTCTCTGGTGGTGTGGTACAGTGTGGCTCTCTCTCGTGGTTCGGGTACAGCGTTTCTCTCTGGTGGTTCGGGTACAGCGTGGCTCTCTTTCTCTGGTGGTGTGGGTACAGCGTGGCAGTCTTTCTCTGGTGGTGCGGGTACAGCATGGCTCTCTCTGGTGGTGCGGGTAAAGCGTGGCTCCCTCTCTGGTGGTGTGGTACAGTGTGGCTCTCTCTGGTGGTGCAGGAACAGCGTGGCTCTCTCTCTGGTGGTGCGGGTACAGCGTGGCTCCCTCTCTGGTGGTGTGGTACAGTGTGGCTCTCTGGTGGTGTGGGTACAGCGTGGCTCCCTCTCTGGTGGCGTGGTACAGCGTGGCTCTCTCTGGTGGTGCGGGTACAGCGAGACTCTCTCTCTGGAGGTGTGGGTACAGTGTGGCTCTATCTGGTGGTGCTGGGGCTATTAGTTCCCCCAGCACAGTCCTCTCTTTTGTTTTCCATATCTCCTGCTATAAGCACTCCTCAGCTTGTTTCCGGGTTTTCTCTTTCACCCCAGCAGAGTGCATGCTGGGGACTGTAGTCTGCTCCCTGCTGAGAACAATTGGGCCACCTAGCTCTGGGACTACATTTCCCATGATGCCCTTCTAGTTGCTTCTGATTGGCCCTCCGCTGTGGCCAATGGGGAGGGAAAACGAACAGACAGGAAAGCCTTCTCTTCCCCTGCTGCCGACATGAGAAGTGGAAGGGGGGCGAGGGGGGAATATCGTCACAGCAGCCTGCAGCTCTCCCCACCGTGCAGACGCTCATGCCTGGAGAAGAAGAGCGGCTGCGGAACTGTCAGCGCGGCTCTGAGGCTGAGCTGTGTGTGAGAGAGACACACAGCTCAGCCCATGCAGCCGCCAGAGATGACACAGGCACGGCTGCTTGGCGGTAGGCGAGCGGCGGCCGCGGCCTGTGTTACCCATGTTCAGGCCACGGTCGGCGCTTACCTCCCGCTGTGCGGCCTGATCATCAACAGGCCACGGAGCGGGTGGCCCCGGCCCACCGGGCAAATGCCTGGTCTGCCCTATGGCCAGTCCGGGCCTGCCCATAAGCATCCGCAAGGGGGGGCAAGTGCCCCCCCCGGAAGCGGGTGCACTGCACCCGGGCGCCACAAGCTGAGGGAGAGGGGGGGCATCAGTGCTGCCAGGCTCCTATCACAAGATATGCACACACAGATCCTCTCAGTCTCTGGGAGCTTCAGGCAGCTGTGTGGGGGAGGGGCACTGATGTCATCCTGCAGGAGCCCAGGAGGAAGAAGGCTTCCCACCGGCAGGAGATAGAGGGGGTGAGGCAGGAGATACAGACTCTGTCAGGACGAGTGGAAGTGGGAGAATCCTCAATGACCACGATTGAAAGACGTTTAGCGGTAGTCGAGGCGGCTCAAACTACACAGGCCTCGGCGCTCCTCACTCAACAGCTACGGTTAGAGGAGGCCGAGGACCGCAGCAGACGCAATAATTTACGTCTGAGGGGAATACCGGAGGCAACGGGGATAGAAGATCTAGCGGAATCCACACTGGCGATTTTCAGGGATCTACTGGGAGATCAATATCCTTCAAGCCTGTCTTTTGATTGCATACACCGAGTGCTGGGTCCCCGCTCGAATGATATGGGCAGACCGAGAGATGTTATTTGAGGTATACACCAGTATACACACAAAGAAATGGTGCTGCGAGCGGCTTGGGAGAAAGGAGATATCACATTTGATGGAGCAATTATTTGAATTCTCCCGGATTTATCGCAATCAACATTGCAGAGAAGAGCACAGTTAAAGCCAGTGCTGGAGGTGGCGAGAAATGCTGGCTGCACCTATAGGTGGGGTTTCCCCATCTCAGTGACGTTTAGAAAAGCTCAGCATTCATTCACACTGCGGATCCCTGCCGAACTTTCCGCCCTGTTTGCATTCCTGGAAGTGGAACCGGTGGCATTCCCGGATTGGCTACAGTTGCTGCAGCGTCCCAACAACCGGCCTGGACCATCTGGCAGGCAGAGATCCCGATCACCGAGACCACAGCGGAATCAACGCAGGTCACGCTACACTTCTGCAGAAGCGCCGAGGGAAGACTGAACGAATCACTCTGAGCGATGTCTCACCCTCACTGAACAGCTCCATAAAATGGCATGAAGGAGGGGAGACTATTTGCTCAGACTGTTACTGAAATAGCCTGTGAAGTTACTGTGGCCCCTTTTTACTTGGCCCGATATTTTACCTCAGGATCACAATTGCCACATAAACCCTTAACTGATTGAAAGGTCCTGAAGAGCATATTCAGAACTTGGATACAGGTTTTTACATATGACACAGTATGACTCTAACGTTTTGTTTTTTGTTTTTTTTTTGTATCCTATACATGGTAATGGGGAGGGACGTTGGCTGAGGGAAAATTTATATTGGTATTGCTTATAAAGTTGCTTATAATATTGATATTATTATTGGGGCAATATAGGGGGGACAGGATTGCTTACCCTCAACTGGTTATCATACATATACCCCTAGAGACAGATTTTGAGAGGTCCCGGGCTGCCAAACAGGGATGGGATGCTGCGGAGCAGTCTGGGCGGTGAGGGGAGTAGAAGGAGACATCCACCTATGTTAGCAGGAGGAGATGAATAGCATCGCAGACAAACTCACATATTGTGAGGATGACATGGGAGGTTTCAGACCTCTGGTTATGGAGGAAAGGTCATCTGTATACATGCCCCCCAGCATATCTCTTTATTGGAGTTTTGACCTCCCATAGGGGAAGAAGCAAGTAGTATAGGAGGGGTGGTTAGTTTCAGAAGGGAGACGGAGGGGTTCGATTGAGGGGTAGCGAGGATAATGTGCATCCCCTATCTTCTCTCAAAGATATCTATATACTATTATAAAGTGCGCTGCTCACAGTTAGTGGCTATGCAACAAAGTCAGGATGCTATGTATTTTACAACATACACCCTACAAAAATTTCTGCTTGGTTATTTGTTGAGCTAATTTGAGTTTATTTCTGCCATGTTCAATGGAATATATAGTAAGATTCTAAGTAGAGGTTTATATAATGTTGTCAAGCTGGGTGGTAAGGGACGGACCGGGGACACCTTCACTGGTCTACTCTTACCTCTCCCCCAATAGGTCGGAGCAAGTCTCCTGGTAAGGTCCAGGACATGCTCTCTTGTAAAGTAATTTACTTAATTTACTTTAGTAAACAGACGATACAAACCAACTGGTAGACGTCTTACTTGACGGTCTTTTCATCTCGTTTTCTTTTCCTATCTTCTCCTTTCTCTACATATATTCTTTCTTACATTCCCCTACTTTCCGCCCCCTTATCCCACACCCATCCCTTAACCTTCTTTGACCCGGGTGAGGATGGACTCAATCAATATATATTCCTTGAACGCCAAGGGTCTTAATATTCCAGAGAAACACTGTATGCTCTTATCTGACCTTAAAAGAGCTTGCGCGGACGTCGCATTTATACAAGAGACACACTTTAGGACAGGAAATCAGACATATCTAAAAAGCCGACACTTCCCACATGCTTACCATGCCACTAATAAGGCGGCCAAGTCCAGAGGAGTATCAATACTTATTGCAGGGACGGTACCCTGGACCTGTGCAGATACCCTTGTGGATCCAAATGGCCGATATATGTTCATTAAAAGGCGTGCTTAGAGGTACCAAAGTAACACTAGCCACCATATATGCACCGAACGACCGACAAGACACCTTCCTACATCACACACTGAACTTACTTACGGAGTTCATGGAAGGACAATTAGTGTTGGGTGGAGACATCAATGTACCCTTAATCCCATCGGAAGACACATCATCTAGATCCACGTCCATACGCTCTAGTGTACACAAACGCATAACTCAAGAATTACATGACACTCGACTGATAGACACATGGAGGTTACTTCACCCCGGGGAACGCGATTATACTTTCTATTCCTCTCCACACAAAATATACTCGAGAATAGATTACTTCATTGTTCCCCACAGTCAGTTAGAGGCAGTTCACAGGGTGGAGATAGGCAACATCACATGGTCGGACCATGCACCTATCACCATGTGCTACTGTTTGTCATCGTCCTTGACGACCAGATCCAAATTTTGGAGATTGAACGAAAGTCTATTGCAGACACCGGAGGTCCTAGCAGATGTGCAGACTGAACTGACACATTACTTTCGACTTAATGACACAGGAGATTGTGACCCGGGCATAGTATGGGAAGCCCATAAGACGGTAATAAGAGGCATATTTATAAAGCACGGTGCACGCATTAAGAAAGAAAGGGAACAACTACTACTGACTCTTCTTGACAAAATACATGACTTGGAAGCCAAACACAAACAAACGCAGACCGTCTCAATAGAAGCAGACCTAACATCCCTCAGGAAACAAACTGTTGATCTGTTACAATATAGAGCTAAAGCTGCCCTGCAAATATGCAGGAAAATATCTTATGAGTCAGGGAACAAATGCGGGAAACTTCTAGCACGGTCAGTCAGAAAACATCGACTTAATACGTACATTCCCCAAATTATTGATGTAAAGGGGCAAAAACAGACCACACCAACTCAAATAGCGGATATATTCAAGAAATATTACACTTCTCTATATAACCTCCCTGTTAAACCGCTATCTGATGACACAGTCAATGACTACCTTACAGCATCTCAAATGCCCAAATTGTCCTTAGAGGATAAGTTAGGACTGGAGGATCCCATCACAATAGAGGAACTGCAGAGAGCGGTAGGGGGGATGAAACCGGGTAAAGCTTCGGGTCCAGATGGGATGACAATACAATATTACCAAACACTCTTGATAATATTAGGCCCCCATATGGTGAAGATGTTTAATGGGCTAAGTAAGGGGGATTCCTTGCCGAGGGATACCTTACGGGCACACGTATCTCTTATACTCAAAGAAGACAAGGACCCAGCGGCGTGTGGCAGCTATAGGCCCATTTCGCTCTTGAACGTGGACCTTAAACTTTTCACAAAAATCCTAGCCAACAGACTGACACAGTTTATGCCAAATCTAGTTCATTTGGACCAAGTGGGATTTATCCCTGCCCGAGAGGCAAGGGATAATACCACCAAGGTACTCAACCTCATCCATGAGGTAAACAAACAACATGTCCCATCCGTCTTTCTCAGCACAGACGCTGAGAAGGCGTTTGACCGAGTTAATTGGGTGTTCATGTTGGCGGTCCTTAAGCATATTGGTTTGGGACACAACATGATACATTGGATATCTAGTATATACTCTACGCCCACAGCACAGATCAAGGAGAACGGACTCCTCTCAGATTCGTTCCCAATAACAAACGGTACCAGACAAGGATGCCCGCTTTCACCCCTCCTTTTTGCCCTAACGTTAGAACCTTTTCTTTGCACTATAAGACTGAATTCAGATGTATCAGGTATAACAGTAGGGGATACTCAATACAAAATATCTGCCTATGCAGACGACCTTATGTTCACCCTAACTAACCCTACAGTGTCACTTCCGAACCTTTTGAGGGAATTTGGAAAATATGGCACTCTTTCCAATCTAAAAATCAACTTCGATAAGTCGGAGGCCATGGGAATTAATATAACGCCAAATAGACTGAGCTCTTTAAAATCACAATTTAAGTACAGATGGTCAGATACATCACTTAAATATCTGGGGACCTTGATTCCCAAGGACCTAAGACACACCTTCGACCTTAATTTCCCCCCTCTGCTAATCAAATCTAGAATGCTGTTAGAAGAATGGAACAAGGGGCTACATTCCTGGTTTGGCAGGTGCAATCTAATTAAAATGACCATACTCCCGAAATTTTTATATTTGTTTCAAACCCTGCCAATTAAAATCCTGCTTCAATATTTTAAGCAAATACACTCTATTTTCATACAATTTATATGGGGGAAATCAAAACCTCGACTACGTAGAAGTTACCTTACCCTTCCCAAACACTATGGAGGATTAGCCCTCCCAGATTTAAAAAACTACTATAGGGCAGTACATCTAGGCAGAATAATAGATTGGTGTAGACACGGCGACAACAAGTTGTGGATACAACTAGAACAGGCACAGTCCGAGGCCTCGTTGCAGGGAGCGGTCTGGTGCTTTGACAAACTACCTGGGACATTGAAATCGCACCCTATAATTGGTACGTCACTTCGGGTGGGAAATGCCACGATACTTGCAAACTCCTTATCCACAGATAGCTCACCTCTATACCCAATTCTGGGTAACCCAGGGTTCCCTCCAGGTCTGGAACAAATAGGATTTGAATCACTTAGATTGACAGGAAGAGACCGAGCTTCTCATTTTTTGATAAACAACAAATGGCCGTCCATACAGTCCTTAACTCTAGAGGGTGGCCAATTTCAACTCCCATTCTGGACAGCAATACGTTTGCATCACTTTCTTTGTACGATCCCCAACCCGTCGCAGTTTAACCGTGACCTGACGACTTTTGAAAGCTATTGTAATGACGAGGGAAATTTACCTCAAGTCCTGTCCAAAACATATTGTCACGGAACCTAATTAACCAGACCGTGTAGACTGCACAGAGGAGACCAGAAACACATGTAAGTGAAATGGTGTTTATTAACAAGTGATAAGTGACAGGAACAAACAGTGCAAAAACCCACACAACAACCCACTACAAACAACAATGTATATATATATATAAGTAAAGGGAGATACCGTAAACGTAAACAAGCCAAGCCAAGGTCATACACAGGGAAGTCAGCAGAAGGGTAAGGACGGGAACCTGAACAGGACAAGGAGAGGATGGATGGATGGGGTTCAGGGCAGGGATCCAAGGGAGCCAGGAACAGAAGGGACAGGACTAGGAAGGCCTCAGGATAGGGATAGGATCAGATCAGGACAAGGCAGATAGCAGGCTCAAGGTCAAACAGGCAGCAAGGTCAGAACGCAGGGGGAGAGAGAGATACCAAGGCAAGCCTATGAGGGCTTGCCGGGTATTTGTAAGGCTGTGGTAATTGACCTCACGTTACAGCTGAGCGCAGTGTGACCTGTTTGCTCCACACTGCCAGAGTGCACCCGCTGGTTGACGCCGGTACTACGGCCCGAGGATGCAACAGTGCCACCAGTAGGAAAGACCTCTTACTGCAGGTCCTAGGTGTTGGAAGACACCTGCTGATGGACACTGGTACTGCGATCCAAGAGACCGATAGCGCCACCAACGGGTAGACCTTCTCATGACAGTACCCCCCCCTAAAGGAGCGGCCTCCGGACGCTCCAACAAGGTGTATCTGTTCAAAGTTCATGGCCTTCAACTGGACAGGTGAGGGCACATCAGGCCGGGCATCGGGTACATCAACCTGGACAGTGGGTACTGCTGGCATGTCAGAGTCATTAAGCTGGGCAGCAGACGACAGGAACCACTTGAGCTGGGCAGCAGACGACAGGAACCACTTGAGCTGGGCAGCAAACGACAGGAACCACTTGAGCTGGGCAGCAAACGACAGGAACCACTTGAGCTGGGCAGCAAACGACAGGAACCACTTGAGCTGGGCAGCAAACGACAGGAACCACTTGAGCTGGGCAGCAAACGACAGGAACCACTTGAGCTGGGCAGCAAACGACAGGAACCACTTGAGCTGGGCAGCAAACGACAGGAACCACTTGAGCTGGGCAGCAAACGACAGGAACCACTTGAGCTGGGCAGCAGACGACAGGAACCACTTGAGCTGGGCAGCAGACGACAGGAACCACTTGAGCTGGGCAGCAGACGACAGGAACCACTTGAGCTGGGCAGCAGACGACAGGAACCACTTGAGCTGGGCAGCAGACGACAGGAAACACTTGAGCTGGGCAGCAGACGACAGGAAACACTTGAGCTGGGCAGCAGACGACAGGAAACACTTGAGCTGGGCAGCAGACGACAGGAAACACTTGAGCTGGGCAGCAGACGACAGGAAACACTTGAGCTGGGCAGCAGACGACAGGAAACACTTGAGCTGGGCAGCAGACGACAGGAAACACTTGAGCTGGGCAGCAGACGACAGGAAACACTTGAGCTGGGCAGCAGACGACAGGAATCACTTGAGCTGGAGGGCAGACACCCGAACATCAGGCTGGAGGGCTGGAACATCAGACTGGAAAGCTGGAACATCCGACTTGGAAGCTGGCACATCAGACTGAGAAGCTATCTTCGAGGCATCAGGCTGAAAGGCAAGCTGCAAGACATCAGGCTGGGAAGCTGGGACAGCAAACTGGGAAGCTGGCACATCAATCTGGGAAGCTGGCACATCAATCTGGGAAGCTGGCACATCAATCTGGGAAGCTGGCACATCAATCTGGGAAGCTGGCACATCAATCTGGGAAGCTGGCACATCAATCTGGGAAGCTGGCACATCAGACTGGGAAGCTGGCACATCAGACTGGGAAGCTGGCACATCAGACTGGGAAGCTGGCACATCAGACTGGCAGGTAGGCATCAAGACATCAGGCTGGAAGACAAGCTGCAAGGCATCAGGCTGGGAAGCTGGCACATCAATCTGGGAAGCTGGCACATCAATCTGGGAAGCTGGCACATCAGACTGGGAAGCTGGCACATCAGACTGGGAAGTTGGCACATCAGACTGGGAAGCTGGCACATCAGACTGGGAAGCTGGCACATCAGACTGGGAAGCTGGCACATCAGACTGGCAGGTAGGCATCAAGACATCAGGCTGGAAGACAAGCTGCAAGGCATCAGGCTGGGAAGCTGGCACATCAATCTGGGAAGCTGGCACATCAATCTGGGAAGCTGGCACATCAGACTGGGAAGCTGGCACATCAATCTGGGAAGCTGGCACATCAATCTGGGAGGCTGGCACACCAATCTGGAAAGCTGGCACATCAGACTGGTAGGTAGGCATCAAGACATCAGGCTGGAAGGCAAGCTGCAAGACATCCGGCTGGAAGGCAGGGACATCGAGCTGGAAGGCAGGCATCGGGACGACAGACTGGGAGGCAGGCACATCAGACTGTAAAGCTGGAACATCAGACTGCAAAGCTGGAACATCAGACTGGAAGGCTGGAACAGCAGACTGGAAGGCTGGAACAGCAGACTGGAAGGCTGGAACAGCAGACTGGAAGGCTGGGACATCAGACTGGAAGGCTGGGATATCGGACTGCAAAGCTTGAACTTCAGACTGCAAAGCTTGAACTTCAGACTGCAAAGCTGGAACATCAGACTGGAAGGCTGGAACATCAGACTGGAAGGCTGGAACATCAGACTGGCGAGCTGGAACATCAGACTGCAAGGCTGGAACAGCAGACTGGAAAGCTGGAACATCAGACTGGAAGGCTGGAACATCAGACTGGCGAGCTGGAACGTCAGACTGCAAAGCTGGAACAGGTTGGGTTACTGGCAAGATGGTGTGGGTCGGGAAGAATTTTTGCTTCTTCTTTGGTTTAGCCCGTGCAGTTTTGTATGTAGGTGCAGGGCTGTAAGCAAAGAAAGTGGCTGGATCGAAGGAAGACCAAGGAACTGTAGCTAGAGAGGGGTTTTGTGGGACTGTTACAGGTGGAGGAGAAGAGACAGGTGAATTGAAAGCAGGATAGGTGCGACACTTGGAGACTGGGTGATAGTATTTGGTAGGGAACTGATTAAACTGGGTTGTAACTGAGGTTGCCATAGGTGACGGGGAGATAGATCTTTTGGAAGGCAGATGATTAATGGCAGGGCTGGAATGTTGTGGCTTAGCTAAAGACAGGAGATCTGACCATGCCTGCAGCAAAGGTTGAACAAACGCTGATTTACATACAGCCCGACTAACCAGAGATTGTACTGAATAAATGCAATCGGATAACACCTGCTGGGAACAAGCGGAATAATGTTCATCAAAGTAAGCCGGATCATCCTCTAACAACCATACCAGGGATTCCACCTGGTCACAACTGAAGGGGGGAGAAAAATCATCCCTGCCCTCTGGAGTACTGGACAGGGCTAGCTCTGCACACAGCTGGATCAGAGGCTGAACATTTTCAAATAGCATACCGCCCTCATCCACCAGAGAATGGGCCAGACGGATACACTCTAATAGTTGATCCCTGGTCCACTCCTTTAATACCAGACGGCAATAACAATTATCCTCAGTTACCAATGAGGTAAGATAAATCACTATTTCTGCCTGCATTTTTAGAAAGGCTCCTCAGTGCAGTCACGTCTGGTAGGGATGGCCTTGGTATACTGTCACGGAACCTAATTAACCAGACCGTGTAGACTGCACAGAGGAGACCAGAAACACATGTAAGTGAAATGATGTTTATTAACAAGTGATAAGTGACAGGAACAAACAGTGCAAAAACCCACACAACAACCCACTACAAACAACAATGTATATATATATATAAGTAAAGGGAGATACCGTAAACGTAAACAAGCCAAGCCAAGGTCATACACAGGGAAGTCAGCAGAAGGGTAAGGACGGGAACCTGAACAGGACAAGGAGAGGATGGATGGATGGGGTTCAGGGCAGGGATCCAAGGGAGCCAGGAACAGAAGGGACAGGACTAGGAAGGCCTCAGGATAGGGATAGGATCAGATCAGGACAAGGCAGATAGCAGGCTCAAGGTCAAACAGGCAGCAAGGTCAGAACGCAGGGGGAGAGAGAGATACCAAGGCAAGCCTATGAGGGCTTGCCGGGTATTTGTAAGGCTGTGGTAATTGACCTCACGTTACAGCTGAGCGCAGTGTGACCTGTTTGCTCCACACTGCCAGAGTGCACCCGCTGGTTGACGCCGGTACTACGGCCCGAGGATGCAACAGTGCCACCAGTAGGAAAGACCTCTTACTGCAGGTCCTAGGTGTTGGAAGACACCTGCTGATGGACACTGGTACTGCGATCCAAGAGACCGATAGCGCCACCAACGGGTAGACCTTCTCATGACACATATGCTTTGATTAATTCCCCTTCTGAACAACCTGCTTTGACGTTCATACGTGCATGGGAAAACGACTTACAACGCACATTTACTAGTGCCCAAATACAAACGATTATCACATTTTCCCTAAAAACATCTATATGCACCAAAATACAGGAACTTAACTATAAGATACTGACTAGATGGTACTACACGCCTAGTAGACTTCACGAATACTTTCCGGATACATCTGACAAATGCTGGAGATGCCAAACGAGTAAGGGGACGCTCCTCCACATCTTCTGGTCTTGCCCACTCCTGCATCATTTTTGGACGACAGTCCGTATGATAACGCAAAAATTCACGGATTACACGCTAATTCTGCTTCACGCGACTACGATCTCGCCTCGAACCTATAAAAAATCGATAGTACGACATTTGCTGAATGCAGCTAAAGCGTGCATTCCCCTCTTGTGGAAACAGACGCTCCCGCCGTCTATAGGGCTGTGGCTGCGCAGAGTGGAGGAGATCAGGAGTTTGGAGGACTTGGTCCAAACGGCACAAAACAAACAAGATCAACATTCACAGACATGGAGGCTGTGGAATATGTTCATACTTTCAGATGAGGGAATAGCCCTTCTGGCAACATAGAACAATGAAGGCCTCTTGAGCCCCTTTAGGGAGAGAGAGCCTTGACTGATGGGGGCATGGCCAGGGGTGGTACAAGGTGGCTGAGTGGTCACTAAGGATTGGTTGTTAGGGGGGATGGGGCTGGGCCTGAGCTCAAGAAAAGTTTTGCCCCAGAGAATTCTGGGTCTTTCAAGGAACATTTGGAAGAGTTGCCCACCCTCCCGCCCCAAGTTTGTTCATTGGTATGTCACAGCTTGCTGCGGTTTCTTGACCTTGCCAGCATATAATGGATGTAATGGGCTATGCCCTGGATTAAAATCGGAATTAGGCGGCCTGTCCAGCACTTATGGTAAGGACTGGCCCCCCCTTCCTCACTGGCGGAATTATGTGCTCACAGTACAACTGTGACTGGCACTAGTTGAATAAGTGTTCACATGTTATGTTTGGATTTAATAAAGCTGTGGCCTTGCCCTTTCCAACCTATTGGTTGTAAGTGTGTTTATTTAATGGATTGAGGGGGCAAGGGGGGGGGAGTAGAGGTTTTGTCTATACCTCTATGTTACAGTAATTGGACCTGGGCCCATTGCGCCTCAGCAGTCAAATAATTTAATAGCAGACGGTTCACCTGGGTCGAATACCCCACCCCCCCTTTACGCACCCCTTCTCTTCTTCCTAAAAACTTCTTATCCATCTTTCTCTTCTTTCCTCCTTTTCTTCTCTACTTTCTTCTTTGTCTCTTTACTTTGTAGTGTTCTTCAGTGGAATCTATTTGTTTCCTTTATTATATTTCTGGTTCTTAAAGCGGTTGTATAGTCTTTTTTGTAACTTTTACCTACAGGTAAGCCTATAATAAGGCTTACCTGTAGGTAAAAAAAATATCTCCTAAACCTTTACGGTTTAGGAGATATTCCCCTTGCTATGTGCCGCTGACTGCAGCGGCGCATGCGCACAGGGGATTCTCGGCTGAAGCCCGGCAGCTGCCGGACCTTGCCGAGTAAGAAATCTCCCGCGCGCATGCGCGGGAGTGATGACATCGCGGCTCCAGCCACTCACAGCGCTGGAACCGCGATACCCGGAAGACACGCCGAGGCAACATGACAGCTCCCTCGGCGTAGACCAGGTAAGATACTGACGCCTCGTTCTAAGGTAAGTATTTCATAATGAGCTAGTATGCGGTGCATACTAGCTCATTATGCCTTTTGCTTTACAGGGTTAAAAAAAAAAGAAAAAAAATTGCGGGTATACAACCGCTTTAAGATGGAGGTATTACATGACAGTAATCTCAAAACATCCCAGAAACGAAATATACATCGTACATAGCAGGCGTTGACCCGTAATTTCTGTAAACACTGACTCGGTTAGTTGGATGTCAACTAACAATTTTGAATTCATAAAGACAAATGCCAGTTTACTGTTATGGTCAAAATATGCTTTCAATTGTGTATAATGGATGACATGCTGGAGAATGTAATACAATACAAATTAGGTCAGTAAACGGAGGATTGTGCTGAAACTGACCTTTGGGGGTTAAATGATTGTACTGGGGAAAGACTGCTGCTTCCCCCATGTCATGTGCAGTGCAGTGACCACCATGTAATGTATTGGGCTCACCATGTGCAGTGCAGTGACCACCATGTGATGTATTGTGCCCACCATGTGCAGTGCAGTGGCCACCATGTGATGTATTGTGCCCACCATGTGCAGTGCAGTGACCACCAGGTGATGTATTGTGCCCACCATGTCATGTAATGTGCCCACCATGTGCAGTGCCCACCATGTGATGTACTGTAACTGTACCCACCATGTGATGCACTGTGCCGACCATATGATGTACTGTGCCCACCATGTGATGTACTGTAACTGTGCCAACCATGTGATGTACTGTGCCCACATGTGCTGTGCCCACCGTGTAATGTGCTATATTATACAGTGCACACCGTGTAATGTGCTGTACCCACCATGTAATGTAGAGTGGTGTGCCTCCGTGTAATGTGCTGTGCCCACCGTATCATGTCCTGGGCCCACCATGTCATCTGCTGTGCTGTACAGTGCCCACCATGTAATGCGGAGTAGTGTGCCCTCTGTGTAATGTGCTGTGTCCGCCATATCATGTGCTGTGCCCACCATGTCATCTGCTCTGCTGTACAGTTCCCACCATGTAATGCGGAGTAGTGTGCCCTCTGTGTAATGTGCTGTACCCACCATGTCATGTGCTGTGCTGTAAAGTTCTCACCATGTAATGTGAAGTAGTGTGCCCTCTGTGTAATGTGCTGTGCCCACAATGTAATCTGCTGTGCTGTAAAGTGCCCACCATGTAATGCAGAGTATTGTGCCCTTTGTGTAATGCGCTGTGCCCACCATGTCATGTGGTGTGGTGTACCCATATGTAAAGTTGTGTGGTGTGCCCACATGTGGTGTGGTGTTCCTACTGTGTAATGTACAGTGCCCACCATGTAATGCGGGAGTGGTGAAAAAAAAGGTAGAGGTGGATCTATTTTGTGGGGGACCTCCCCTGGCCTGCTTTAAAGGGGGATCTATATGGGGGACCCTGGCCTGCTCTTTATGGGATAATGACTAAGCCCCTCCCCTTCATGACATTGTCAAAAGGGGCAGAGAATGGGTGACCTTAAAATTATGCCCCCCCCATGAAAAAAATTCTGAGGTTGCCCAAGGATACCCCTACATTTTAGGTAGCTAAAAAGGTTGGGTAAAGACTGACCTCGATGTGTTGTGGGTCGCCATAAAAATACTGATGCTATCTATGACATCAGAACTATTATAAGTAGACCCTTGCTTCACAAATGTGTGGAAGGGTCGGATCAGATCTTCCATTGCACATAAATAGAAACCAAATTAAAACCAAAAAAACATAGCTAAATGTTTAAATTTAAGCCTCAAGACTAAGATTAAAAAAAAAATCACCAGTCTTTGAAAATATGTATTCTTTGAAGAGGCAATAAATCATTAAATGTATTTTAAATGTCATTATATTAGATAACAGTAAAACCCAAATCCCACCCAAATTTTTATTTAATTTTGTATAGGGTTAGACCTTCTGTCAGGTTTTATTATCATCATACTTATGGAAGGAATGCAATACTGCAATTTAGAGAACTTGTAGAACTTATAGAGCCTCATTAATTGATACAGGATTATCAATATCTAAGACCATTACAGGAGATGTGGCTTGAGCATTTTAAATGTTTTCTTTTTTCAATAGTGACTTCAGAAGTTTTTCAATTTTTCTATTATTGTTAATATATTTGGATTTCCTAAAGTTTATACCTTACTGTCCCAATTGTATAGAATTTTGAAGTCTGAAATAAAATGAAAACAAAAATAAATTTTTGTTTTATTGGTTTTTGTTTTTTTGTTTTGAATTTTGCTTTGATGGCCTTTTCATTGGGCTTTTATACCGCCCATATGATAGGTTTTTATTACCATCTGTGCCACTATTATGAAGATTTTCTTTTACAACCTATCATGGCAGGAAATGATAGGAAAAAAATCTGATAGGAACACAGGTAAAAACAATTTTTAGTAGAGCGGAGAAAGGTTTAGGAGATATTTACCATATACGCTTGCGCTGACGTCATCGGCGCATGCGCACTGAAGAAACGGCTCGCTCGTGCCATTTCTTCTGCAGCGTGCCGTGACCAGTGGCAACTGCGCGAATGTGACGTCATTGCGGCTCCGGCCAATCACAGCGCCGGAGCCTGCGAACCCAGAAATAACTCCGGGAAACATGTTGCCGGTCACAGCGGTGACCGGGAGGCGGTGCAGGCGCTTCGTTCTAAGGTAAGTACTTCATAATGAGCTAGTATGCAATGCATACTAGCTCATTATGCCTTTGTCTTACAGGGTTTGTTTTTTTAATTTTTTTTATTTTTGGGTTTACAACCACTTTAAAGGGTTGTGTAAATCTTAGGACTGGATGGTCACAAATACAAATTCTCTGATACTGTATGTAAAACTGCTCCTAAATTAGTATGTCAACTGTATTGCCTGGAGCTTAGTTTTAGATCAGTAAATAAGACATATGATAGTAAAATGTTCTTGTTTCAAAAATCACTTAAAGCCACACAACACTAATGTTTATTGGATAAAACAAGCTTCACACCTTGTGCAAGAATGCAGCAGTGTTACTTGAGATGCAAACAATATTTAAAAAAAAAAAGATTGTCATAGTGATTTAATTCCAGGAAAGCCTGATTTAATGTTCTAGCACTAATATTTTGTGCACACAAATGCTCTTTGACAAAACACCTTCAGCTTTAAGATCTATGCCACTGTTGCTTCACACAAACACAAAAATAAATGTTCCAGAATCCCAAAAGAAACAGCAAATCACAGGGATCACAGGGGTCTGAAAACTCTAGTTTAGTCACAATTCTTGCACTGCTTATAACTTAAAATATAAATTAATTAAAAAATAATAATAATAAAGGCACAATTTTTAGCAAGTAAAAAAATGTGCATTTATTATTTTTCTTTGGGGCCTGCAGAGTATTGCACCCACAATCAGAAGATCGCGAACGCAATGTCAGGCTCCTGCAGACACTCAGTACAGCTGTCTGCCCCTGCCTCTCGTATGGACAAAGAGTTACTGAAGTGCAGGAAGAATCAATCAACTATGAGGGTGCTCACCAACACCCTCGCAGTTCATTGAGAACTACAAGCGGTCGGCTGCGGTCGTTTATTTATTCACATATAGCTGTGAACGAATGATGCGCCTGTGTGGGCGGAGCTGCGCACAGCCACATTGCTTTTAAATTGTGACAGTGGGTGTGGGGAAAGGATCTGCTGTCACAATGGGGGATCGGGGAGGGGTGGTGCAGGGCTGCTGCATTAGTAACATGATACACTCTGAATACGGGTGTATCATGTAACATGTTTAACTTAGTCTTTAACTTAGCATGCTACAAGATGAGGGAAAGTTTCTGATCTGGTTTACCAGCATGTTATAAAGTGGAGATGATCTGGTTTACCAGCATGTTATAAAGTTGAGATGATCAACTATCTGAGTATATTAGACCTCTGAAGAAAATGCTGTGCCAGATTATACTAAAGAAAGGCATGGAACCTGCGGATGTAGATTAGGCCAATATGAAGAATATCCTACAAGGTACACTACCTTCTGACCCAATCTGGATCCAGTTTACAAGGAAGGGAAAGCCATGTTTGAAGCCAAAAGGAGACACATCCGGCTCATCGATAGAGATAACAGCTGGAGTTGGATTGGTGAGTGCCGTAGAGGTCAACTCAGAAATAACCACCCTTAATACACAGATATCCCACATGATGGAAATGATGACATTCTTTCAGCAAAGTTCACAACACATTTTGGACAAGTGTATTGCTCTGATGGAGACGTTTCAGGCTACTCCTACTGAGAAGTCAGATAGGTTCAGTGATTGTTACAACTGTGGAGGAGCAGGCCACTACAGCCTAAGTCTGCGGAAGCAGGAGAGCCAGTCTTAGAAACTATTGGTAATCTTCAGAGGGGCCTGGTTAGGAAGCCAGCCAAGCGCCTGACTAGATAAGCCTACTCCAACTTCTGACATGAAGATAAAGGGGGGCCTAAACTTTAAAGCAGGACCTCGGTTGAATCATTAAGGAGACTGTAAAAAGTTTTCCTTCACCATTGGGTTTCCTATCACAGGCATACAATGCACACCAACCACTACACCAGTCTGAATGACAAGTAAAACTTTGCAGAAGAAAGAAAATTACAAGCTCAGACAGCCGGATCCACAACCCCAGCAACTTCTCACAAATTCCCAGATAAACTGGTAGGCCCTCTTCCATTTTATCAATTCAGGTGGAAGGCATCAACACGGAGGCCCTCCGCACCTGATAAATCTGCCTCTGCAAGAGTCAGAAGATTTAGGGATCTGGGGAAATGGATCACAGAAGTTCCCCTGTGATGGATATGTAGAGATCAAGCGTTTATTTACCTCCTTAATTATTGGACTACCAGGAACCTTCAACACACTAGGCATTGTGTGTTCCCGGCCCCCAGGGTCCACAAAGAGCTCTTTATTCGGGGGGATTAACACAGACCTGGTGGAAAGCCCCTGTCTCTGAAAGTGACTTTACATCAGAGGTCGTGCATCCCATGCTGCGGCTAGTGTACAAATGTAGTCCAAGAACAGAAGGCCCCAACAGAGGGAGTGGGAAGATTATGGTGGCTGCAGAAGACTGAGAAAGTGTTACAACCAGAACAGGTGGCCTGTTTTTGAGCTTCAGTGAATTTATTTGAAACCAGCAGGGTCCTTATGCTGTGCTGGAAGCTGATCTGTATGACAAGGAAAGTTCTGAGATAGAGATGATCTCAGAAGTAATCACAACAATAGTGCTGTGGAAGGCTTTCCTTAGGCAAGTGTCAGTTCTGCCAGCTATCTGCTACTCATTTGGGGTAAGTGATAGATTCAGAGGGAGTGGCCACCATCCCTAATGTGAGCAGGCTTTCAACAGCTAAAGTGGAGTAGTACCAAGAACATGATAGAGGCCCATCACCTGGGAAGAAAAACACCTCTCATGAGTTAGAGATCCTAGCTCCAAAGTATGCAGTTGTAGACAAGTTGAAGGACTACTTGTATGAAGCAGCATTCAAAGTCAAGACAGAGAGCATCCCATACATTCTCACAACTGTTGAGTTAGATGCCAGGTGTCAATGGTTAGCTGCTGTGTTCTATTTGGTCTGAGATATCCTCCAGGGGCTGGAAACAGAGATGCTGATGCCCTGGATTCAACTCACACTGGAAAGAATTCAAGCAGTGTGTCAGGGGGTCAAACATTGAGTTAGAGGAGAGATGGGGGCAAGGCCATTGGAGTCACTGCTGCCAGCATCCCAAAGCGTTACTGTTATCAGACTCAAAGTATAGATGGAGGTCTGTCTGCCTACGCCAAGTAAGAAAGACACAACCTAAAAAACAACCAAGCTGTCAGCTAAGTTTGAGCACCAAAGAAACCTGCCGTCCACAACTTATGCTTGCAGACTCTTCATATGGGGCCCAACTGATTCATAAAAAATGGGATCAGTATTAGTTTCATAAATGATTGGTTGATCTAGCCAATGACCCTAACAAGCGAATCCATGAGACAAGTGGTAACTATTCCTCCTTGACAAACATAGTGGCACAGTACTACCTTACACAATGAGCATGGTCACCTAGGACCAGAAATAACCTTTAAACTGGTTAGGGGATGGTTCTAATGGCCCTGTAAGAGGACTGAAGTGAGCCAGTCAAGATCAAAAGGAGTTGATGTACATTGATTTCCTGTGATTGGAGCCCAGTACAATTGGTCAAGTAAACAATAATGTGGTGACTGACAACTTCGCCCATTATGCCCAAGCTTCCCCAATGAAAGATCAAAGAGCTTCAACTGTGGACAAAGTTCTGGAGAAGATGTTTTTTATCCATTATGGACTGCCTCAAAAAATCCATTAAGCAGTTGCTAGACAACAAAATAAAGTAGAATTGTAGCAAATACATCTCAGCAGCTGTCTTAGTTGCCAGATAAGCTTCTTTAGTTAGTGGTTAAACTAAAATTGTGTTTCTTGTGGGGACTAAAGAATTTCAGGGGGGGGGAGGGTATGGCCCAGCTGCCATCCCCTTTCCTTAGTTGCTCATTCCCTAGCCTTGATGGGCAGCTTGCAGGGAGGAGGAAGGAGGAACCTTACTGGCTGCAGCAACTTCAGACTTTTAGCCATGCCTACCTGCGCCAAGACTGAAGGCAAAGTGTCCTCACTGCAGGAACAGCAGCGGCAATGTTGCTGGGAACCATGGTAGGGAAGAAGAAGACTCCAGGACTGCAGCCACAGACTACCAGCATCAAGCATGAGAGAGCAATGAGCCACATGGAGGTTAGCAAAACTACTGAGCAGTGTTCTAGAAGCCTGGAGAGACACCCTGCTAGACTGATCAGTAAGCTGTGTGCTGGGCATAGTAAGATGACCCCAGAAAGAGAGAGAGAGAGAGAGAGACTGCTGCTACCAGGTACAGTAGTGTGAACTCAGAGAGAGAGACTGCTGCTGAGAACTCCAGAGACGGAGAAGACCACATTTCCATCCAAAACCAACTTGAGGATAAGTCCTGTATCTATGGTGTGACCCCTCTTCGGACCTCCAGATAATGTACCTGGATCTTCAGCTATGGTAAAAAGACTTTTGGATACTAGTACTGATACTGACCACTGTTGCTTGAAGTCTTTGCTGCCTTGTGGAGAGTCAGCCCTGAACCTATGTATATTTTTCCCTAAGACTACAAATAGTCTATCTAGAGAAGAAGAGAGAGAAGAGAGTGGGAAAGAGAGAGAAAGCTTTAGAGCTCCAATGGGGGATCCCTGGTCCTAGTGATGGCAGAATGTATTTAGGCCCACAAACCATTGCTTATAGATAGACCACCTAATTAGCTCTTGTGTACTTTACAGTCGTGTTGTATATTGACATTTCAGCTACAATCACATTTGTTCTAAATGCATTAGCAAATTGTATTATTACTGTTTTGTTGTTCTGTTGCCCTGCTGGGCTTTTGCATTTTCAGAAAGCTTACTTTAACCCATAGGTGTGTTGATAAGTCTGGTTTCAGCCAGGGTGGGTCATCACTGGAGAAAAACAGAAATACACCTCTATCAATCTATTAAGCAGCTCCTCTGGGTGTAGCACTGCCAGTGCAATATGTGAGCGCTGGTTTTGGATAATTATTTCTTTGAAGAAGGCTGTAAGCTCACACTGCCTCCATCTCAGGTGCTCTTCTGCAGCATGGCAGTGCCATGGCTTCTTGCCATCTGCAGAGATAAGGAAAGGCACTGTTGTAGCATGATCTCCATGGATGATGATATCTCTGGGTTAATGGTGTGGACCTTCAATAGTAGGAGTGGCAAGTGCTCTCTCAGCGCATTAGCTATCTAGCGAAAGGTATGAGATTGGAATTTATGACAGTGAGCTGCAACTAAGTTCAGTGACATTTGAAAGTTAGTCACATGGCTGGAATTTAGAGCATTTTTCATTGTAGTTTTGTTGACATTTTCTTTCTTTGCGTTCAGGACTAAAGAATTAAATAAAAAAATAAAAATAAAAAAAAGTTATTTTGTTTTTTTTAATTAAATATTGCATTTTTTCACATGCAGATAGAAGGTGGAGTTTTAGGCTTATTTTGAAGTATTTCCTTACCCACAGTTTTATGTATATATTATGATAGCAAGTGCATTTGGCACAGTGTTAGTAAATGAGAGTGGGGGAGACAGTTATGGCAGAGAAAGTAGACTATGGTTGGGGTAATTAGAGACAGGTGTGTTTTGCATTCAGTCATTCAGGATCCTCCTGTGGAAGTCATTGCTGCTGGGGCAGCATGTGTCCAGACCTGTCTACTCCTGAGCGTAATATATAGAGCTCAGTGATAATATGCCTAAAACACATGTAAAACATGCCTGAAACTCAATGCACAGATATGAACTGACTCTAAAAAGAAAGGTGCCAGAACAAAATTGATGTCTGACTTGAATGACAGTTGGAGTTTGTAAAGAAACAGACGCAGTCTCTGTGTGATCAGAATTGTGAGTCGATCTAAAGTTGGGTACCCACGGGCCAAATGTCGGGAGACCACGATCAGTTCAGAAAAAAAAAAAAAAAGGCCGACATTCGGCCAGTGTGTCGGTCTGTCTGACAGAAGCTAGCGTCTGTCGGACGTGCATGCTGGAAAACCGGCATCCAACTGAAGCAATGGCAGAGAGCGCTGATCAGAGTGATTTGGCGGCGGGGGGAACACAACTGCTCAGCGGGGGAAGTCATTGAACTAAGCTTGCATGTTTAGTACAGCGGCTCCGACAGAGTTGAAAGGTTTTTTTTCGCTCAACCCGCGGGGTTGTACGAAAAATAACTAAGTGTGTACTGGGCTTTATGATAAACGTCTGTCAAACAATCTTGTTAGAATTTTTTTCTCAATCAGAGAGACTCTGAGAGTCCCACTGTCAGAATACAATTTTCCAGTGGGGAGAATTCCTCCATCCAACTTGCTTGTCTATGGCCAGCCTTACGCAATATCAGTGGTGGCCTGTCCATTAGCGGCACAGGGGCACCACCCCCCTATCCATGCGTCTGGCCCCCTAATCTACATACAGGGTGCCAGATGCATGGATTCCAAAGGATATTCGCTATTGTCACACTGATTCTCCTTCCAGTCAATCAAAAAGTGGGTCCTGAGACCCATTTCCCAATTTGCCGAAAAGAGAAGCGACCCTTCTGGCCAAGGAGGAGGGAGAAGACGCACGGCTGGAGGAGACACACAGCCAGAGGAGACTCAGGGGAAGCCCGACCGACCCACCCACCAGCCGCCACTGTCTCCAGTAATGGCTCGCCTGCAGCGGCCCAGCCACATCCAGTACTCCCCAGCTCGGACATGGGAGGGAGGAGGAGGGGAGATCGGAGTGTCATCTGGGCAGGACATCTGCCTCCTAAGATAAGGAGGCCTTCCTGTTTGTCCGTCTCCCACAGGGGGGTGTGTGTTGCCGGTGTTCCCCGCCTTCATGTCTGTCTCCCGGGGGGAGGTGGCGTTGGTTTGCTGCCACTGCTCTGTATGTTAGCAGACTAGAGACTTGGAGAATGCATCCAGAAGAGAGGCCAGGACTGGAGTAGATTTCTCTTTGTGAGGAAACAGAACTCAACATCAAAAATGTTACTGGTTGTTATGCAAAAACGTGGCGACCGCCACAGCCAAATGGAATATCGAATACTTTCAGGTATGATGAAGCACTAGGTGCCACGTGGGGCAGGGGGTAGGTTCTTAACCCTGTACAAACTTAAACCAGGTGACTTGGAGCTTACATGGGGCTTTTTCTGTTTATTCTGGCAGGCTAATAGGGAGGTTAGGGTGTGTGTTATTAAGTGTTATTAAGCACTACCTGCGTGTTCCTGGCACAGTTTGCGGCAGTTTACGTGACAACCAATCACAATGGTCGCGTAATCATAGACCCTGCCCACCCTCCCAGCATCTGAAACCCCTTAAAGGGTCGGGAGGCGCTTTATTTGTCCTCAAAGTCTACAGTAGAAAAACTCTCATTTTCAGCAGCTCAGCTTACCCTTCTCTCCCCCCAACAGCAACTCTGCTCCCCCTTCTCTGACCCTTCAGAAGCGACTCAGCAGCTCAGCTCACCCTGCTCCCCTCTCCCAGCAGTGAATCAACAGTTCAAAATGTGCCCCCCCCCCCCAGCTGCCTGTCAGATGCTTTTCAGAGGACTAGCAATGACTGCCCCAAGTGGAAACGAGCCCTTGGCAGGCATCCAGATTTCTATTCTCAAATGTAAACACTGAGCAGGTGCAAATGAAGAGTGGGTGCTGAGATTTTACTTGAACAGATTTCACTGCTTCTCTTATGAAAGTTGAAGATAAATTACTCCACAGTGCCTGTGGCTATGGAGATTGGTGAGGGCTTGTGTAATTATTATTATTATTATTATTCAGGATTTATATAGCACCAACAGTTTGCACAGTGTATATAATACATCATATACAATTGCGACACAAGTCATATAATTGAATGTTATTAAAAATTACCTTTCCTTTTCAATCTACAGCTCTGTCATTTTCTGAAAATGTGATATGGCTACCTGGAGTTGTTCTGTACACAGAATGTGTACAGAGCGCCCCCCAGAAACATAATTTCCTGCTTGTGTGATTGGTTCACCAATTTTCCCAGAAGTCTGCACTAAGATACAAGTCAGATATCAGGCATCTCCTGCAACAAAAATGACATTTTTGGTGAGATATTTCCAATAGAAAACACAGCTAAAGGGATGCAGGCTCAGCAGCTTTCCTTATTAGAGCCCTGCAGGTGCACAGCTGACTGATAGTTATGAAACCACTCCCATTAGACTCACTTTCCCACATGGACACAGACAAACAGACAGGGATTTCTTCAGATTAACAAAAGGTAGGAATCTGCAACAACGTTTGTTAAAATCCTTGTAATGTATGTAGATCACCCAGAGGGGAATGTTTTTTCTCAACAAAAGTGGAGTTACGCTTTAAGGTACAGTTTATTAGTTAGAAGCAGTATAGGCTTCCCTAAATAATTGGGTTTTCAAGGATTGCCTAAAAAGGTGGATAGAGATTTACTACTCATTGCTTGTTAAGAATATGAAAATACTTGAATGCCCATAGCCTGTCCACAAGTTCACATATGGCCTCATGCACACTGGATGTTTTCGCAGCTGCTTGGGGTTCAGACATTTTTTCCCTTCCTCTAAACTCCCCTGCATGTGAGCCTATGTGTCCATGCACACGTAGGCTTTTAGCAGCGTTTAGGGGCCGGGGCTTTTAGAGGCAAAAAAAAAAATACCGTCAGTCCATCCAGGAGAGTTTTCGCAGACAAAAAAAGCATGATGCTTGTAATAGCAGGTAAAAGCGTGTCTAAACGGCGCATTTAGCGCTTGAGCATTAATTCAATGACCAAAATATTTTTTGTCTGGCCAATGAAGTGAATTACGTCCAAGCGCTTGATGCCTGTACACGCCTTAATGCGTTACACACTTTTCGAAGCAACAGGCATTTTTTCTGCCAAAAAAGGAAAGGTTTTTAGGAGAGTTTCCAAAATGTCCTGTGTGAATGAGACCTTAAATTGATTGTAAAGGCTCGTTTTTTTTTTCTTCAAAAATAAGAAACATGTTATACTTACCTCCTCTGTGCAGTTGGTTTTGCACAGAGCAGCCCAGATCCTCCTCTTCTTGGGTCCTTCTTTGCTGTTCCTGGCTTCTCCTCCTAGCGAGTGGCCCTCAGCCAGCAGCCTGCTACAGGGGACACCCGAGCCGAGTCAGCGCTCCGTGTATCCATTCAGACATGGAGCCCCGACCCGGCCCTGCCCCCTCTCTCCCCTGATTGGCTGACTGATTTTGATTGACAGCCGTGGGAGCTAATGGCAATCAGGAGGAGTCTCTGGGACAGCTAAGACACTCCTGGACATCGCTGGAGAGAGAAGGGGCTCAGGTAAGTAATTAGGGGGTGCTAGGGACACTGCTACACACAGAAGAATTTTTAATCTTAATGCATAGAATGCAATAAGCTAAAAAACCTTCTAGCTTTACAACTCCTTTAACGCGCCTCTGGCTTACTGTCTCTCTAAGTGGGCTGATAGTTTTAGAAAGAGGAACACAAATATGGCGTCACTATCCTGCACTACTAAACACCCACTAAGGCTCCTTTCACACTGTCGTGACTTGAAAGCTGCGCGATTTTGCTGCAATTTTACCGCAATTTTGATACAATTTTGCTGTGATTTCAGGGAATGCCTGTGTAAACTTAAGGTCTATGGACCTCAACTCGCATAAAAGTTGGACCAAAGTAGTACATAGACTACTTTGAAGTCAGTGCGACTTGAAGCCGCACATATATGAATGGTACTTATTGAAAATCATGGGGTACGACTTGTCATGCGAATTTGCAGTCCCAAGTCCCAGGACAAGTCGCACAAGTGTGAAAGAGGCCTAAGGCAACCAGCACTTCATCATGACTAAAGTGGAAGTAAACTCCCATGCATGCGTTTTACCTATAGGTAATCCTGTAATAAGGCTTATAAGGCTTACCTATAGGCAGTTGCGGCTGGTGGTATATTTTCGGGGGGGGGGGGGCAGCAAACAATGCACCCACAGCCACCCCTGGTCGGTCCGCACTTACCCAATCTAGGTCACGGGCGGCGGCTTCCCCTGCGTTTTCTCCTCCGTGTGTCTCCTCCCTCTCCTCTTAGGCCAATAGGATCACTTTTCCTTTCGGTCAATCGAGTGACGGGTCTCAGGACTCGCTTCCTGATTGTCCTGGAGGAGAATCAGGAAGACAATAGCGAATCTGGACACAGCGGGAGCCAATCAGCGGGTCCAGCAGACTCGATGTCTGCCGGGATCCACCGATCATTCGGGACACAAGCATAACGGCGGTCTGCCTATGTAAACAAGGCAGACTGCCGTTTTGTCAGTAGGGAAGGTACTGACCCTGTGTTTCTGCAAAGCAGGAACATGGATCTTTGCCTTCCCATAGTACAAGCACCTCCCCCACAGTAGCCAAACATATTTCAGGCACACAGTTAACCTCTTGATTGCCCCTGATGTTAACCCCTTCCCAGCCAGTGTCATTAGTACAGTGACAGTGCATATTGTTAGCACTGATCACTGTATTAGTGCCACTGGTCCCTAAAAAAGTGTCACTTAAGCTGCTTTCACACTGAGGCGCCTTACAGTGCTAAAAATAGCGCCTGAAAAGAGCCTCTCCTGTCTCTCCACTGTGAAAGCCTGAGGGCTTTCACACTGGAGCGGTGCGCTTGCAGGACGGTAAAAAAAAGTCCTGCAAGCCGCTTCTATGCAGCGCTGTAGGAGCGGTATATACACTGCTCCTACAGCGCCCCTGCCCATTGATAACAATGCTTTGCCGGCGGTTTTAACCCTTTTTCGGTGGCTAGCGGGGGTTAAAACTGCCCCGCTATCGGCCCGAATAGCACCGCTAAAGCGACGGTAAAGTGGCGCTAAAAATAGCGCCGCTTTACCGCCCACGTCCGCCCCATAGTGAAAGTAGCCTTAGTGTCTGATTTGTCCACCGCAATGTTGCAGTCCCGCTATAAGTCGCCGCCATTACTAGTAAAAAAATAAATAAATAAATAAATAAAAATTCCATAAATATATCCCATAGTTTGTAGACGCTATAACTTTTGCGCAAACCAATCAATATACGCTTATTGGGATTTTTTTTACCAAAAATATGTAGCAGAATACATAATGGCCTAAACGTATAAAGAAATTTGATTTTTTTTTTACATTTTTTTATAGGATATGTTTTATAGCAGAAGGTAAAAAAAAATAGTTTTTATTTTTTCAAAATTGTTTATAGCGCAAAAAAATAAAAAACGCAGAGGTGATCAAATACCACCAAAAGAAAGCTTTATTTGTGGGGGGGGGGGAAGGACATCAATTTTATTTGAGTACAGTGTCGCACGACTGCGCAATTGTCAGTTAAAGTAACGCAGTGCCGCATCGAAAAAAATGGCCTGGTCATGAAGGGGGGGGGGGGGGTAAATTAAGTGGTTAAGCACATGTGCATGGGGCCCTAGAGAGAGAACCAATAAAACACCATCACTGTCCTGCACTACTAAGCACCCACTAAGGCGGCACTTCATCGTGATTTTATTGTGATTTCATCATGATTTTAAGGATGCATGCCCCTTCCCATACTGGGAAGTCACTCTGCTATTGGACAAGGCACAGTTTCACTTTAAGGGCCCCTTGGTAACCACACGCACTAAAGCCGTGTTGATATATGTCACTATATAAACATGCTTTGCATACAAGGATTTACTGATCAGACGTATAATCCCTAAACCCACGGGCTTGTCAGAAGTATTTGCTGTGTGTACTGAAGGTCTGATTTTCACCCTAGCTTCTGTCCGCTTCATGAAACCAGATTCAGGGGAAAATTCTCATCTTTTTTTTTTGTTTGTTTTTTTCCTCTGCCCTGAACTGGATCAGCTAATTGAAGTGAAAGCGGTGCAGGTCGTATCACGTTGACGAATGCTGGCAGCATGTATGTGTAGCTGCAGACATTCCAGTGACTGCCCCCAAGATACAAGTTGACAGCTGAAATGGAAGCACTCCTTGTATTCTGCAAAATGCCTGTTCTATCACCCTCTCTGCTCTTCGCTCTCCTCTGTTGATCTGACAGTGCTGCAAAGCTTTACTAACAGATGCCTGTCCCCCCAGCCTTCAGCAGATGAGCAGATGGATCCAAGATCTATTAACTCTGTCCTACCAACCTAAAACAAACATGGCACAGATCAAGCCTCAGCCATAATCCTCCATGTTTTTTTTTTTTTTGTTATAATGTGCAGCTAGAAAAAAAAAAAAAAAAACAAGTCCTGCCCTGGCAGCTTAACTGGAAGCAGCCAACGAGCAATCTGCAGCTCTAATTATTCTGAAGAGTTAATTAGTCTGAGATCAGGCAACGTGTCCCTTGCATCAGTTTATTTTTAAATGCAGTTTATCCCTGCCCTGGGTAAATGACGTGGGGTGCAGCCGTTGCATTTTTCAGCTCCGGCATAGGGCATCATAGCAGCATTAAGGACCCAGCCTTAGAAGTTCTGGCGCTTGGTTCTGAGCCATGATTTTTGTTATTTTCATTGCAGCATTAGGACTATTTAGATCAGAGTCGTTTTTCAAGTCCGAGTGTGTTTGTTCTCCATCACTGGCTGGAGCAGACTCAGTGTGAACCCAGAGAATGTCTTCTCCGTGCTAAAGGGACACTGCTACACTGACAACCCTCCCCTCGTCTCTCCTGCTTCCTGTCTCCTTTTTTACAGTTTTCTTTTAAGTTTTCTTTGTGATATGTATTGCTTTCATCCTTCCCCTCCACTGCCACATTTGGTACTTTTTTGGGGGGAGTGGGTACCTGGTTTTGACAGGTGCCTGCTTTATGGTTGCCACCTCATCCCTTTAAACCCGAACACATCTTAATTACACAGGTTCTGTGGCCAATTAAGGTGGTAATTAAACTTACTTGGTGCCTTATCTGCATTTAATTAGCCTCAGAACCTGTGTAATTCAAAGGTGTTCGGGTTTAAAGGGATGAGGTGGCAACTCTAGCCTGCTTCCACTTCAGAATCAGATCGCTGCGGCGATCTACGAGGATATTCGGCCCCTCCTCATTCCCCACGCAGCCTTTTGGACACACACACAGGTCCTAGAAGACTGCGGGACCATTCACAAAGCACAGCGCAACTCAGGCTTCACTGCCGGTTTCCCTTACCTAAGATGTCAGCACCTGCACCCGAAGCTGACTGAAGATTCGGCTAAGGTGCAGACATCGCTGGATCCATGGACAGGTAAGTGTCCTTATATTAAAAGTCAGCAGCTACAGTATTTGTAGCTGCTGACTTTTATTTATTTTAGGGAGAGGCTGGCACACCTCTTTAAAGTGGTTGGAAACCCTTACAGACCACTTTGTGCTACAGGTAAGCCTATAATAAGGCTTACCTGTAGCTACCCTGGATATCTCCTAAACCTGTATGGTTTGGGAGATATCCCCTGTATTTGCATGTCCCGACGTCATCGGCACATGCGCACGGACACAAACTGAAGCAACGGTTGCTTCAGTGAGTGCCGTTACCGCGCGCATGCGCGGGAGTGACGTCATCGCGGCTCCGGCCAATCACAGCGCCGGAGCCGCGATACCTGGAAGTAACCCCCGGGAGTGATGTCGCCGGCCGGTGCTGTGTATGGGAAGCGCAGCGAGGGCTTCGATCTCAGGTGAGTATTATATAATGAGCTAGTATGCTATGCATACTAGCTCATTATGCCTTTGTCTTGCAGGTGTTATTTTTTTTTTTTTTTAAGTGGGTTTACAACCACTTTAAGGTGGTCAACCCATCCCCAACCAAACCTTTTAGGACACGCACAGGTCCCAGAAGACTGCGGAACCATTCACAAAGTGCAGCGCAACTCAGGCTTCACTGCCGATTTCCCTTACCTAAGATGTCGGCACCTGCGACTGAAGCCGATTGAAGAATCGGCTTGGGTGCGGACATCGCTGGATCCCTGGACAGGTAAGTGTGCTTATATTAAAAAGTCAGCAGCCCCCCCCCCCCTTTTACCCACTTCTCGCGCTATTAAAAAAATTGGTATGGTAACCTACTGTACTTCCACCTTGTTTATTGGTTACTACATTTATGTTGTTCTTCATTTATGTATCCACTCTACTTTTTTCGAGACTTGTCATGTGTCAAGCTTAATTTCTTCTCAAAAAAGACCAACCTTGTTGTTAAAAAAAAAACAAAAACAAAGTAAGCAGTTGCAGTATTTGCAGCTGCTGACTTTTAATTTTTTTGGTGGGAGACTGAAGCTCCTCTTTAAGGTGATCAACCCATCTCCAACCAAACCTTTATTTCTTGATAGAGTGGGAGAGAATTAAACTGCCCATAGATGGATCAAAATTTGGCTAGGTCAGCAGACATCTATGGCCAGCTTCAGAACATCCGTCAGGTTTATACCACCTATACGCTTCCCTGAAGACGTTCATACGAAACGTACGTCGGAGCGGTACGTGGTCACGTGATCTCCCCTTACATCTGGTTTCTCTGGTTGCTACACACGCCGGGTGGAACGCACGCCGACCATCGAGGTTGTGTGACGGCATCTTTACTGAAACTCTTACCCAGATGAGCGAGCAGCCCCAGTGCCGGGTAGGCACTTTTTAATGTAAGCAGCCATTTGGCTTTAATTTGTTTTCTGCCATTTTATGAAACTGTTTTACACTATGGAAGATTTTATTGTCTTTCACATATCCCATGTCTGAGTACCTGAGGCAAGAAGGGTCCTTTGCTTATTACCATCCAGCATCCAGCCGTCCTATGTGAGCAGGCACAACCCTGCACAAGCGCTAATGACTCTCTTTTTTAATTAAAGGAGTCATTGGTAGCTGCTAAGCAGATATCTATCTATCACTGCAAGGTGCACTTTTACTCTTGGTGAAGGATTTTCCATTTATGTATATTGAGGAATCAATCTATCTTGGAAGATTTTCTTGTTCCACTGTCTTATTGAGTTATTCAATTATTGGGACTTTATTATTATCACGTTCTATATTGAGTGATATAATTCTTTATTCATAATTTTATTATTTTTTTCACCAGTTTTCACAAGTTTTTTACATAGAGATTTAGTTGCATCACTCTCTTTCCATTGCTAACCATTAGCGCCCCCTAGCCACTTATATACTTTTATACCACCTATATTGTCTTTATGTGAGCACTCCATCCAGCACATGGCCAATCAAGGTAGTGGGTGTTTGAAATTACATAACAGACGGTACCATTGAAAAATCCATTAGGACCATTGTTGATGGGCTTTGCTCGCTTTAGAACTGCTTCTCTTCTCATACAAGTCTATGGAAATTTCAAAGCCGCTTGAAGCAGGTCAAATGCACCTGGAATTAATTCTGAATGCTCTCAGAAGCATCTCAAACTGATGTGAAATACAGGCTGCACCTGTCCCTTGAAGTCCGCAGGCTCGGCATAAAATGTCACCAGTACTTCAAAACCCTATTTCAACTGCTTTATTGTGATAGCACCAAGTCAGGGCCAATGTTTTGAGGACTTACAGGGTGATGTAATTGTGTTGTGCTAAAGAGGAAACTCTGTGAAGCCTTGAAATGATGGCATTGATTTTTTGACATTATACTTTCACAATAAAATGGTGAAAATAATGTTCTGAAGTGCTGACCACTTTCTACATTCTACAAGTTTATATAGCTAGAAGAAAAAATGTTACTGGTTGACCACTGATTATGAAGAGATTTATCATAGCATGTCAATATAACGAACCAAAACCCTTTTTTATATTATAAAATTAATTGATGGGGGGTCAACCTCAACCAATGTATTATGTGTAGCAATAACTCTCGGTGGAGCTGCTGGTTTAAGCGGGCTTGTTACCTTCACTCTCCTTCCCTCTGTTTCACCGGCACCGGGTCTAGGGTTCCGTTGAGTTTACCTCTGGACGATACAAGCACCAACACTTGAGTGCGTTTTCAATGCTTTATTGAACAATTAACGAAGGAAGTAGCAGGAAAGAGGCAGAAGGGAAACTGCAGGGAAAGCTCAAATACCTTTCTGTAGGATTCTTGACAAATGTCCTTTAGAGTTGAATATTACAGTAGAATGCGCTCCCCTTGTGGGACACACTCTTTGCTCGCCTGGATAGGCCTCTCTCACTTGCCTAGCAGCCAGTAGGTAGCACAAACAAAAGTCTCTGCCACAGACTTGCTTGGGATGAACCCGTATGATCCTCTGCCACAGGATGTATAGGTTTTGCGGTGAATGTCAGTCACAGTGCTTGAACCTTTAAGCCAAACCCGGCAACACTATGCTGTAAAGTTACTTTAGGATACGTCCTCCAACCGAGTCACCAGGCCCCTCTCCAGACCAGCACTCTGCATGATCCTTCCATGACGGGTCCTCCCCTGGGATCTCCTCGGTTGTCCAGCTTCTTCACTCTGGATAGACAGCTCATTACCATTCCTCGGCTGCTGTGGTAGGCCCCAGACAAGCTTCTGGGCCCACCCATGCGCCGCAGCGACGCGGGCCTCCGGAACAGAGGACCACGAGGTAGCACTCCAACGCATACCTGTCGGCCAGGAGGGCCAGCAGGTGGCTGTAAAACGACCCTAAAACACGGTGTCTGTCCCATAAATATAAAAAAAGAAAAAGAAGAGGGAACTGCACTCCTCCTCAATAGTTTCCGGTGTTCTTGGGTGAACAGTTTCTGGCAATATAGCAGCCTCGCCCGTTAAAGAATCATCCGGTTCCACCGTCGGTCTAGGGTATCCAAATGAATATTGGAGACCTCTAGAGGTGGTTGTCCTCTGAATTAAGCATATCACCATGAAAAAATTGTGAAGACCACAGAGCAATTCTTCAAGGAGGACAAACCAGTGGAAAAGCTATTGATCATTTATTGATTATCCATATAGAAAAGACTATTACAAAAACTGGGTGAAAAAAATACAACTATCTCCAACACATACCGTATATACTCGAGTAAAAGTCGAATTTTTCAGCACATTTTTTTGTGCTGAAAGTGCCCCCCTCGACTTATACTCGAGTCAAGCACTTTTCTGCAGCAAAAAATTTCATTTTCCGAACCGACTTTGGGGCCCCGTATCTCAGGGCCACTTGGTGCTAGGAACCTGGGGTTCCTAGCACCAAGTGGCCCTGAGATACGGGGCCCCAAAACTGGTTCGGAAAATGTCATTCTCTGCTGCAGAAAAGTGCTTGACATTTTCTGAACTGATATTTGGGGCCCTGTATCTCGGGGCCACTTGGAGCTAGAAACCCCAGCTTTGGCAATTTTATGGTGCTAGTTCCACTGGGGTTGCACACCAAATTTAGGGTTCCTAGCACTAAGTGGCCCCGAGATACAGGGCCCCAAATTCGGTCAACTGTGTCCATCTGCAGCAATGTCATTTCGGGACCCTTTGAGTTCAGAGACCCCAAATTTTGGCTGCAGCTAGGGGGCATCTAGGAACCCTTAACTACCGAGTTTGAAGTTCAGGGGACCTATGGCTGCAAATGGGCACAGTGAGGCATGCAAATGGGCACAGTGATGCTGCAAATGGGCACAGTGATGCTGCAAATGGGCATTGTTGACCCTCTTTTCCACTTACAGTAGCTGTGCATTTCTCACCCTCGTCTTATACTCGGGTCAATAAGTTTTTCCCATTTTTTTTGTGGAAAATTAGGGCCTCGACTTATACTCGGAACGACTTATACTCGAGTATATATGGTAATTAAAAAGACCTAATGTCTTAGTAGGACACCGGTGGCCACCATTCCTTGATCACACCTTTCATATCCCTCACAGACGACCAGGATCAATCTTCAAATCGGTAGAAAAAGATGATTATAGCCCTGAACACTGAAAAAATAATGGTAGTTATGCCTAGATGAAGGGTGTTATCTTCAGTAAAATTTATAAGTGTTCATGACAGGTCTTCCCGGGAAGGGATTTAAATATCCTGAGTGCTAGTGCTGTGTGAAATTTCCTCGGTGTTTGGCCGCTGTGGATACTTTGTTTCAAAAACTCTTTGTATTCAACAGATACACGGTGTGACTGGAGATCATAGACTAGTGACAGATTGTATCAAAACGGGATTTCAGCTAGATGCTTTGCGGAATATGCTGACAATATTTCCTTGTAATAATAATAGGAATATGATACAGCTCACCATATCTTCATGTATACAGCTGATCGCAGCCTCAGTCATCTAGGTATGGTTTCCGTGATTCATCTGTCACTGTTGCGGCCGCTGACCCATAAATACCCTCTCCCAGAATCCCACTCAGAGGACCACCTCCACCTAGTTGTCTCCGGGACAGAAGAGCATCCATACGCTTTGTTACATTGCCTTTCCAACACTGACCGATAGTAACAACGACACCCACCGGCCCAGTATGGAAACACATGCAACGTCAGCCAAGCTGGAACAGAGGCAAATCTAACTTCCCCTAACGAGCAATTTACTAAATTTACCTATCAGATGGTAGATCGCAAATCTACTAGCGCTACATATGAAAAAGAAGTAAATAAAAATTGAGGATTAATTTGTCCCACAGATTCAAAGTTGTATTGTACAAATTGAAAAGAATTCTAGAAAATTGTATTCAGTAAGTTTAACCACTTGCCTACCAGGCACAAAGACCCCCTTCCTGCCCAGGCCATTTTCAGCTTTCAGCGCTGTCGCACTTTGAATGACAATTGCGCGGTCATGCAACACTGTACCCAAATGAAATTTTTATCATTTTTTCCCCACAAATAGAGCTTTCTTTTGGTGGTATTTGATCACCTCTGCGGTTTTTATTTCTTGCGCTATGAACAAAAGAAAGGGACGAGTTTGAAAAAACACAATATTTTTTACTTTTTGCTATAATAAATATCCAAATTTTTTTTTTTTAAACAAATTTTTTCCTCAGTTTAGACCGATATGTGTTCTTCTGCATATTTTTGGTAAAAAAAAAAATCGCAATAAGAGTATATTGATTGGTTTACACAAAAGTTATAGCATCTTCAAAATAGGGGATAGATTTATAGCATTTTTATTATTATTATTTTTTTTTTACTAGTAATGGCGGCGATCTGCGATTTTTATTGTGACTGCGATATTGCGGCGGACATATCGAACACTTTTGACACATTTTTGGGACCATTCACATTTATACAGCGATCCGTGCTAGGAAAAAGCATTGATTACTGTGTAAATGTGACTGGCAGGGAAGGGGTTAACACTAGGGGGGTGATCGAGGGGTTAAATGTGTGTCCTGAGAGTGATTCTAACTGTGGGGGGAGGGGACTGACTGGGGGAGGTGACCGATCGGCAATCGCGGGTGCCCGGCGGACAACGCAGCGCATCGGGTCCCCAGTGACGCGGAGGGGGGTGCGCACCCCCCCCCAGTGGCCCGGGAAGGAGATCACGTCATATTACGGTGGCCCAGAATGAGAGCTGCCTCGTCCCACCGTCATATGACAGTGGGCGGGCGGCTAGTGGTTAAAAACCTAAATAAAGCATAACAAGAACCACAATGATAGACAACCTTAATCATGGCAAACCCAACTGTGTAAATTATATTCGTTAAAGCTGAGTTCCACCCCAAATTTTTTTTTTCACATTTTCCAAGTCCTTAATTAATAATGAAAAACATTTGGAGTGAAAATTTTTTTTTACTTACCAGAAGTGCCCTGTTGCTAGGTGCTGGCTCCTAATCTGCCACTTCCGGCTCCGCAGCGCTCCACATCACTTCCTCCCTCACCCACTGACTTCTGGGAAATGATGACTCACATTTCCCAGGAGTCAGTGGGCAGGACTGTGTGCAAAAATCGCCTTATTTCCTGACAGGAAATTATGCAAGAAGACGCCGCGGAGGAGATGCTGGACGAGAACGCCGGAGGAAGAACCAGAAGAGCCAGAAGAACCAGAAGAAGAAGAAGATGAAGGAAGATAGAAGAAGCATTTAAATAAAGGAATTGTCAAAAACTGTCTCTTGTCATTTTTAACTATTTTGACACTTTTTTAGTGAAATGGTAGGGGTAAGTACCCCCTTACCATTTCACACAGGGGGGGCCGGGATCTGGGGGTCCCCTTGTTAAAGGGGGCTTCCAGATTCCAATAAGCCCCCCGCCCGCAGACCCCCACAACCACCAGCCAGGGTTGTGGGGATGAGGCCCTTGTCCTCATCAACATGGGGACAAGGTGTTTTGGGGGGCTACCCCAAAGCACCCTCCCAATGTTGAGGGCATGTGGCCTGGTACGGTTCAGGAGGGGGGGGGGCGCACTCTCATCCCCCCCTCTTTTCCTGCGGCCTGCCAGGTTGCGTGCTCGGATAAGGGTCTGGTATGGATTTTTGGGGGAACCCCACGCCGTTTTTTTTTTTGGCGCGGGGTTCCCCTTAAAATCCATACCAGACCTGAAGGGTCTGGTATGGAATTTAGGGGGAACCCCACGTCATTTTTTTTTTTTAATTTTGGCCGGGGTTCCCCTTAATATCCATACCAGACCTGAAGGGCCTGGTATGGAATTTAGGGGGACTCCCACTTCATTTTTTTTTTTTTTAATTTTGGTTCGGGGTTTCCCTGTGGGGAATTCCCATGCCGTTTTTATCAATGAACTTCTATGTGTATTGTCGGCAATGCAATAGCCGCGGGTAGTTTTAAATGGCTTTTTTTCCTTCGAAATGTCATTTTGCTGTCAGGCTGTTCTAAACACGGGAAACATGCGCCCCTTTACAGGCATACTATAGACACCCCCCAGGTACGAAATTTAAAGGGATATTACACTTTTATTGTTTGACTTTAAGCATTATTAAAATCACTGCTCCTGAAAAAACTGCCTTTTTTAAAACTTTTTTTTGCATTGATCCATGTCCCCTGGGGCAGGACCCAGGTCCCCAAACACTTTTTATGACAATAACTTGCATATAAGCCTTTAAAATTAGCACTTTTGATTATTCATGTTCATGTCCCATAGACTTTAACGGTGTTCGCGTGTTCGAGCGAACTTTTTTCCTGTTCGCATGTCCTGGTGCGAACCGAACAGGGGGGTGTTCGGCTCATCCCTACTATCCACTAGCATATACACATATAGTTTATGTGTGTTATTAATGCAGTGTGAGGGGATTCCTTGAAAAAAAAAATGTTGCACATCTAGAGAGGGACATTTTTCATTGTAAAATAGCTCAAGCTCTGTCAGATTGGATGGAGAGCGTCTGTGAACAGCAGTTTTCAAGTCTTGCCACAGATTCTCAATTGGATTTAGGTCTGGACTTTGACTGGGCCATTCTGACACATGAATTTGCTTTGATGCTTTGATCTAAGCCATTCCATTGTAGCTCTGGCTGTATGTTTAGGGTCGTTATCCTGCTGGAAGGTGAACCTCCGCCCCAGTCTCAAGTCTTTTGAAGACTCTAATGCCTCGTTTCCACTGAGCGGATCGGTCCGGGTCGGTACAGTTTGAATGGCCTGTAATGGTCCGGTCTATTCTGGTGAGCGTTTCCACTGCAAGTGGGACCACAAGGGGTCATACAGGGTTTAGAAAAAATGCCTCAGCATAGCACAGCAGAGGGTTTTCTGTCAGCCAATCAGTGGAATGTATCGTAGCTCCGGCCTAAACGAACCGTTCCATTTTCTATGGCCCCACATCTGAAGCAGGACCCTGAATGGAATGGTACGGTTCGGTTGTATGGGCCACTTTCATAATGGAAACACCCAAAATAGCGTACCGTACCGAACCGATCCGCTCAGTGGAAATGCGGCATAACAGGTATTCTTCTAAGATTGCTCCTTCCATCTTCCCATCAACTCTGACCAGCTTCCCTGTCCCTGCTGAAGAAAAGCATCCCCACAACATGATGCTGCTACCACCATGTTTCATGGTGGGGATGGTGCGTTCGGAGTGATGTGCAGTGTTAGTTTTTTTTCGCCACACATAGCGTTTTACTTTTAGGCCAAAAAGTTCCTTTTTTTTTTTCATTTTTGTTATAAAACTTTGTAAATAAGTATGTTTTCTCCTTCACTGACGGGCACTGATGAGGCTGCACTGATGGGCACTGATAAGGTGGTACTGATGATGGGCACTAATATGCGCACTGATGGACACTGATAGGTGGCACTGATAGGCGGCACTGATGGGCACTGATAGGGGGCACTGATGGGCACTGATAGGTGGCACTGGGCACGGATGGGCACTGATAGGTGACACTGATGGACACTGATGGAGCTCATGGGCAGCACTGATTGGCCAGCACTGGCAAGCATTAGTGATGGGCACTGATTGGTATCAATTGTGGGTACTGATTGGCATACCTGGTGGTCACAAGTGGTGGGCATCCCTGGTGGTCCTGGTGGCATCCCTGGTGGTCCTGGGTGGGCATCCTTGGGGGGGGCTGTGCTGAGAATCAATCAGCGCAGACCCCCCTGTCAGAGGAGCAGCCAATCGGCTCTCCTCTACTCGCGTCTGACAGTTAAACGGCTTTTCCTGTCTACATCGTGATCAGCTGTGATTGGACAAAGCTGATCACGTGGTAAAGAGTCTTTGTCAGAGATTCTTTACCTAGATCGGAGTTGCGGTGTGTCAGACGGACATGCCGCACCACCAATCACCATGCTGCACACCCCGCAGGCCCGCGCCCGCTCGTTATCCTGACCACGTCATATGACGTCCGATCAGGATAACTAAACCACTTTGCTGACGCCATTTTGCTACTTGGCAGGCAGCAAGTGGTTAAACTTCTCCACAACTTTATCCCTGACCTGTCTGGTGTGTTCCTTGTCCTTCATGATGCTGTTTTTTCAAGAAGGTTCTCTAACAAACCTCTGAGGGCTTCACAGAACAGCTCACTACATTAGCTGCCTCTGCTACTGCCCACCCTGCACCTTCAGTTTTTCTGTCACTGCCTGGGAGGAAGATGAGTCTGGCTCCTACACAGCTTGTGAGTTGTGTACTGTACACTGTGTTAGATTTTGAAGGACTGGCTTGTGGTAGAAGTAGATCTTTGTGTAGGTAAAACTGAATGCCAACTGTCTGGACAACCCTGGTGTCCCCAGTTCTACTGCAGCTATAGGCAGTCATGGCTGCGTCGGGACTGATGGACCCCCTCTGCCCCGGGCCCCATAGCAGCAGCTTAGGTTGCTATGGTGGTAGTTCCACCAGTGGCGGTGATGAAAATTGCAGAAATACCAACCTGTTGGCTGTGCAATGCTGTTTGTTCACTAAAAGCTGTATTTATACTGAGATTAAATTACACACAGGTGGAATCTATTTACAAATTAGGTGCCTTCTGAAGGTAATTGGTTCCACTAGATTTTAGTTAGGGGTATCAGAGTAAAGGGGGCTGAATACAAATGCACACCACACTTTTTCTACTAGAAAAAGAAGAGGGGTCCCCTCTATGGGGCCACAGACATTTATATAAACTCTATAAGATATATTTGGAGAGACTTATGCCAAGTACAGATGATTGGAATTTTCGATAACAAATGTTTGATGTGAGCTTGTTGTCTGAAATTCCGACCGTGTGTATGCTGCATCGGACATTTGCTGTCCGAATTTCTGACAACAACTGTTTGAGAGCTGGTTCTCCAATTTTCCGACAAAAAAACTTGTTGTCGGAAATTCCGAGCGTGTGTACACAATTCCGATGCACAAAATTCCACGCATGCTCTGAATCAAGTACGAGACGGAAGCGCTCGGTCTGGTAAAACTAGCGTTCGGATTGGAGATAGAACATTCGTCATACTGCAAAGTTTTTCATCTTTTAATGTAGCGCATTCTATCCTTCTTTATAATGCTAGAATAATGAAGTTGTTTTGCTGCTCATATTCACACAGAGTTCTGACAAACTGATTTATTATTTCTCGTGATCTCCTGAATAATCTTTTATTTTATTTTTCGCCAGATCTCCTGAATGTTTAATTTTTTTTTTAGAGTGATCTACTTTTTTTTTTTAGCAACATCTTCTGATTTTTTTTTTTTATAGTGATCTCCATAATATTTTTTGTCGTTTTGTGTGTCAAGTTACCACAACACCATTATTATCTTGTATTTTTGAACCTCAAAGAGGTTGGTTGGTGTTGGTGTCCCTTGTTAATTTGACATTGTATTTTTGAAATGTACATGCCTACTCACAAACAAACTGTCCTTTTTGAAGTAAAACACATAGCCAAGGATTTAAAAAAAAAATTACATTTATTAGGGGTCATAACAAAATAAAGAGGAAGGCAACGCTGGAGAAACTGTTGAAATTGGTGAAGCCTTTGTACCCCGGGGCAGACATCAATTATTTGACAGGCCAAATTGGTAACCTGAGGAGTCCATTTAATAGGGAGCACAATCCAGTCCAGGACTCCGAGAGATAGGGAGCAGCAGCATATGACATATATGTCTTGAGGCTGTGGTCTTACAACAGCCTGCGTCTTTTGCCAGACCAGACCGAACCAAGGCCATCACACTCTTGTCTTCCTTTTATGCTTACTTCCAGGCTGTGGCTGTGGTGTTGGAGTTGTGGCAGGAGGTGGAGGAGGAGTATGGTCCAACTCACATTCGTGACTTTTTTTTGTGAGGTCGCCCATCACCCCCTTACTTAGGACTAGGGATGAGCCGAACACCCCCCGGTTCGGTTCGCACCAGAACCCGCGAACGGACCGAAAGTTCGCACGAACGTTAGAACCCCATTGACGTCTATGGGACTCGAACGTTCGAAATCAAAAGTGCTCATTTTAAAGGCTAATTTGCATGGTATTGTCCTAAAAAGGGTTTGGGGACCCGGGTCCTACCCCAGGGGACATGTATCAATGCAAAAAAAACTTTTAAAAACGGCCGTTTTTTCGGGAGCAGTGATTTTAATGATGCTTAAAGTAAAAAAAAAAAAGTGAAATATTCCTTTAAATATCGTACCTGGGGGGTGTCTATAGTATGCCTGTAAAGTGACGCGTGTTTCCCGTGTTTAGAACAGTTCCTGCACCAAATGTCATTTTTAAAGGAAAAAATCTCATTTAAACCTGCTTGCGGGTTTAATGTCATGTCGGGTCATGGCAATATGGATGAAAATCAGTGAGACAAACGGCATGGGTACCCCCCAGTCCATTACCAGGCCCTTTGGGTCTTGTATGGATATTAAGGGGAACCCCGCACCCAAATTAAAATAAGGAAAGGTGTGGGGCCACCAGGCCCTATATACTCTGAACAGCAGTATACAGGCGGTGCAAACAAGACAGGGACTGTAGGTTTGTTGTTAAGTAGAATCTGTTTGTAATTTTGAACATTTTTAACGTGTTTAGCTCCAGCCAAAAAATCTTTTTTAAGCTTTTTGGAAAACATAGGGAAGGGTTATCACCCCTGTGACATTTGTTTTGCTGTCTTTCCTCCTCTTCAGAAGATTTCACCTCACTTTTTTGTCCCAATGAAAAATGTTTTTTGAAAATTTGGGTTTTTTTGTGGAACAAGGATTGGAAAGCATCAGTGGAAAGTAGAAATTGTTTTCCCATATTAACTCTTACAGGAGAGAATTTCCCTTCCTAGGGGTAGATTTCATCTCACTTCCTGTTGTCTCCTTCCGTTTGCAAGTAGGAGTCGTTTGTAAGTTAGATGTTTGAAAGTAGGGTCCTGCCCTATATACTCAGCAGAAATTTGGGCCTTAGGTGTTGCTGTGGCCACAACACTGTAAGCCCTCACAGGGCCCTGCTGTGAAATATTAGATCAAGAATTGTAATTACATGCCCCTGTTGAACAGGAGCTGAAAAATTAGGCCTTAGGCACTGGTGCAGGTGCCACAACACTGCAACCCCTCACAGACACTCTAGTTGGAACGCAGGAACGAGCCCTGCTGCAAAGTATTGCATCAAAAATTGTAATTACACGCCCCTGTTAGACAGAGGCAGAAAAATTGGGCCTTAGGCACTGGTGCTGGTGCCACAACACTGCAACCCCTCACAGACACTCTAGTTGGAACGCAGGAACGAGCCCTGCTGCAAAGTATTGCATCAAAAATTGTAATTACACGCCCCTGTTAGACAGGGGCAGAAAAATTGGGCCTTAGGCACTGGTGCTGGTGCCACAACACTGCAACCCCTCACAGACACTCTAGTTGGAATGCAGGAACGAGCCCTGCTGCAAAGTATTGCATCAAAAATTGTAATTACACGCCCCTGTTAGACAGGGGCAGAAAAATTGGGCCTTAGGCACTGGTGCTGGTGCCACAACACTGCAACCCCTCACAGACACTCTAGTTGGAATGCAGGAACGAGCCCTGCTGCAAAGTATTACATCAAAAATTGTAATTACACGCCCCTGTTAAACAGGGGCTGAAAAATTGTGCCTTAGGCACTGGTGGTGGCGCCCAGAACCAAAAATGTTCTTACAAGCTATCAGCGTGATGATTGAGGAGGAAGAGGATAATTACTCAGGGATAGTCACTCAGCATCAGCATAGGCAGTCTTTGAAGGGATCTGAGATTTCAAAAAAAATTATTCGGTTACATCAGCATCAGGTGCTTGGTAGCTGGTGGTGATCCAAGACTGATTCATTTTTATGAAGGTCAGCCGATCGACCGAGTCGGTGGACAGACGCACCCTGTGATCGGTTACCACGCCTCCAGCAGCACTGAATGTGCGTTCCGAAAGAACGCTGGATGCAGGACAGGCCAGTAGCTCAATTGCATACTGTGCAAGCTCTGGCCAGTGATCCATCCTCAAGACCCAGTAACCCAGAGGATTTTCGGTGGGAAAGGTGTCCAAGTCTGATCTTGCCCCTAGGTATTCCTGCACCATGTAAAACAGACGCTGGCGATGGTTGCTGGAACCGATCATACCTTGGGGCTGCGGACCAAAAAATTGTCTGAACGCATCGGTCAGACGGCCACCTTCTCCACCGCTCCTTCTTTGACTGACCGAAGCCTCAGCAACACGTTGTCCAGAAACAGGAGTTTGTAACCTCCCAGTCTCTGGGAACGCATTGCACAGACCTTTCTGCAAGGCCTCCCGAAGATGTTTCATCCTCTGCTCCCTCTGCGATGGCAAGATAAGGTCCGCAACCTTACCCTTGTAACGTGGATCAAGGAGGGTTGCCAGCCAGTATTGGTCCTTCTCCTTGATACCACGAATACGAGGATCCTTACGCAGGCTTTGCAGGATCAGGGAGGCCATGCAGCGTAGGTTTGCTGAGGCATTCGGTCCGGAGTCCTCTGGGTCACTAAGGACGACAACGTCCGCAGCCACCTCCTCCCAGCCACGTACAAGTCCATGTGTTTCTTGGGACTGATCCCTTAAAGACTGCTGCTGATGCTGAATGCCAGGCTCCACCTCCATACTGACACAATCTTCCTCCTCCTCCTCCTCCTCCTCGTCCTCTTCCTGTGTGATCGGCGGTCACGCAGGAACACTGTCTGGATAAAGGGGGCCTTGAGAGCTAAGGAAGTCCTCCTCTTCCTGCCTCTGTTCTGCCTCAAGTGCCCTGTCCATTATTCCACGCAGCGTGTGCTCCAACAGGTGGACAAGGGGGACAGTGTCACTGATGCATGCACTGTCACTGCTCACCATCCTTGTGGCCTCCTCGAATGGTGACAGGACAGTGCATGCATCCCTGATCATGGCCCACTGGCGTGGGGAAAAAAAACCAAGCTCCCCTGACCCTGTCCTGGTGCCATAGTCTCACAGGTACTCATTGATGGCCCTCTGCTGCGTGTGCAGCCGCTGCAGCATGGCCAACGTTGAGTTCCACCTGGTGGGCATGTCACAGATTAGGCGGTTCTTGGGCAGGTTAAACTCCTTTTGGAGGTCTGTCAGCCGATCACTGGCATTATATGACCGGCGGAAATGCACACAGACTTTCCTGGCCTGCCTCAGGACATCCTGTAAGCCCGGGTACCTGCCCAAGAACCGCTGCACCACCAAGTTAAGGACGTGAGCCAAACAGGGCACATGGGTCATTTGTCCCTGTCGGAGGGCAGAGAGGAGGTTGGTGCCATTGTCGCAAACCACCATTCCTGCCTTAAGTTGGCGTGGCGTCAACCACCTCTGAACCTGCCCCTGCAGGGCTGACAGAACCTCTGCCCCAGTGTGGCTCCTGTCCCCCAAGCACACCAGCTCAAGCACCGCATGGCATCTTTTGGCCTGCGTACTTGCGTAGCCCCTTGAACGCCTACGGAGCACCGCTGGTTCCGAGGAAGAGGCCATGGAGGAAGAAGAAGAGGAGGGGGTGGAGGAGAGAGGTGTGTCACAATCAGCATTTTGGAGGCGTGGTGGCGGAACAACCTCCAACACTACTGCACCTTGTCCTGCATCCTTCCCAGCTGCCAGCAGAGTCACCCAATGCGCTGTGAAACTTAGGTAATGTCCCTGTCCATGCCTGCTGGACCATGAGTCAGCGGTAATATGCACCTTACCGCTGACCGCCCTGTCCAGCGAGGCATGGACATTGCCTTCCACATGCCGGTAGAGAGCCGGAATCGCCTTCCGTGAGAAAAAGTGGCGTTTGGGTACCTGCCACTGAGGAACCGCACATTCCACAAACTCACGGAAGGGGGCAGAGTCTACCAACTGAAAAGGCAGCAGTTGAAGTGCTAGCAATTTTGCCAAGCTAGCATTCAACCGCTGGGCATGTGGATGGCTGGGAGCAAACTTCTTTCGGCGGTGCAGCAGCTGGGGCAGGGAAATTTGCCTGGTACAATCTGACGTCGGTGTACCAAAAGCAGATTGCCCACAAGTACTTGGCTGTGACACACCTAATTCTACACCTTCATTCCTCTCACTGCAGGTCTCAGAGAGGACTGGAGGTCTAGTGGGGTTGGAAATCTCAGCTGATGAGGAGCAAGGAGAGATCCTCTTTGTTCTTTGGTGTGGGTCTTTTAGATACGCTTGCCAACGAACTGCATGGCAGGTCAACATATGTCTGGTCAAGCATGTGGTACCCAAGCGGGAGATGTTTTGGCCACGCGAGATACGCTTGAGACATATGTTGCAAATAGCAGCGGTGCGATCTGATGCACTCGTCTCAAAAAAGGCCCACACCAAAGAACTTTTTGAATAACGCGCAGAGACTGCAGCGCCCTGCACATGTGGAGCTTTGGGGTGTGATGCAGTCAATGTGCTGCCCTTAGGCTGGCCCCTGGAGGGCATCCTGCCTCGTTGGTGATGTGCCGCCTCCTCCTCCTCCTCCTCCTCCTCTCTCCTATCAGGCACCCACGTTGAGTCAGTGACCTCATCATCCCCTCCCTCCTCATCACTGGAGCAAACCTGGCAGTATGCTGCAGCAGGGGGAGCATGACTGCCAGATTGCTGTCCTTCTTGGGCACCCCCTCTGTCCGTGCTCATGTTACTGCCTTCATCGAGCTCAGTATCATCATCAGAGCCTTCCAAACGCTGGGCATCCTCCTGGAGCATGTACCCAACACTGTGGTCAAACAGTTCGAGGGAATCCTCAGGAGGACATGGTGGAGCTAGGGAAGGAGTCACTGATGACATTGAGCTGAGGGAAGAGGCCGCTGCTTTGCCAGACAAAGCACCCTGGGTGAGAGAGGATGAGGAGGATGAGGACGGCTTGGTCATCCACTCGACCAAGTCTTCCGCATGTTGCTGCTCAACACGGCCAGCTGCCGAAAAAAAGGCCAAGCGTGTCCCATGGCCACGTACTGATTAGGATGCACCGTCTCCACGACCAGCACTAGACACAGAGCCTGCTTGCCCTCTCTTATTGGCTTGTGACTGTCTGCCTCTCCTTCTTGGCCTTCCAGACATACTAATGGCCTGTAGCTGCACTAAGCTGGGATAGAACACCTGTAATTTTCTTCAGGTAGCTTTATATACTGTAACCAGACAAGCCTGCCTGTCAGTAGGAAGATAACAGGAACGGATCTAGCTGAACACTGTGAGCAGGACGCACTGTACTAAATGTAAATAGTCTAGCTGCCTGACCGTGGTACTAATAGGATCAAATAGAACACCTGTAATTTTCTTCAGGTAGCTTTATATACTGTAACCAGACAAGCCTGCCTGTCAGTAGGAAGATAACAGGAACGGATCTAGCTGAACACTGTGAGCAGGACGCACTGTACTAAATGTAAATAGTCTAGCTGTCTGACCGTGGTACTAATAGGATCAAATAGAACACCTGTAATTTTCTTCAGGTAGCTTTATATACTGTAACCAGACAAGCCTGCCTGTCAGTAGGAAGATAACAGGAACGGATCTAGCTGAACACTGTGAGCAGGACGCACTGTACTAAATGTAAATAGTCTAGCTGCCTGACCGTGGTACTAATAGGATCAAATAGAACACCTGTAATTTTCTTCAGGTAGCTTTATATACTGTAACCAGACAAGCCTGCCTGTCAGTAGGAAGATAACAGGAACGGATCTAGCTGAACACTGTGAGCAGGACGCACTGTACTAAATGTAAATAGTCTAGCTGCCTGACCGTGGTACTAATAGGATCAAATAGAACACCTGTAATTTTCTTCAGGTAGCTTTATATACTGTAACCAGACAAGCCTGCCTGTCAGTAGGAAGATAACAGGAACGGATCTAGCTGAACACTGTGAGCAGGACGCACTGTACTAAATGTAAATAGTCTAGCTGCCTGACCGTGGTACTAATAGGATCAAATAGAACACCTGTAATTTTCTTCAGGTAGCTTTATATACTGTAACCAGACAAGCCTGCCTGTCAGTAGGAAGATAACAGGAACGGATCTAGCTGAACACTGTGAGCAGGACGCACTGTTCTAAATGTAAATAGTCTAGCTGCCTGACCGTGGTACTAATAGGATCAAATAGAACACCTGTAATTTTCTTCAGGTAGCTTTATATACTGTAACCAGACAAGCCTGCCTGTCATTAGGAAGATAACAGGAACGGATCTAGCTGAACACTGTGAGCAGGACGCACTGCACTAAATGTAAATAGTCTAGAAGATAACAGGAACGGATCTAGCTGAACACTGTGAGCAGGACGCACTGCACTAAATGTAAATAGTCTAGAAGATAACAGGAACGGATCTAGCTGAACACTGTGAGCAGGACGCACTGCACTAAATGTAAATAGTCTAGAAGATAACAGGAACGGATCTAGCTGAACACTGTGAGCAGGACGCACTGCACTAAATGTAAATAGTCTAGAAGATAACAGGAACGGATCTAGCTGAACACTGTGAGCAGGACGCACTGCACTAAATGTAAATAGTCTAGAAGATAACAGGAACGGATCTAGCTGAACACTGTGAGCAGGACGCACTGCACTAAATGTAAATAGTCTAGAAGATAACAGGAACGGATCTAGCTGAACACTGTGAGCAGGACGCACTGCACTAAATGTAAATAGTCTAGAAGATAACAGGAACGGATCTAGCTGAACACTGTGAGCAGGACGCACTGCACTAAATGTAAATAGTCTAGAAGATAACAGGAACGGATCTAGCTGAACACTGTGAGCAGGACGCACTGCACTAAATGTAAATAGTCTAGAAGATAACAGGAACGGATCTAGCTAAACTGAATACAGTGTATATATATATATGCAACACCTGGGATGCATATATATACACAATACACTGTAAGTGCAGCTAACTGACTGTTCTGCCTAATCTATCTAACTCAAATCAAATGACACTGTCTCTCTCTCTATCTCTCAGCACACCGGAACACACACTACACAGGGCCGCCGTGCAGGCGGCCTTATATAGTGTGGGGCGTGTACTAAATCCCCTGAGCCATAATTGGCCAAAGCCACCCTGGCTTTGGCCAATTACAGCTCTCTCTACTGACGGCGCTGTGATTGGCCAAGCATGCGGGTCATAGTGCATGCTTGGCCAATCATCAGCCAGCAATGCACTGCGGCAGTGAATTATGGGCCGTGGCGCGCCACACGAATTTGGCGCGAACGGCCCATATCGTTCGCAATTCGACGGACGGTCGAACAGCCGATGTTCGAGTCGAACATGGGTTCGACTCGAACACGAAGCTCATCCCTACTTAGGACCTGAAATATGAGCTTCTCACTGATGTTGCATGGGCCCACCTCCATTTGCTTCATCTTACTGGTCATCATACAGGAAAAGGCCTCTTGAACACTGGGGGTTTTTTGTGAGGACCGCAGTAGCCTGCCGAATCAAAACAAGCGCTGACTCCTCCAAGTTCCTCCCCTTCCTGGGCCTTTTTGTTGGAAGGCGGAGGGGAGGAACCTGCAATTCGGTCAGGCTACTGGGCCCAGCCACTTCCTGGCTGCCACTTTCCCCTGCCACCTCCTGGCAGCTACTTTCCCCTGCCACCTCCTGGCTGAGACTTTCCACTGCCTCCTCCTGGCTGAGACTTTCCTGTGTATGAAAATGGTACATAGTTTTATATTTTTGGTCATCAATCACACACAATTTTGAGCTCATGACTGTTGCAAATTCAATGTTAACAAATAGAAAAGTATATCATTCTGACCCCAGCATTTTTCATTCTTGTCCCAATGATTTTTGGCTACTACTGTCTATTGATATGTAAACCACTTTGTTAAATCTGAAATTAGTGATCAATAATAACATCTAGTTAACATAATTACATTTTTGACAAGAAATATGTTGAACAATGCTATACCTGGCTCAAGCTGGGCTCCTCCACGTCTTCCTGGGTGGAAGGCCCAGGTTGTACATCGGAAGCCTCATCTAAGGTGGAAGGAAGAGTGGAAGGAAGTGTGCAAGGAAGGGTTGAGAGTGATGGCCTGATTTCAGTCTGGTGTGACAAAAACTGCAGTCTGTTTTAGTACCACAGCCTGGGTACATATACGTCATCTGCTACTACTCCTGATCTCATGGAATCTTGGACCTTTTTGCGCTCCCTATTATATGTGCTCCTCAGGCCACCAATTTTGGCCTTCAAATAGGTGATGTCTGCCGTGGGAATCACCGGGTTCACTAATTCCAACAGTTGATCAAGCGCTGCCTTCCTCTTTAGTTTGTTATTTTAAAATGGGTGTTTCACTTGCCACAGACAGGGCAGCTCTCTGTATTTATCAATGAAGTTGGGGAGTAATCATGGTCATTGAATTTATCCATATTCTCTGCAAGACACAACACAAGACAAACCCTAATGTCAGGCTAAACTCACATAATCTTGTCCTAATATAGGCCTCAATCTATAAACAGTATAGGTCACTGATGCCCCAAGTTAAAATGTTACCTTTGTTAGCACGATCAGCGCTTACGCTACTCCGTCCTCCGCTCACAGATCATACGTACAACGCATGCGTGTATATACACTGTGCATGCGTGAAACTCCACCCGCCCCTGACCTATACTTTCTAGTATATTCCCCGCCCCTTGTCTTTCGGCGCAGTGGGAGAGCACATGGCGGAGACAGAGCAGGTGCATGAGAGTAGCAGCAACGACGAAAGCCCGGAGCCACAAACGTCCCAATCCAGGAGATTTAAGGCCTCAAATATGTCCTTTGTTGAGATGGTGGAGATGGTGAACATCTTGAAGAGGGACGGCTATGATGGGAGATATGGACTGTACAGAAACCCAAATGTGAGAAAGGCCAAAATCATGACTAAAGTTGTGAAAAGTCTGCAGAAGAATTTTGGGGTACGACGATCCAAGGATAAACTGAGGAACCAATAGTCAGACCTCAAATTGAGGGAGCAGGATCAATACAGAAGGATCAAGAAAGTGCTGCAAAAAAGTAAGTATTTTGTCATGTGTTCCTATTATTATTATTATTATTACTTTCGTGCTGGTCCATGTGCTTTTCTTTACTGTACTATTGTACAGTTTAAAACGGCAAGTTTCAGGTACGTGGGCACAGTAATCGTTCATAGTAAACATCGTTCGTTCGCCAACTAATACAATGAGTTTGGCAGATGCAGGTTAACTACATTTGTTCAGGCCTATTTGTATTAAAAGAAGTTTGTTGTCTAGATGTGTTTGTAACTAGAATGAAATGCAAACTTGATTCAGTGTAAGGAGAGGACACTCAGCAGCTGTTTACACATCTGGATGCAGGAGCACTAGTGTGGGACACCAGAACACTCTTTTTAGTGGATACTAGGGGTCTCTACATGTGTGATACTTTACCAAAAAAGGTAAGTATTCCAGCTTGAAGAAAGGGAAAAAATCATGTATTCAGCTTGGAACTCTGCCAAAACAGACAATTGTATGACACCTCCAAGCAATGTTTCATATTCATATTTCTTGCCTCAAATATCTGTCTGCTAAGTATAGCTTCTTTTTTATTCACATAGGGGAGAAAAGACTCGGGACAGCTGAGGACACCAGGGACCCCCAACCTCCTAAAGAAGGGGAAGTCACCACACCACAACCTTAGGATGTGGAGGGAAAGGTTCATGACGTGGTTGAAATAGTGACCACAACAGGTGGGTGTCTGAGACCACAGCTTTAGGTAATAGATGTATGCTTGCATATTTATAATACATGGTGTGTGTTTATTCTTTTTTGGGTGATGTGAATGTTGTGGAAGAAGAAACTCATTTCACCAGTGCAAGTGCACACGTCCTCATCAGGGAGATCATGGTGTGCAATTGTGATTTAGAAAAGATAAAGGAAAACATCAATGATGTTAAACAAAAAATTAAGAACATCATTGATGTTTTAGGCCCCTTTCACACTTATACGACTTGAAAGTCGCACGATTTTACCGCAATTTTGCGGCCGCTATTTTGCCGCGATTTTGCCGCGATTTGGGAGCAGTACTACTTTGTACGACTTTGACATTAACCATTCTCAGCTTGTGCTTACAAAGTAGTGCTGAAATCATGTCTATATTATTCAGGTACGATTTGCATGCTACTTGAGGGTTTAACATTGAGGTCTATGGAGTACAAATCGTATGGAAGTTGGACCAAAGTAGTGCAGGGACTATTTTGAAGTCGGCACGACTTAAAGTCGTGCCAGTATGAATGGTAGTCATTGAAAATCATGGAGAATGACTTGTCATACGATTTTCAGTACAAAATCGTGGGACAAGTCGTATAAGTGTGAAAGGGGCCTTAGGCAGAATCTAAAACACACAAAAATTGTACAGTTTTGCCGTGGAATTTGTTATTTTAAATCCAGTTTTAAAGTATTTTAAAAGCCACATTTTGAAGATGCACACAGTGTGTCAACATGTGCTATCTGCCATCACAGGATATCAATGTACGTGTTTTGTGGGTACAACCCCTTCCTCCCAACTCAAGTAGGTGAGAGGAAGGGGTTGCACCCCCGAAACACATCCATTGATCCCCCATGATGGGAGCTAGCACATGTTGACAGTAGGCATGGGATCAGGAGTGAAATCCACATTTGACTCCCAATTTGTGTGCATCTTCAAAATTTGGCTTTTACAGGGGTGACATCACCCCATCTGATGAAGGCAAGATCAACACAGTTTTAACATACTCATGTCTGATATTGCCTTCACTTTTTCAAAGTTGAACTTTGTAAGTTCCTGAGTTGTGTAAGTTATTATGGTTTTAAGCATGCCTGTTTAACCAAAAAAACTGCACTATTGAAGAAAATGACCAAAAAGAAAAGCCCATTGGAGAACCTAGGAGACAGCTAAAAGACACAGTGAATCAAATGAAATATTAGTTCAGTTTAAAATAAAAATGTATTTTAAAAGTGTTTCACACATTTGCTGGCATATCAATGGCCCCCCAACCCGCAAAGTACTCCAGATATTTTTGTCTCACTTCGCGGGCGCTTTGGGGGGCAAGCCAGGACGGCCGGCTTCAAGTGCCGTCAGGGTTGAATGATCAAGAAAGCCGGCCTCAGTCCCAACTGAGGCAACATATTTTGTTGCATTTTTGCGTAGATAATTGTGCATAATGCAGCAAGCAAGCACAATATGGTTGAGTTTATATTCCGCCATGTGGATTGGTGTCAAAAATAGGCGGAACCAGCTGGCCATTATGCCAAAAGCATTCTCCACCACTCTTCTGGCTCTGGCCAGCCGGTAGTTAAAAACCATCTGGTCCGGTGTGAGGGTCTTCATGGGAAATGGACTCATCAGATGTTCATCTAGCCTAAACGCTTTATCAGCAATAAACACAATTATTCCTGATTTCTGGTGAATGATTTGAACACAGCAGAGCACACTCAGCACTGGAATTACTTTGAATACACAAAAGATTTCTTTCAATCAGATCACAGATTTATATATTTCAGGACTATATTTATTCACTACTTAATAACACTCTTTTGTACATAACCACAAAGCACTGCACACCATTTTTTGTTTTTTTATTGCCCTATCTGCATGCTTAGTGTGTAGAGGTGGGGGGGAGAGCAGAGGACTGTGTGGATGCTGGTCGAAAAGGATGGGAATTGGTCCGTGGTGACACTGGGCAGGGGAGCGCTATGGTAATGAAACAGTATTATATGGTGACAGGTTAGTGGTGAGGGGGGCGTGGTATTGCTTAGCTTGACTTGGATAGCACAGTTTGGCACCTCCCTTACCACGTCCACCCCCCTCGGTGTCCTCCCCGCGGTCCCCTCACCTGGCTGATCCGTCACACCTGGCTGGATATGCCGCGGCTCCACTCTCTTCCTCGGAGCTCCGTGCTCCACAAGCCGGCCACCACCACTCTTAGCAGCAGCAGTTCCAAACACTGGCGCTCCATGTCCCCGCCAAAGTGCACACAGCGTCGCTCCTCAGCGCAGGGCAGCAGGGGATGACGTCAGTGAGAGGCTCTTCGGCGGCTTTTGGTCGTGAAGGCGGGGCATAACGTGACGCAAGGATGACGTCATCCAAAACATTGATTATTCCAGACGTAGCATCGATGCCGCATCGTGTATGGTCGAATCGCGATGCATCGATGCTACCATTATTTTCAACAGTCCTAATACCACCCCAACCTGCCCTATACCACCCCAACCTGCTCTATATACCACCCCAACCTGCCCTATATACCACCCTCACCAGCCATATACCACCCCAACCTGCCCTATACCACCCCAACTGCCCTATATCACCCCAACCCGCCCTATACCACCCTAACCTGCCCTATATCCCCCCAAACTGCCCTATACCACCATAACCTGCCCTATACCCAGGGCAATCTTTAACGCAGGTCAAACAGGGCATCTGCCCAGGGCCAATCTTTGTTGGGGGGCCCAAAGCATTGAGCCCGTGCTACCCGCGGATCGGGGCCCCGATGGCAGCTTTGCAGAACGCACAGAGGACATAGGAGGCTGTATTCCCGAGCTAGGCAGCAGAGAGGGGGCGGGGCCGGGAGCTCCACTGATGCTCTAATGCCGCGTACACACGGTCGGACTTTCCGGCATACTTGGTCCGGTGGACCAGAGTGTGCCGGACAATCCGCCCGTGTGTGGGCGGCGGCGGACTTTTCCGGCGGACTTCTTCCCAAAAGCCCGCCGGACCTAGATTTGAAACAAGCTTTAAATCTTTCCGTCGGACTCAGTTTCGGGCGGAAAGTCCGCTCGTGTGTGTGCTGGTCCGACGGAAAGCCCGCTCGTGTGTAGGCTGGTCCGACGGACCAGATACGACACGAGGGCAGGGTATTGCATCTCGCGCTCGCTGCAATAGGAAAAACAAATCTTCCTATTGCGGCGAGCGCGGGGCATACCAGGCCCTTAGGTCTGGTATGGATTATAAAGGGAACCCCGCTACGCCGAAAAAACGGCGTGGGGTCCCCCTAAAATCCATACCAGACCCCGATCCGAGCACGCAGCCTGGCCGGTCAGGAAAGGGGGTGGGGACGAGCGAGCGCCCCCCCCCTCCTGAACCGTACCAGGCCGCATGCCCTCAACATGGGGGGTGGGTGCTTTGGGGGAGGGGGGCGCCTTACGGTGCCCCCCCACCACAAAGCACCTTGTCCCCATGTTGATGAGGACAAGGGCCTCTTCCCGACAACCCTGGCCGTTGGTTGTCGGGGTCTGCGGGCGGGGGCTTATCGGAATCTGGGAGCCCCCTTTAATAAGGGGGCCCCCAGATCCCGGCCCCCCACCCTATGTAAATGAGTATGGGGTACATGGTACCCCTACCCATTTACCTAGGAAAAAAGTGTAAGTAATAAAACACACTACACAGGTTTTTAAAATATTTTATTAAACAGCTCCGGGGGGTGGGGATCTTCCTCCGGCTTCGGGGGTCTTCTTCCGGCTTCGGGGGTCCCTCCGCTTCATCTTCTCCCGGCGTCCGGTTGGTTCTTCTCCGCTCTCTTCTCCTGGTGTTCCAGTTCTTCGGCCGGCTCCTCTGCTGTGTTCATGTAGCTCTCTTGCCAGCAGAGGTCCGGACTTCTGAGCTGCTGGGCTTCTTCTCTTCTCTTCTCCAGATGTTGACACGACGCTCTCTCCGGCTGGACTGGTCTCTGAGGGCTGCGTTGTGACTTATATAGGCGGAGACCCCGCCCCCTTTTGATGTCACAGTCCCTGGGCATGCTGGGACTGTGACGTTTTAGGGGGCGTGGTCGACCACGCCCCCTAAAACGTCACAGTCCCAGCATGCCCAGGGACTGTGACATCAAAAGGGGGCGGGGTCTCCGCCTATATAAGTCACAACGCAGCCCTCAGAGACCAGTCCAGCCGGAGAGAGCGTCGTGTCAACATCTGGAGAAGAGAAGAGAAGAAGCCCAGCAGCTCAGAAGTCCGGACCTCTGCTGGCAAGAGAGCTACATGAACACAGCAGAGGAGCCGGCCGAAGAACTGGAACACCAGGAGAAGAGAGCGGAGAAGAACCAACCGGACGCCGGGAGAAGATGAAGCGGAGGGACCCCCGAAGCCGGAAGAAGACCCCCGAAGCCGGAGGAAGATCCCCACCCCCCGGAGCTGTTTAATAAAATATTTTAAAAACCTGTGTAGTGTGTTTTATTACTTACACTTTTTTCCTAGGTGAATGGGTAGGGGTACCATGTACCCCATACTCATTTACATAGGGTGAGGGGCCGGGATCTGGGGGCCCCCTTATTAAAGGGGGCTCCCAGATTCCGATAAGCCCCCGCCCGCAGACCCCGACAACCAACGGCCAGGGTTGTCGGGAAGAGGCCCTTGTCCTCATCAACATGGGGACAAGGTGCTTTGAGGTGGGGGGGCCCGCAGGGCGCCCCCCTCCCCCAAAGCACCCACCCCCCCATGTTGAGGGCATGCGGCCTGGTACGGTTCAGGAGGGGGGGGGCGCTCGCTCGTCCCCACCCCCTTTCCTGACCGGCCAGGCTGCGTGCTCGGATCGGGGTCTGGTATGGATTTTAGGGGGGACCCCACGCCGTTTTTTCGGCCTAGGGGCTTCCCGTTATAATCCATACCAGACCTAAGGGCCTGGTATGCCCCGCAACGGGGCTCGCAAGGTGTCAATCTCGCCGATAAAAGCGGCAAGATTGACATCCTTTGCTAGTCCCGTCGCACCTGAGTCACGTTCAAAATGAACGGACTTGGCCGTGTGTGGGCAAGTCCGTTCATTCTGAAAGTCCGCCGGAACTCCGGCGAAAGTCCGTCGGAAAGACGGGCGGACCTAGCCCGCCGGAAAGTCCCGGCGTGTGTGGGCAAGTCCGTCCGTTTTAAAGTCCGGCGCACTTGGCGGACAAAGTCCGTCGGAAAGTGTGCCGGACCAAGTATGCCGGAAAGTCCGACCGTGTGTACGCGGCATAACCCTGCCCCATGCCTGTATACTTAGGGGGGAGCAGTTGTAGTGAGAGTAGAGAGTGGAAACCCCTCCCCCGGACCTCTGGCTGCATGCAGTTTGCTCGGATGGCCAGGCATGTCCTTATACCCCTAAAATTCCTGACTGCTGAAACTCTGAGCTGTGTTATTCAACTGTAAAGCTGTGCATTGCTGAAAGTTCTCTGACCATCTCCTGTATAATGTCTGCAGTCTCAGATTGTCTCCTGTAATATGTCCGCAGTCTCTGTCACCTGTAGCATGGCCACAGTCATTGACTGTCACTTGTAGTATGTCCACAGTCTGATTGTCACCTGTAGCATGTCCGCTGTCTCTGATTGTCTCCTGTAGCATGTGCGCAGTCTCTGATTGTCACCTGTAGCATGTCCGCAGTCTCTGATTGTCTCCTGTAGCATTTCCGCAGTCTCTGATTGTCTGCTGTAGCATTTCCGCAGTCTCTGATTGTCATCTGTAGCATGTCTGCAGTCTCTGTCTCCTGTAGTATGTCCGCAGTCTCTGGTTGTCACCTGTAGTATGTCCGCAGTCTCTGATTGTCACCTGTAGTATGTCTGCAGTCTCTGATTGTCTCCTGTAGCATGCCCACAGTCTCTGTCTCCTGTAGCATGTCCGCTGTCTCTGAGAGCGCACAGAGGACACGGGAGGCTGTATTCCCGAGCTAGCCAGTGGAGAGGGGGCACTGATGCTATGACCCCGCCCTATGCAGCCCGTAGGCTCAGAACAGAGCGGCTGTAGCGAGAGCTAAAAGAAGAGAAAGAGGGGGAGGGGGGGTGAAGGGTAAGGGGAGTAGAGGAAAAGATTAAAGGTGAAAAAAATCGAGCTAAAAAAAGAAAAATTGGAGAAGGAGAGAGGTTGTTGTTCACTAAACATTATTTTGTAAATGTTGTTGGCACTGTATTTCTCGACTACTTTTTAATATTGCAATACTCATACATATATTTCTTGTGCTATTTTAAAGGCCCTGACGAAGCAGGGTTACCCGCGAAACGCGTAGGCCATATTTCCGATATTCTCTACCAGGATTCGCACACCCTGAACCAAAAGAAACAGTAAAACTGCAGCCTATTTCAGATTGTAAATTGTTTTTAATGTTTCCATCCATTTATGGTGAATAAAGTTTTCTACATTTTTAATCTGTGGTATAGATCTTTATTTCAATCCCACCGAGGCACACTCAAAGTCCCACTCCAAGCAGAAAAAAAAGGCGCCTCTAAGTGTAGAAGTTAAAAACAGTTTAATATCCTCAGCGGGATTAAAAACACTTACGAGATCAGGAGATACAAAAGTCATATTATCATTCAAAATGCAGGTAATCCAACATCAGGAGGGTCCACAGCATAAGAAAAAGCTCCCAGGACTGTTCATGTGTTTTGCGACTGAAGCTCCAGTATAATCGCCAACGGAGTTTCCAGATCCCTGGGGACACCGGCGGAAGTCACACAATCCGAGTCTGAAGGAAAGAAACCATAGGTTGATAAAGGAACCAATTAGAGTTCTGAAACGCGTCCCATTCTTATGACCACATCCGGTTTGCGGTCCAAACTGGTTGTTGTCCCTTACCGATAACGTCACTTCCGGGGCTTTCTTTCCTTCAGACTCGGATTGTGTGACTTCCGCCGGTGTCCCCAGGGATCTGGAAACTCCGTTGGCGATTATACTGGAGCTTCTGTCGCAAAACACATGAACAGTCCTGGGAGCTTTTTCTTATGCTGTGGACCCTCCTGATGTTGGATTACCAAGTGTTTTTAATCCCGCTGGGGATATTAAACTGTTTTTAACTTCTACACTTAGAGGCACCTTTTTTTCTGCTTTTGTTTTTTAGAGACTGCTTCTATCTGTAAGTTTCAGCCCTAAGTGTTGAAGATTTATTATTACCACCACCATCACCGGACTCTTGCTTTTATATAGACATTGTCTGCTTAGTCTTGAAGCTCTGAGCGCCCTTTTACACATTTATAAAGTCCCACTCCACTTTGTTCTTTGTTTGAAGTTTGTATTTCATAGGGACGGGATTATAATTGTTCCACAGCTGCCCCCACCCTTATGTACCACATACCACTAAGTTTTGTTGTATTCTAAAACAGCTTGCCCTGGCTAAAGCACAATGGCAAGAGGGTCTGCCAGATCTATCGAAGGACACCTGGCAAGACATATTACTTAATACAGTGGTCCTCATTACCTCCAATATATCCTCCAAAGAAAAACTTTTTCAGCCGAAATATTTGCGCTGTATATACTACATGCCCTAAAAATGTTAAAAATGAGCAATTGTCTGCCTCCTCTTGCTCTAAATACCTGACACCTTTGGCACATGTATTCATATAATTTGGGATTGTCCCAAAATACAAACCCCTTAGTGTGAAATAACTAATATGCTGCAAATCTTTACCTAATACCTGAAATCCTATTTGATGCTTGGTGGGGTATTTTGAGGACTCAGTGTCAGGAGCGTGCGCGCCCCTGCTCCATCACAGCTGCTGGTTCCAGCATCCTGGTTTTGGCTGTGGCATTCTCCTTGTCTGTCTGCCCACCTGCAAGGCTATTGATTGTGTCCAGTCTCTGGGTGGAGACCAAACCTAATTTATGCCAGCCAAGCCTGCAGTCTCATGCTTGTAATATTGCGTTTGTAAGACGTGAGCAAGCTACCTGTTTGTCTGCCCTGCACTGCTAGATTGGATTATCTCTTTGACGACCTCGGATCAGATATCAACTATTCTCTGAACTCTGCCTGCATTTTGACTTTGGATTTTGACCCTTACGATTCTGAACCTTGCCTGTCTGCCAACCGCAAGTACCTGTTTGCCTTGCTCAGTTCACGCATGCCCTGGCGTGGTGGTCAGGCCCTATAGCATTGTGTAAAAGTCCCGAGGGCAACCAAGTACCGGTAGGCCTGCTTGCTTTATGGGAAAGGGGGCTGCTGTAGGTGAAGAACACAGAAGCCAGCTATAGTGTCTGACCCCCTGCGTTAGGGGTAAGCGTGACACTCAGACATGCCTAACCCTACTGAACCCCTTCTTTCCCTTTTATACTCCTATATGAAAAAACGTATAGCTATTTTGTATAAAGCCCGGTTCACACTGCTGCAATGCTGGAACCCTGCAAATCTACTGCAGGTTCCCGCATCGCACCGACTTGCACGGCAGTTCACACTGCCATATGCGAACTGCTGGGGAGTGTCAATACATTGTTAATGACACCCCCATTTCCGCTTGCATATCTCACTGTGAACTGTCAGTTCAGACTTGAATCGGATCACATAGGTGTAAACACCGATGCAATCCGATTCTGGTGTGGCCCAAAAAAAGGGTCCTGTGCGCGTTTAGTCTGAATGCGATGCGATTTCAGCCATACTATCTGTATGGCTGAAATCGCAATTCCCGAACATCACATGTGATTTGCAGTGCGGTGCGAATCACATGCGATCTCGCACCACGCAGCAGTGGGAACCGACCCTAAGTGTCCCCGCGCTGTGGTGTGCTCAAATTAATTTCAATTAAATTAAGTTTTGACTTCTGGAAGAAAAAGGTGTGTACTCCTTTAAGAATAAGTATGGGAAGTTCCTGATCTGTCTGTGCTCTGTAAAATATATAGAATCATAAAAAATAGTCTACAATATCTACCATATAATCAACAATGTCTGCTATAAAAAATGACAGAGCATAACAATAAAAGTTTATATAGTGTTGTGATTCTTCAATATTGTGATGATTCTTTTAAAGTGCCATCTGTGCAGAGCTATTACCACCAGGAAATCCTTTGGTCCTTCCACAGTAACTACTGGAAAAAGCTCATCAACCAGGTCCTACCACTCTATAAGCTAACATATGAGTTATGTGGCTTCCCAAAATAAATTAAGAAACTTTGGTTCCCTTGGCCAGACATACACAATACTATACCTTTACATACAATAATGTCTCTATATTGAGGTTTGTGAAAAGATATTTATTTGTATGGAAGGAGATACATTATAGACACATATGGGATTGTATTGGGTTAATTATTAGGTTTTTATATCTCTTATATTGATTAAATATCAGTCAACATAATTGTTTTCATTAACTTTTTGATATGCTGCATTCTCCAATGAAGAGAGAGTCTTTTAAGTTTATATTTTCTGTAGAGACTGTTGCTTAACGTCTCCTTCTAGATAATCCTATTGTACCCACATTCTGTACTGGGTGGACATCTGCAGTTTATGTGTTTCTTATTGTTGGAACCTTAAAATATACCTTAAAAATTAAGAGTTTGGTTTTGAGTACATATAGGGCAAGCAGCCAACCTGCTCAGTCCTTTGGTTTCATAAATACTTTGCTATAGTGCAGCAGCGGCCCTCCCCAAACCCATTTGTCATTAATCCAGTGGTCTCGGAACACCTTTAGCTTACCTTTTTTGTGAGAATGGAGAATAATTTGCTATCTTTGTACCTGCCAGAAATATTCACTAGGCTTGTACTTGTCCTGGTGAGGACAGTAACCAGGACTGAAAGTGATGAAAATCAACAATTAAAGACACTAGAACAATAAAAGAGAGCAAATCTTCCAATAGGAATAGTTATTAAAGCAGTGACTCTGTAAGAGGAGATTTTTTTTCTCACTTCCTGTGCCCCCCTGCCCAACCCCCCCCCCCCTCCCCCCAATGGATTGAATATAAAAAAAAAACGTTTTGGCTTTGTAGACCTTAAATGCCCCAAACTCCAGAGGTTGTGGGTACACTTAATGGGCTTTTAGATGTAAATCTCTCAGTTGATCCACTTGCGTGTTTCTGGGTTACTGGGTTACGTTGATTCTTTAATGCTGAAGCCGCCCGTGCAGGTCACGGTGGTTATCAGGTACCTGGTAGCAGAGCTTGATATGATAAGGATGGCCTCTTATACCTCTGATTCAGGGCCCCTGGTATAGTAGACAGGAGGCGCATGAGTACAGAGTGGCACGAGTGCCTGTAAGTCTTGCTAGCAGCAGGGAAGGTGTCCACGCTAGTCAGAAGGCTCCAGTAAGCAAGCAAGCTGGTAGGCAGCAGACTGAGGCAGGCTAGCACGGATGACAGCAGGCAGCTGAGGTGGTTGCTGGTAGCAGATAGTAGGTCCACCAGAACAGAAGGGTGGTAAGCATGTACAGATGACAGCAGGCAGAGTAGCAGGGTCAGGCAGGTCGGGTCATACACAGGCTGGATGGATCGGGTACAGGGCATAGACAGGAGCGTGGTTATGAAACAAGCCAGGTCTGGATCCGATCAGAGAAGCAGGAGCCAATGGAGAAGACAAAAACGGAGGTCAGAGGACAAGCCGAGGTCAGTGTATTTGGAGTTCAGATAGTAGTCAAGACAAGCCGGGTCAACAACTGGAATCAGCATACAAAATCACAAGAAACACAGTATACACAGGAGGCTGAAGAATGAGCAGCACTGATCCTGAGCACTAGCTGAGTTTAAATCAACATCTATCACAAGTGCACCCGAGTGCCGGCGCGCACAAGAATGCGCGAAGGCATGCAGGGGGGCGTGAGTATGCGAATGCTCATATGCATTAGCCAGTGTCCAATTCTTGCAAGCACAAAAAGGAACATGTTTTAGCCTGTGCACAGAAGTCTGTCCAGAGGAGTCATCTCCTCTATTGGCAAATCTTTCATTACAGTTGTACTTGCTCTGTTTGTGGCCCGCAGGATAATTTCCCTTAAGTGGTCCTCCCTGCATCCTTCAACCCTGTCTCAATGGATATTTGATATGAATAAGTGTATTTCTTATGAAAGCTCATATGACCAAGCCAAAGTGACCAGATTGCCTCAAACCTTTTTAGTGATTTTCTAAGAAGGAAACTCACTAAATGAGCTTAGTATCAAGTTAGGTCCAAATGTTCTTTTAGGTACATCTGTATTGTTTAGATTGCAAAAGTAAGGTTTAAATGTGAAGTCTGACCTTGGTAGGTTGACCTAAGTCCACGCAGTTATTTACGGCCATGGTGGTTTTTATTTATGCTCCATGAGTGTATATGGCAGTGTGCGTGGTTTTCTATGTTTCACAAATTTGTTCAATAAAATAAAATCTGATTTAAAAGAAAAAATATACCATAAATTCTATCTACACAACTATTTTTTAAATATTACACCTTACTATTCACTGGATAGAGTGTCTGAAAGAGCTTTTTTTTTTCCTGCATATACAGGCATACCCCACTTTTAAGTACACAATGGGGTTTATTTACTAAAGCTGGAAAGTGCAAAATCAGGCTCACTTCTGCATAGAAATAAATGAGCTCCCTGGTTTTATTACCAAAGCTTAACTGAACAAGCTGGGTTTTTATGCAGAAGTGAGTCTGATTTTGCACTTTCCAGCTTTAGTAAATAAACCCCATTGTGTACTTAAAAGTGGGGTATGCCTGTAATACACTTCTTGTTCTTGGGTGGCTATGTTCACTCAATCCACTGTATCTATGCAGGGAGCCATGGTTGTCACCCAGGCTTGGCTACAAACATGTCTTCTACTCTTCATCTTCATTACAAACAGGGTAGTATTAATAGTTTACAGAAGGAGGATAACATTGTTTGTGCTTTTAGTTCAGTTCAGCTCAATAGGTATTTTCTGTACTAAACATGTTCTTAACCTGAAAAGTGAAAAAAAGTGCAGCCACTATATCTTAGTTCTGATAATGTAATGTAATATTATATATATGACATTTTTGTGCTTGGGTTTGGATACCTTTTAAAGAGACACTGTCACTTTGTCCATTCAGCGCAAAGTGACAGCGCACTGATAGCCCACCCAGCAAATTATACTCACCGATGCTTCTGTGCTGCAGATTGGGGCTTCCAGGTATGGGGGAGCATTTGACCTCCACTATGTGACAATGCTTGGGATAACTGATAGGCCAGAACATTGTCACATATGAAATACTGGAGCAGGGATATGGTGAGAGAGCATGGATCGGTTGCCAGAATAGGTACACAGACAGTGAAGTTTAGGGGGAGTATTATTATGTGGTTGTATCAGTCACTGATCACATTTAAGCCTGATTTGGCAGTTTGAATCTGACTGGCAATACACTAAGCAGAGAGATGGCAAGTTAATAAGTCCTGTCTTCAAGAAAAACCACCCACCTCCCATGTGAGGTATTCTGAGATATTTGGGTACAATAGATTACGGAAGGTTTCGATTATGGTAAAGTGAGTGAATTGCTCAACATTGGCACAGTTGCCATGTAACTCTGCACACATCCACTGGTACAGATGAGTTTATCTACAAAAAAGCATTGTGCAATGTGCACCAATACCATCCAAATAATGTTGGGTTTCTATGGCGATTCATACCAGATGCGCAAGGATGTGCAGCTACACTATGTGGCCAAAGATTTGTGGACATCTGACCATTACACCTATACAAGTTTGTTGGACCGTTCTAAAACCATGGAAATAACTTGGAAAAATAACTCCCTCCTTCCCCTCAAATCAGCCAAAAGAGCATTTGTGAGGTCAGGTAGTGACTACCTGGTGACAAGAAGACCTAGCTTGCAATTGGCATTTCAATTCACCTCAAAGGATCCTGAAGGTGTTCGGTAGGGTTGTAGTCAGGACTCTATCCAGGCCAACTGAGTTTCTTCACACGAAACCCATCAAACCATGTCTAGCTTCATGCATGGGGGGGGGGGGGGGGGGGGTGGCATAGTCATGCTGGAACAAAAAGTGTCCTTCCCTGAACTGTTTGTCACAAGATTGGAAAGCAGAATTCTGAAATATCTTTGTATACTGTAGCATTAACAGTACCCTTCCCTAGAAACACCTGAAATCAATTATTTAGAGGGGTATCCAGATACTTTTGGCCATATAGTGTAAGCTAATTGGCTCAACTGGCCCCCGGTGTCTATGTATCTTTATTAGCAAAAGTGATTTAGTCTTTGTATGAAAGTGTCAGAATCTGAAAATTAAACCAGAAAGATGGTGCTTGAGGTCTGAAGTACATTAGTGAATGCAATGCAAAAGTGAATTACCAAGGTACCACGTTCATGCCATTAAACTTTTGCTTGCGTATAACAGACAAAATTGAGCACATACCGATCCTTGGGTACATTTGCCATTGGGACTGAATATGAAGAAAAATCCCAAATTTCATGTCACTGGAATATAAATTGAATCGTTTTTTTTGCGAGGACACTTGATCTCACATTTGAGAGGTTTTTCAAAAGCTTTCACTATTGAGAGCTTTAGATACAGATGGCAAAATTTCCATATATACCCTATATGTAGGGAAAATAATTATTTGATCCCCTGCAGATTTTGTAAGTTTGCCCACTTACAAAGAAATGAAGGGTCTATCATTTTTTATCATAGGTGTATTTTTTTTTTTTTTTTTTTAAACATTACTTCTTTATTCAACATTTTCTTTTTTACCAGTGTTACAATATCCATACATACAGCAATTTTAACACTAATTTTACAAAGTATATGTTTTTAAATTCTAATTTCTTATTTCCATCGATTCCCAGCAGTGACTATATACCACAAGTAGAATTACCTGCACAAAACCATTCATAACAAAACAAAGAGCCAGAAAAAACAAATAAGAAAACAAGAAGGGGAAGAAAAGAAAAAATACATAAATAAATAAAACAAGCCCCCTCCCTCTCCCTCTCCTCCTCCACCTCCTCCTCCCACACTGCTCAACACTTCCCATACAGCCTATACTTTTCCTATCTACTCTCTCTTCTTACATTCTTTACTATTATATTTGGAATCCAAGAGAATGAGGCCAGACCTGGTGTTATTAACCAGGGACTCCACAACTTAGCTAATATATCCATTGTAGCCCTTTTCTGATAAACCTGTCGCTCCATTAATATTGCCTCATTTACCTGGGAGCGCCATTCCTCAAATACTGGTACACTGGAAGACATCCATTTTCTAGCTATTAGTTTACGGGCTATAAATAATAGTCTACCAATTGAAATTGACATTTCCCTTGGGTATAACTCTTCATTAAGATAACCCAGTAAACATATTTTGGGGTCTAATTCTATCTGGCTGTTATAAGCCCCATCATAGGTGTATTTTAAATGATAGAGACAGAATATCAACCAAACATTGAGAAAAAGCATGATGCAAATGTGTAAATTGAGTTGCAGTTCAGTGAGGAAAATAAGTATTTGATCTCCTACCAACCAACAATAATTCTGGCTCCCACAGACTGGCTACAGTATGTGCTCATGTGGTACACAGATTAGTCCTGTCAATTTAGAAAGTTGCTCCTAACGACAACTTGTTATATGTATAAAAGACACCTGTCCACAGAATCTCTTTGTTTTATTTAAACATCACCATCCTGTGCAAGACCAAAGAGGTGTCAAAGGACGTCGGGGACAACATGGTAGACCTGCACAAGGCTGGAATGGGCTACAAGACCATCAGCAAGAAGTTTTGGTAACAAGGAGACAACTTTTGGCACGTTTATTTGCAAATGGAGGAAATACAAACTAACCATCAATCGCCCTCGGTCTGGGGCTCCATGCAAGATATAAGGGTGATCATGAGAAAAGTGAGGGATCAGCCCAGAATTATACAGGAGTAGCTTGTGAATAATCTCAAGGCAGTTGGGACCACAGTCACCAAACAATCCTTTGGTAACACAATGCACCGTCATGGATTGAAATCCTGCAGCGCCCGCAAGGTCCCCCTCCTCAAGAAATCACATGTACAGGCCCATCTGATGTTTGCCAGTGAACATCTAAATGATTCAGAGAAGGTTTGGGAGAAAGTGCTGTGGTTAGATAAGACCAAAATTGAGCTCTTTGGCACTCGACTCCCCATGTTTGGAGGAATAAAACTGAATAAATGACCCTAAGAACACCATTCCTACAGTCAAGTCAAGCAGGTGGAAACATTATGCTTTGGGGCTGTTTCTATGCTAAAGGTAAAGGCTGACTTTGCCACATTAGGAGCCATTGGACAGACCATGTATAGTAAAATCTTGAATGAGAACCCTCCCTCAGCCAGAACACTGAAGATGGGCCATGGATGGGTCTTTCAGTATGACAACGACCTAAAACATACCACCAAGGCAACAAAGGAGTGGCTCAAGAAGAAGCACATTAAGGTCATGGAGTGGCCTAGCCAGTCTCCAGGCCCTAATCCTATAGAAAATTTATGGAAGGAGCTGAAACTTAGTTGAGTTGCCAATGTAAACCCACTCTCATCCTTTCTAAACTACTGCCATAGTGGTTATCTATAAGGATATACATGCCTCCTGCATGTATCCTTACCTGTCAAATGTCTCCTTTCTGTCTGTTATGAGACCAAAAAAACTGCAGATTCTGTGGGTGGGTCTGTTGTCCGGAGTTCGGTGGGTGGAGTCGTGATGTCAGTAGACTCCCCACCCACCTCTACCCTCTCCTTGTCAACGTGTTTTTTCTCCTGTGTATTTCTTGCACTGAACTTCTGCTGAGATCTTTAACATCCAGTCAAAACCCAGAAGAGTCCCCACATGACTTCAGCATGCCCAATCATGCTGAGGTGTGGAGCAGCCGATCCTGGAAGAGCTGGGGAAGAAAGGAGGAGGGGATCTGAAGTACACAGAATGCCTCTCTCAGGCTAGTGCATGAGATATGTAAATCACCTGTCACTCACAGCAAGGGGGGGGAACTGACTCCTATTTCTCCTGTGTGTCAGTTTTTATCTCACTGAAAAAAGATAAGAGGACTGCTCAGAGATGGATTAACTCTTCGTGGCAAGACTGGGCACAGATGACATGAAATCCTATACTGTACAAAGTGCAAGCCTTAATTTAAAAAAAATATGTTTTACAGAAGATCTGTAAAGAAGAGTTGACCAAAATTTTATTATGTAATCCTGGCCACTTTGTTGTCAAACAAAAAACATGGGAAGTCCAGCACTGACATGTGAGACATGTATGTAATGCCAAAAAAAAACAGTAACAGCTCTCCAGAATAGCCTCAACACACACTGACAATATGGCTGATGTAAGTAAGCCTATGCTATTATGGAAGGGGGCTGGGTTATGCATTCTTTCAGATTATTTATCTCCTGACCAGGGGCAAAGGCTATGCACTGCACCTCATCCCAGGTGACAGTAGACGGTCCTTACTCATGTACAAAAAGATAGAATCACACCTAACCGCTGAGGTGTAGTGAGGTGGGCATGCACATTTTTTCGAATGTTAATGTGTGATCCATTAGGCAGCAAACTCAAAATGGCACGCACCTCGGAAACCCAGAAATCGGACCTGCACCTTTTTAGACAGCACACTGCAATGCACATTAGTACGCAGCTGCACCTCCATCCACAAGGTGCATTGGGGTGCCATTCGTCACTACTTGCAATATGATGTCCTTCAGAATGAAGGGCACAACATCACTCAATCACAAGTAGCGTGCGGTGCCTCACATTGCAGTAACGCATACGGGAACGTTCCCACAATGCAGTAATGTGAACAGGGTCTTAATGACCTATGAGCACCATTCTGTGCAGGTGCACTTTGAACCCAGGCTGGTATGCTGACGCGCCCCCAAACTGAGTGTCCGTGATGGCCTGGGCTCCTATGAAGTGGGTTAAATGTTACTTGGTGTCATTAAACTTGGAAGAGATGCAGCATCTAGCTGAGGAACAGAGAGGGTCTGCAGAGGACAGCACTGGATTGAAAGTGAGTACTGCAGTGAAATCTGTCTTTTTTATTTTAAATAGGTTTGGATATTTTTTAGAGAGGGGCTTTAAAAAGCAAAAGCAAATGCTCTCCTTTTTTAGGTATTTTCAGCCTTCCTATGTAGTTTGGCTCTCGGCAATGTAATTTCCCCCAATGTATGTGCCAAGAGTATCATGGGGCAATCTTGTGCAGTTTACATTTGGTTATGTATCCATTTGCAGTAATGTCCTGACCACACAAAAACAGATTCATGTTGGTCTTAAAAACATATTTCAATAAACATGCTGGATGTTTCTTGTGTACGTTGATCCTTGAAATGGTAGTAAAGTCTGTATTTCGATTTTGTATTTTAACCTACAGGTATGCTTATAATAAAGCTTACAGTGCATTGAAAAAGTATTCATACCCCTTGAAATTTTCCACATTTTGTCATGTTACAACCAAAAAGTAAATGTATTTTATAGACCAACACAAAGTGGCACATAATTGTGAAGTGGAAAGAAAATGATAAATAGTTTTCCAAATACAAATAAATATCTGAAAAGTGTGGTGTGCATTTGTATTTAACCCCCTTTACTCTGATACCCCTAACTAAAATCTAGTGGAACCAATTGCCTTCAGAAGTCACCTAATTAGTAAATAGAGTCCACTTGTGTTTAATTTAATCTAAATCCAGCTGTTCCTTGAAGCCCTCAGAGGTTTGTTAGAGAACCTTGGTGAACAAACAGCATCATGAAGGCCAGGGAACACACCAGACAGGTCAGGGATAAAGTTGTGGAGAAGTTTAAAGCAGGGTTAGGTTTTAAGAAAATATCCCAAGCTTTGAACATCTCACGGAGCACTGGTCAATCCTACATCTGAAAATGGAAAGAGTATGGCACAACTGCAAACCTACCAAGACATGGCCATCCACCTAAACTGACAGGCCGGGCAAGGAGAGCATTAATCAGAGAAGCAGCCAAGAGGCCCATGGTAACTCTGGAGGAGTGGCAGAGATCCACAGCTCAGGTGGGAGAATCTGTCCACAGGACAACTATTAGTTGTGCATTCCACAAATCTGTCCTTTATGGAAGAGTGACAAGAAGAAAGTCATTATTGAAAGAAAGCCATAAGAAGTCCCGTTTGCAGTTTGCGAGAAGCCATTTGGGGCACACAGCAAACATGTGGAAGAAGGTGCTCTGGTCGGATGAGACCAAAATTTAACTTTTCGGCCAAAAAAAAAAAGAAGCTATGTGTGGCGGAAAACTAACACTGCACATCACCCTGAACACACATTCCCCACCGTGAAACATGGTGATGGCAGCATCATGTTGTGGGGATGCTTTTCTTCAGCAGCGACAGGGAAGCTGGTCAGAGTTGATGGGAAGATGGATGGAGCTAAATACAGGGCAATCTTAGAAGAAAACCTTTTAGAGTCTGCAAAAGGCTTGAGACTGGGGAGGAGGTCACCTTCCAGCAGGACAACGACCCTAAACATACAGCCAGAGCTACAATGGAATGGTTTAGATCAAAGCTTATTCATGTGTTAGAATGGCCCAGTCAAAGTCCAGACCTAAATCCAATTGAGAATCTGTGGCAAGACTTGAAAGATGCTGTTCATAGACGCTCTCCATCCAATCTGACAGAGCTTGAGCTATTTTGCAAATAGGAATGGGCAAAAATTTCACTCACTAGATGTGCAAAGCTGGTAGAGACATCCCCAAAAATACTTGCAGCTGTAATTGCAGTGAAAGGTGGTTCTACAAAATATTGACTCAGGGGGGCTGAATACAAATGCACGCCATGCTTTTCACATATTTATTTGTAAAAAAAATGAAAAGCATTTTATCATTTTCCTTCCACTTCACAATTATGTGCCACTTTGTGTTGGTCTATCACATAAAATCCCATTAAAAAGGGGTATGAATTCTTTTTCAGGGCACTGTACCTGTAGGTTAAATGAATATCTCCTAAAAGTGCACTGTTTAGGAGATATTCTAGGGAGCCAGCAGCCGGTGACGTCACCGGCGCATGCACCCTGAAGGAATGGCATACCCGTGCAATGTCATTGTGGCTCGGCCATTCAAGCGGACGCAGCCCACGAACTGGGAAGGAAGACCGGGTGAAGATGGAAGCCTCAGTAGCAGTGACAGCCCACCACTGGGGGACTTCGCTTCAAGGTAAGAAAAGGGAATATACACGGGCAGCATGTCAGGAGGCGGCTGGTTCAAAATTATGTCCGACATTTGGTCCATGTGTACGTCGGTCTGTCTGACAGAAGCTGGCCATTCGGCCAGTTTCTGTCGTACGTGCATGTTGGCAAACCAGCAGCCAACCGACTCCCGATTAGCAATCTCAGCCAATGGCTGAAAGCTTTGATCGGAGTGTTCTGGCAGGGGGGCCGTCCCCGTCAGAACACAACAGCTCAGCGGGGGGAGATTGGTGAACTAACCTCGCATGGTTAGTACGGCGGCTGCGACCAGAGCTGTCAGTTTTTTTCGCCCAACTCGCTGGGTTGCACGAAAAAAAACCTGTTATGCCCTGTACACATGGTCGGATTTTCCGACAACAAATGTTCGATGGGAGAAATTCCGACCATGTGTAGGCTCCATCAGACGTTTTTTGTCGGAATTTCCGACAACAAAAATTTGAGAGCTGGATCTCAAATTTTCCGACAACAAAATCCGTTGTCGGAAAATCGTGTATACACAATTCTGATGCACAAAATTACATGCATGCTCGGAATCAAGCAGAAGAGCCGCACTGGCTATTGAACTTCATTTTTACTCGTCGTACGTGTTGTACATCACTGCGTTCTTGACGTTTGGAATTTCCGATAACATTTGTGCTACCGTGTGTATGCAAGACAAGCTTGAGCCAACATCCATCGGATAAAAAATCCTAGGATTTCGTTGACGGAATGTTCGATCGTGTGTTCGCAGGATTGGTGTGTACCCGGCTTTAGGAAAGGGATGTTCGGCCATTAGGATAACATCCGAAAAAAAAGTATTCCTTTATTGAAAAGACATGTACAGCGCTGTAAAAACAGCCTACGCGTTTCAGACGTTAGTCCTTACAGCATTGTACATGTCTTTTCAATAAAGGAATACTATTTTTTGGATGTTATCCTAAGTGCCGACGATCCCTTTCCTTATTCTGGTATGTTTGAGGTGTGGGCACCCTCGAGGTCTGAGCACCAGGTGGAGCTGTTATGTGGGTTCAGGTTATAGCACTTACACACCTGTTTTCCCTTTTGTTTCAAGGTAAGTCTTTTATAATGTGCTGGTATGCAATGCATTTTACCACATTATGCATGTTTTCTTTTTTTTAAGATTTATTACCGCTCCAAAAAAAATTGGAAAAGCACTGAAATGCGTAAGAAAAACCGCATACCGACAGCTGTGGTGTATATCTATCCTTACTAAGATCATGAATTACATTCTTCTGCATTCCCGCTGACAATGCCTCTACCCTTTCCTCGGTTTTACAACCAGCCATTTTGTTTTGCGAAAAATCAAGCTTTTTCATAAAAAGGCAAATCCATTGCACATCCCCTTTTAGAATACGTGTACTTCATTCCTTCTGTCTCTGCCTCCATTACTGAACTTGGAAGCAATTAGCAGCATTGCACAATTAGGTGCAATAACATGAAAAAAAAACCACAGTTTGGCGTAAATTTTAGTGACGCTAATTATACCCCCCCCTTCCCATTTTAGTACAGAGTAATTTACAGCACTCTTTGTTTTATCCACTTCGTGAAAAAACAGTCAACGGACTTCATGAAAATTCCTGATGGCTGATCGCGCACACTCCCAGATAAAATATGGGTCAGTTCGTCAACTGAGAACAACCGATTGACACTGTCTATTGTTCTGGATCATTCCCCCTCGTTGTCTTCCATGAAGCAGAGGGCAGCAGCTGCCGACATGATGCAAAATGAAATTTTCATTCACTGGCCTGTTTTTTTTTTTCCCTGTGTTTTATCCACTACAGATGTTCTGCTCTTCAAGCCATACGGGATGAAAGTGAGGGAGTAAAATACAACATTAAAAAAAAAAAAAAAAAGAGCAAACTGTAAAAAAAAGCATACAATGGACAAACATTACAGTACATTTTTCTTGTACATGGCACTTTTTTTTTTTTTTACAGTTTGCCAAAAATGATCTTTCCCAGGGACAATAGCCATGCTGGATTAGAATTAAATCAAACATTTTCCCTGCAACAGATAAATATTTCACATCGACCAAAAAGAAAGATGCAGTATTTTGAATAGCATTACACACAGTTACAGTGCTCTTATTTCTTCACTGTTTCAATTTAAAAAAAAAATTAAATAACATGTAAAAAAAAAAGTATAGTACATAACTTTATTTCAATTAAATGTAACGTGTAAAATTTAAAATGTTTGAAATTTACAACATAAAAGGAAAATAGTCGGGTTAACCATGGACTTGCTAACCTAACATTTCCCCAAATATTTTACACTTACACATCCCATTTTCTGACTAACATTAGACACCAGTCAAATTCTTCCTTTTTTTTAATTGAATGCAATATTTAAAAAAAAAAAAAAAAAAGTTTAAAATAAAAAGAAAAGGGTCAAGTTAAAAGGCGCAAATGTGCCTAGTATCTGCATTGATTTCATTTGATCCTAACGTTTCCACAAATATATTACACTGGCTAAAAAATAAATATATTGCATACATGTATGTAAATATACATATTTTCCAGTTTTAAATTAATGTAAAATTTAAATAGAGAATTGTAACAAAAAAAAAAAAAAGAAAGGTCAGTTTAAAGGGCACAGGTTTGCCAATCCAACATGCACACAAAGACACGTTATTTGTAATGAATTAATTACTGTCAAAATGTTAAGATGTTTTTTTTTTTTTCTGTTTTCTTTTTATTCTTTTTAATATTTATTTTTAAAGCCTAATTAAAAAAAAAATATATATATATATATATATATATATATATATATATATATATATATATATATATATATATATACACACATAAACACAAACATATGTGTGTGCTTGCCGGCCATGTGTTCACATACCCTCCCTAAGAGGCTCTCAAGCGAGCAGTAAGAGAGGTTACACGTATTTATCTGCACAACTGCTGAACAATTTAGTCTGACAGGCTGAGCACCGCACACCAATCCTCTTTGTGCAGAAGACTCAAATGCTAAAAATAAATAAATAAATAAATCTTTTTTTTTTTTTTTTTTTTAAATGCGCAAATATTTGCTGGGCTACATTCAAGCATGTCTGTGTTCTCTGTGTGTGTGTGTGTGTGTTGGTGTGTCTTCCTGAAAGCTCACTTATGAGAGTGTTGAGCATCTGCCTCCTCCTTCCTGATTGGTGGATCCATTCTGTGTCTATGACAAGAGCGTGGAGAAGGGTTTTTGGCTCTGAGCCATCTCTGCCTTAAAATGGACGTTTGGAAAAAAGAATGAGAGCAGGATGATGATGAGAAATGTCCAGCCAGGCTTGTACGCAACGAACCAAGCCTGTTCTTGGCAAATTTTATTTAAAAAAAAAACGTAGGAAATTGCAGATTTATTTTTGGTGGAAGGGCTGTCTATTACAGCGATAGGGCGGATAGGACAGAAATATTTGTGTTGTCTGAATCGACAGCCTTAAAGGCACACTCCATTCAAAATTGTAAATAAAGTGGGTGTAAAACCTAACATAATATTAAGTTTAATTAATTATTGTATATCATGCACAACTGTAATTTTTTTTTTTTAATGAATATTATTTTCACCTGTTTAATTCTTTTGCTACAAGTTGGTGTTGCTTTATTTAGTTTATTAAAGGATTGTGTATCATACTCAATTGTAAGTTTGTTTTTTTATTTTAATGAATATTATCTTCACCTGTTTAAATCCTTTGTTACAAGTTGGTGTTGCTTTATTTAGTATACTAAATTATTGTGTATCATACACAGTTGTATTTTTTTTTTTTTTTATGAAATATTATTTTCACCTGTTTAAAGTGGTTGTAAACCTATTTACACCACTTTTACCCACAGGTAAGCCTATAATAAGGCTTACCTGTAGGTACTGGAAATATCTCCTAGACCTGCACAGTTTAGGAGATATTTACCATATACGTTTGCGTCGATTTAGTTACATAGTTAGTAAGGTTGAATAACCTTAAATAACCTAAATTTAAACCAGTCCATCCAGTTCAACCTGAGTATCATCAGTCCCTACCCTCAAGAAGCCCACAATCCAAGGTCCCCAACTTACATTCATATACTAGGGCCATTTTTTTTTTAATTTTTTTTTTTTGGACAGAAGCCATTAACCTACCAGCATGTCTTGGAGTGTGGGAGTAAACCGGAGTACCCGGAGGAAACCCGCGCAGACACAGTGAGAACATGCAAACTCCAGGCAGGTAGTGTCGTGCTTGGGATTTGAACCGGCAGCTCCCACATGCATGCGTGGGAATGAAGTCAAGTGACTCCGGCCAGTCACAGAGCCAGAGTCTGCGGCCCCGAAAGAAGGAGGGGTGAAGATGGATGCGGCCACCAGCGGAGACATCGGGGACATCGCGGGCTTCATTTGCAGGTAAGTGGTACATAACGGGCTAGTATGCGATGCATACTAGCCCATTATGCTTTTACTTTGCAGGGAACAAAAGAGGAAGAAAAACTCATCAGGGTTAACTTACTATTAAAATCCTTTGTTACTACTTGGTGCTGTTTTATTTAGTTTACTAAATTATTGTGTATCATACACAATTATATATTTTGTTTTAAAACAAAATATTATTTTCACATTTTTTCTTTGTTACAAATCTGTTAAAAATCCCTGCAGCCACTTCCTGTTTACATGTACTCCATTCATGGCTGCATCGTATTTTTTGGGACAGGTTTCCTGGTGACAACTGTGGATCTTGCCTACGTAATGTGTGTTGTAACGACCACTTGTAGCCTCCTTTTAAAAAGCCCATATGGCAGAGTGATAATGCAGCATTAAACTAGACTAGACCCTAAACATTTCACTTTATTATTATTATACAGGATTTCTATAGCGCCAACAGTTTACGCAGTGCTTTACAAATAAAAAGGGGGACTGTACAATTACAATATAGTTTAACATAAAAGGAATAGGAGGGCCCTGCTTGTGGAGCTTACAATCTAAAGGGAGGGGGAGGTGGTACAACCTGTAATGGTGGCAGGGAATGATCTGATGGGTGGGACTTAAGTATAGTTCTTAGGTAGCAGTGGGGTAGGCTTCCCTGAATAAGTGAGTTTTCAAGGATCGCCTAAAGGCGGAAAGGGTAGGAGCTGACTGGACCTACTGGGGTAGGGAGTTCCAGAGGATGGGAGAGGCTCTGGAGAAGTCCTGTAGGCGAGCATGAGAGGAGGTAACAAGGGAGCTAGAGAGCAGGAGGTCCTGGGAGGAGCGGAGAGGAAGATTCGGGTGATATCTGCAGATGAGGTTAGTGATGTAGCTGGGGGCGATGTTGCGAATGGCCTTGTATGTTGTGGTTAGTATTTTGAATTTTATACGGTGGGGTCGGGGAAGCCAGTGGAGAGATTGGCATAGAGGGGCAGCAGCCTTGGATTGGTTAGTAAGGTGTATTAGTCTGGCAGCAGCACTCATAATAGACTGTAGGGGGGATAGCCTGTGTAAAGGTAGGCCAGTGAGGAGGGAGTTGCAGTAGTCAAGGCAGGAAATAACCAAGGAATGAATAAGTTGTTTTGTGGTGTCATTAGTTAGGAAGGAGCAAATTCTGGAGATGTTGTGGAAGTTAAGGCAGCAAGATTTAGCCAGTGATTAGATGTGGGGGCTGAAGAAGGGGTCAGAGTCTAGGATTACACCCAGCACCCTGGCATGTGTGGAGGGACCAATGGTTGTGCCAGTGCTCTTAATGGTAAAGTCACGGGGAGGGGATCGGAGAGGAGGAAATATTACAAGCTCAGTTTTAGAGAGATTGAGTTTGAGCAAGTGGTGTGACATCCATACTGATATGTCGCTCAATAGGTTTGTGATGTGTAAGGAGATTGAAGTGGTGAGTTGAGGAGATGAAAGAAAGATCTTCAGCATAGAGGTGGTATTTGAAGCCATGGGAAGTTATCAACTGGCCCAGGGAAGAGGTAAAGAGAGAGAATAGAAGGGGCCCAAGGACAGAGCCTTGGGGTACCCCAACAGAAAGTGGAGGAGGAGCGGAGGAGGTGTTGTTGTATGTGACACTGAAAGTGTGCTGAGATAGGTAGAAGGAGAACCAGGAAACAGCAGATTCACGGATGCCAAGGAAGTGGAGTTTATTGAGGAGGAGTGCGTGGTGAACTGTATCAAAGGCAGCAGAAAGGTCTAATGCCCTTTACACACGACGGGTTTCCGACGGACAGCTCAAGCTGTCTTGCATACACATGGTCACACCAAATTCCGACCGTCCAGAATGCGGTGACATACGACGGGACTAGAAAACGGAAGTTTAATAGCCAGTAACCAATAGCTTCCGTCTCGTACTTACTTCAGAGCATGTGTCATTTTTGGTGCGTCGGAACAGCATACAGGCGAGCGTTTTTTCCGATAGTAATTTGTTCCGTCGGAAAAATATAGAACATGTTCTCTATCTAAGACCGTCTGAATTTTCGACAGAAAAAGTCCGATGGGGCATACACACGGTCGGAATATGAAAAGCTCCCATCGGACTCTTTCTGTCGGAAGTTCCACTCCTGTGTACGCGGCATAAGGGTATGAGTATGGAGTAGTGGCCATTGTTTTTGGCAGTTGGAAGGTCGTTGGTGAGTTTTAGTAGGGAAGTTTCAGTGGAATGTTGTAGGCGGAAGCCGGACTGTAGGGGATCGAGAAGGTTGTCAGTGAGGTAGCAACTCATGCCGTTGTGGACAAGGCGTTCAAGATTCTTGGAGGCAAACAGGAACAGGGAAATGGGTCTTAAGGTATTCAAACAGGTGGGGTCCAGTGAGGGTTTTTTAAGTATGGGGGTAACCAGTGCATGTTTGAGTGGAGAGGGAAAGGTGCCGATAGAGAGGGAGAGGTTGAAGATGTGGGTTAGAGAGTTGAGGATAGAGCAGGAAGGTGGTCACAGTAGTTGTGAGGGGGCAAGGTCCAGGGGACAGGTGGTGAGATGGGCTGTGGAAAGGAGTTTGGCAACTTCCTCAGTGCTAACAGGGTGTAAGGAGTAAAGTGTTGACGGGTGATGTTGGACTTGGTGTGTTGGTTGGTGGAGGAAGCTGGATGCTGGATATTTCATCACGAATTGTGTTGATTTTGTTTTTGAAGTGATTGGTAATCTCCTGGGCAGTAAGCAAGTTGGTGGGTGGAGGCAGTGGGAGGTGAAGTAAGGAATTAAGCGTAGAAAAGAGTTGATGAGGTTTGGATGAGAGGGTTTTGATGAGAGTGGTGAAGAAGGTTCGTTTAGCAAAGTGGAGGCAGGAGTTGTATTTGAGAAGGGCAGATTTGTAGAGGGTAAAGTCTTGTAGGATAATAAAAATAAATAAAATGCGCTAACTGTGTGAGAATATACACATAAATGTGAATGCATATGGGTGGTAGTGAAAACCACAATCTACTGAGAGGAAAATGAATGACTCAATGAGTGGTGAAAAAATATCCGTGCCAATCATAAAAACTCAAATAAAAAGAAAAAAGTGTACATGTGAAGTACAACAATAATAATAACGTGAAAACATGATAATCAAACAGACTCAGTCCATAAGTTCAAACATAAAACGTTCATCAGTGAAAAAATGCTTCCATCCACTATACAGCTTAGCAGCAACCAATCTCCCTATGAGTGGATCGACAAAGGAGATAACATAGGGCAATCGTGACGGCTTACAACGTAGCCATGCCCTACATGTTTCGTCATTAGTAGACGTCTTCAAAGGGGTACGTCTTGTAGGGACTTTAGTTTTACGTCAGACTCGCTCAAGAGCACAGCTGCCTTTATTGAGACTTCTGGTGTTATCTGTTTTCCAGGGTTGTAGCAGATGAGGCCTGGTTCTGGGTGTAAAAAGAAGAGCAAGTGCGTCCAGGGAGGATGACAGTATGTTGTTGTAGACAGAAGTGGCCAGGTCTGGGCAGGACAGGGGTGTGATTTTATCTTAAAGGCAATCGGTAGCAGAATGAAGAAGGGAGGGGTTGAGGTGGTGAAGGTTCCTGCAGGTAACTGTTTGCAGGTTGGCGGCATGGGAGGTAGGAGACAGGGAGAGTGTGAAACTGATGAGGTTTTGATCGGAGAGAGTAGAGGGTGTTAGAGAGGTTGCAGCGTGTGCAGAGGTAGGAGAAAACAAGGTCAGGAGTGTTTGCATTTTATAAAGCAATGAGTATCGTAAATATGTGCAATGTTATCTTTTTTTTTTATAGAAAACACTGTTTTAACTAGGGATGCACCAATACCATTTTTTTTAACACCAAGTATGAGTACCAATACTTTTTTTTTAAGTACTCGCCGATACCAATTACGATACCTATTGCCTAGGAAGAATAGGCAGAGGGGTGGTTTGGGAGGTGGGGGGGAGTAGGGGGGTGAGGGCAGGGGACAGGGTGGGGGGGAGTAGGGGGGTAGTGAGGACAGGGTGGGGGGTAAGGGGGTAAGTGAGGACAGGGAGGGGGGGTGAAGTAGGGGGTAAGTGAGGGCAGGGTTGGGGGGGAGCAGGGGGTAAGTGAGGGCAGTGTGGGGGGGAGTTAGGGGGGTAAGTGAGCGCAGGGTAGTTGAGGGTGGGATAGGGGTTAAGGGCTGGAGTGGTTGGGATGCAACTTCTCATGCAGGTGGATCCTCTGGAGCTGGAAGCCTGGAACCAGTTGAGCACTGCTGATACATCTGGTACTGTCCCTTCCTCCTGGGCAACTGGGGCTAGGGGGGAACTCAGTGGGGGGCCGGAGGTAGAGCAGGCGTGGACTCCAAAATTCTGTGTACCAATCAGCTAATCCCCCACTGTGCAGCTATTTAAAAAAAAAAACTTCTCCAGGTCCCCTGTGTTCAGTGGGTGCTGGGGGACAGAAAGCAGACTATTTAACCACTTTCATGTTTAGGCAGATTAATCCGCAGCAGCCTCCAGCCCCCCACTTAGTTCACAGAGCTGGGCCAGTAATAGAGGGCTGGAGGCTGGTGTGGTATGAGCGGTGGGGGTGGAGATTGGGCCAGAAGTGACATCTGGCGGGAGGGGAGGAGGAGGTAGGGAGGGGAATCCCACAGACAACTGAATTGTCATTGGTTGGATGTGGTGAACCCACTCTTTAACAACCAATAATTGGCGGCATTCTTTTCTTTACATTTCAGCTGTTAGTGGGGAAATCCCACTGACAGCTGAAAGAACTGAGCCAGAAGGTATCAGTTTCGGGTATCGAAGCATTTGCATGAGTACTGATACCTGTGCAAATGCTTAGTATCAGCACTGATACTGGTATCGGTGCAACCCTAGTTTTTACCTTGTGTTGCATTTAATAGGATTCTAAAGGTAAAAATTAGAAAAAAATAACAAACAAAATAAACTTACCTGCTCTGTGCATTGGTTTTAGAGAAGCAGCCTTGATCCTCCTCTTCTCCGGTCACCCACTGGCACACCTGGCTTCTCCCCCCCCCTGCTTTATTTGGGGGCACTCATGCAAGACTCTATGTGTTTATTGACACACAGAGCATGACCCTGCCCCGTCCCCGCTCCCTCCTCGTTGGCCATGATTCACAGTTTTTCACCTTAATGCATAGAATCCATTAAGGTAAAAAACCTCATACCTTTAGAACCATTTTAAGTGCTTGATAATCTCCTATAGCCTCCTTGCAGCTGCGTTTTGTCTACATGCAGGGCAGACATCCTGATGGCCATAACAGTTGAACTTGCCTGTGTTAATGAATTTCGGCATGACTGCTTATGGTCTCCATTGGTTGTGTATGTGATAGAGTGACAAGGCAGAAGAGCAATTAGAAGCCAGAGACAGAGTGTTGTCAACCAAGAACAAGAACTGCTTGACCTGTCAGAATTTCCAAGCATTTTTTAATGAAAGCTATAGATAAAAAATTAAAATGTGGAGAAATGTCATATGTTAAAGCGGTAGTAAACCACTGTTTTTTTTTTTTTTTTAATCCTGCAAGGCAGTGACATAATGTGCTAGTATGCATTGCAACCTAAAACCTTAAAACAAAGCCCTCCAGCAATGCGCTATCACCGCTGAAGGCGCTTTCATCTTCACTCGATCTTCCTTCCGGGTTTGTGGACTCAGGCTGTGTGAGTGGCCGGAGTCATGATAACGTCACCGCAGAGGACTCTGAAGGAATGGCACGGTATGCCGTTCCTTCAGAGCGCATGCGGAGGTGGTGTCACCAACTGCATCAAAAGTAAATATCTCCTAAACGGTGCAGGTTTAGGAGATATTTACTGTACCTATAGGTAAGCCTATAGGGCAGACGCGCTGACGTCATCGTTTCCATCCCACAGTGAACGGGTGTATGCAGGCCGGCCGGCTGATTGTTACTATACGCTGTTTTACTCGCTATTTTTAGTAAGTGCGCTACTTTTACCTTATTCAAATAAATTGTTTTAAACGGATTCACACTATGGAGGATATACTTTTTATTTCCCTGGGTTTTTATTGCTGAATATCTGATCCTTCTGTCGGTGGGTTCCGGGTGATCCTCCTTCCATGCCGAGGTCGATGTTGGTGTCCCCACGGAGTGGATTTCGAACATAAGCTCCATTAAAGCTTACCTCTGGTAAACAGATATTTTTACTGGTGGTGGATTTTGTTCACGAGATGTCTTTTCACTGAAGGTCTTCAATCACTATCGGTGGAAATTTTTTACAATATGGACTGTTGATATTTAAAGTCATTTTTAAAGTCACAGATTCTATGATCTTTGTCACATTTTTTTTACTTAGAATAAGTGCTTTACATTATTTTTCTGACATATTAAGTTATTTTATTTATATTCTATTCTATTCTATTTATATTGTGTTGTATTTTGGTTCACATATTCAATTAATAGGGGAATGCATCACAATTTTTGAGTTATTTTGTGTATCCAATATTTTTTAGCGCGGTTCTCTTAATTGCTTTACTTACTTGATTCTTTTACCTGAGGATTAGGACTGCAGCTTGGGGGGTGTAGGGAAGCGCGGTATTTTATTTATTTTTCTTACTATAGGCTTACCTATAGGTAAAAGTCATGCATGGGGGTTTACTCCCACTTAAAACACTTAATGACATTTTAGTGATTGGTTTTACAAAAGGAGAAAAATGTGTGCAAAAATTCAGTAAATGTAGCAAAATGTAATAAAAAACACATTCAAGCAGACCCTGCAGTCAAATTAACTGCCCCCTCCCCCTTTTTACAAATCATCTACTGTAAGTAGGTGAAAAATAAACCTATAAAAAACAAAAACCTAATTTTACTTTACCCCGTCTTCCGCATCACTAGGTGTAACATCATCCCCTTTGCAGGAAGATTCCTCAGGAATGCAGAGCAGGAAAAATCTTCAGCCCACTTCAAGAGCATCTTTTCGCGGGACTTTGCTGCTCTGTTTTCCCCAGCATCAAACCGGAAGGAGTGTGACTTTTATAACAGTTATATAACATTTAACATCTTAAAACACCACAATATAATTCCATCCTAAAGCCACTTTTTATTTTTTACCTCGATTTACTGAAGGAAAGCTAGAGAAGGAATGTTGTTTCCAACTTAAGAACATTTGCAGACTTTTGCCACTTTGTCATCGTGTTTTGTACAATCCATCACAGTCACATTTCCCATTTTGTGCATTATAAACAACTGGAAAGAGACTTGGAAAAAATAATGTAAGCGAGAGGCACAGGGCGAAGAGGAAAAATATAGGATTTATGACTTATTGTAAAATCCTTTTTTGGAGCACATTAAAGGACACGGAATTACGTTTTCGGGTACATTGGGTTATGCTACTGCCTCTTGGAGATTGGGCACTGGCAAATAAAGTTGTAAACATAACCCAATATAACACTTTCAACTTCCAAATAAAAGAATGGGAGGGACATGTGTCCCTTAGTATACTCCAAGAAAAGAATTTTATGGTAAACCAAAAATAATTTATTATCATTATTATTATACAGGATTTATATAGCGCCAACAGTTTACATAGCGCTTTACAACTTGAGGGTAGACAGTACAAATACAATACACTTTAATACAGTAGCAATCAGAGGGCCCTGCTCCTTAGAGCTTACAATCTAAGAGGGAAGGTCAAGAGATAAAAGAGGTAATAACTGTGGGTGATGTGCTGATTGAGAAGATAAATGTACAGTTGTTAGGTGGGGGCCAGATAGGCTTCTCTGAAGAGATAAGTTTTCAGGGATCGTCTGAAAGTGGATAAAGTAGGAGAAAATCGGACGGATTGGGGTAGAGCATTCCAGAGGATGGGAGAGGCTCTGGAGAAGTCCTAAAGGCGAGCATGGGATGAGGTGACAAGTGAGTTTGAGAGCAGGAGGTCTTGGGAGGAGCGAAGAGAACGATTAGGTTGGTATTTTGAGACTAGGTTAGAGATGTAGCTCCTGTAGATGTAGATCCTGTTTTCTTAATGATACATTAACCTCCCTGGCGGTATGATTATTTCAGATTTTTGATGCTGAAAGTGGTACATTATTTTGCTTGAGAATTTGGCGTTTTATATTGTAGGCCTGTAATTCTTCGGAATAACTCACTTAAATCTGTCCAAACAAGAGTCTAGTAGACATCCCGGGTATAATAAAGTTTGAAAAACGAAATCATAAATTATAATATAGTAAATAACTATAAATAATTATAACAAATAATAATAAAAATTATTCAATAGTGTAATCAAATCAAAAACACTGAAATTTGCTAAGTTGCAGAATTGTCACTGTCATTACTTTCAGTGTTTGATGACCAATTTCCCCACAAATCACTATCGCTCAATTCTGCAAGTGATTCTAATTTATTATCGCTGTTTTCTAGCTGGTCTAAAACCACTTTTGATGTAAAGGGACGGTTTTGGTTGCTATGGACAATCTCCAGTTTCCAGGCAGAAAGAACAGTATTTATAATATAAAACGGCATGCAGGGCACTAGACAAACCACTAGGGACAAAAGGGATGTGAAATAAATTGATACTGTATATGTATTGTGTTTTTTACTTTTTGAATTTGGCGCCGTTCTCCGTTCCCGTGCGTCGCAATGCTCGCACGGAATGGAGCTTGGCTCTGTGATAGATCTAGCGGAGGATGGCTCGTACACAGAGCGGGGAGGACATCGCAGGATCCTGGGGACAAGGTAAGTTTGCTGTACCTGGATCCTGCCATGTGATCCCGAGTGTGGCTCGGGGTTACCGCTTTTGTTGCAGAAAATCCACCCGGAGCCACACTCGGGAATACCGTCAGGGAGGTTAAGGGATGAAGTATTCAGGTACATTGGGACATCCAAAAGCAGTCCAACTGTAGGGTAGGCAATACAGCAATGAAAGGCCAGAATGACCAACAGGCTAACAGAGAAGGCTCAATGAACCGCTTGACAGAAGCAGGCATCAACTGAGGCCCGATCATTCACTTGGTGAAATTTAACAAACATGTGAACAAATGACTAGGTGGCAGCCTTCCATATCTAAGAAACAGATGCCTAATGTTGAAAAGGGATAACCAAATCTCCCAAAATCTAGATCAAAATCTCCAGAATAATGACTGAAAAACTATCTTCTTCCTATGACCAAGTCCCTTGAACCATGAGGGTATACAGAACTCCTCCCCAGCCCAATAGGCTAGCATCCATTGTGAGAACTTTCCAAATCATTGGAAAGAAAGATTTTCTGAATCCAGCACCAAACCTGTGGCCCACCATGCCAGGGCTAGCCTGGTCCTGATGGTCAGGTATATTGCATGATCCATAGACTGTATCCTCCTGACCTACGTAGCCAGAATGTGAAGTTGTAACAATTTGGAATGAAACTGGGCATATGGGTCTGCCTGGAAGGGCCATTATAAGACCCAAAACCCAATGCAAAAGTAGAGGGTTGGTTGGCTCCTCTACTGTAGAGTCCAAACATGGTAGCGGACAAGAAGGTTGTCTATATATTCCACTATGGGGATGCCCTGAGAAGGAAACAGAATATAACAGGACATAGCACCATGTTGAAGACCCGAGGTACAGCGGTCAGGCCACAGAGAGGGGCAAAAAATTGGTTTGATGTTTTATGTTGAGCACCCACAGCAAAATGCAGGTAACGTTGATGCACCAGGAATATGGGGACATGTAAGTAGGCATACTTGATGTCCACAAAGGCTAAAAGGTCTCCCAAATGGACGGAAACAAAGACTGACCTGGTGTATACCATACTGAATTTCTGTACCCATAAGAAAATTTTTGAGGACCTTTAGCTCTAGCATGTTGTAGTTCCCCCCTTTGGCTTTGACAGTGACAGTGAACAAGTTATGAAAAGAAAACTTGAAACCTCTCCTTTTGCATGGCAGTGTCTTGGAAGAAGAGTTGTGCCAAAGCAGAATGAAGGTACACCAGTCTTTGCAGAGGTATTGGCAGGCCAGCCAACGTGAATGAGGGTGGAGGTAGAGACCAAAGTTCCAGTTTCTATCCACTGAATACAGCATTCTGGATCCAAATGTCTGAAATGCCCTGGGACCAGATGGCCACAAAGGCCACCAGACATGTTCCAACTTTGCAAAGTTGGGGTGCTCCTCATTTCAAGGAGGACTTGTTCATCGACTTAGAGGAATTGAGTGTCTAGGACCTACGACAGAACAGGAGTTGCCAGCTTTGCCTTGGAGGCTTATGAGAAATTAAAAGGAATCTTTGTAGCCTCTGACGTAGATGGTTTACCAGTCTGAGGCATAGCCTTCTTTAGCTGGGGCAAAAGGATGCTCTTTCCCCAGTGGCTTTTCTGATAAATTTGTTCAGGGATCTGACAACGAAGAGCTCCCCTTCCAGGGACATACGAAAAAGGTGTTTCTTGCACTGATGCTCCGCAGACCAACATTTGAACCAAAAGGTCCTCTGCCTGTGTACTGAAAGGAAACTCATTCTGAATTATGAAGTGAAAAATATTCACAAATCCATCAATGCAGTAGAGTAGGGCTACAGGCCTGAGCTCCAGTTGTTGGTGGACAGAAGACTCTGTGAGGATAGACCTGGGATCCTGAGACTTGGACTCATGGTCTGGTAGACGGACATGGCCACAATGACAGGCTGTAGGACAGAGCCTGTGAGGGAATATTAGACCTTGGAAAGGACTTCAAGACTTTTACTCAGAGAATCTTGTCAGAGTGTTGTTTAAACATAAAATGGCCAAAATCCACTATGGGAAGGACCACTTTTTAAGAAGCCTCTCCTGAATGGGATATTGCTGAGCAAAATACTTAAGGACTTAAATATGTGCGTATTAAATATCTTTACAAAACTGGTTGGAACAGCCAGTGAGCAGGAAACGTTTTAAAGGCTTGTGACTTTTAAGAGCTCAGGCAAGTAATCTAAGGTGTAGCTGCCACAGGTCAAGGTCAAGTCACAGCCCTTAGGAGGGATGCAAACAAACTGACAAATGTGTTGTGGCACTCCACAGGAGTGTCTGTGACACAACTTAAAGTGTTAAACCACACAACATAACCCCTGAAGGGGGAGAGGGAATACAGAAGGGTGTTATGGATAATACAAATGGAGGAAAATGATGGTGACCATGTGGGCCATCAAGCCCATACTAGACAGACTTTACCCCTCTAGTGGGCATACCTCACTAGTTTACAGGGGCAGGAATGTACAGCATGAATGTGGACCTGTAATGCACTCTGCAGCTAACTCACATGTTGCACCTAGAGTGTCTAGAATACCGCATAATGCAGAGCCCAAGATTCTCCAAGATTATGCCAAATATCGGCTGATCCAGAAAGCTGCAAAATTAGCCCAATTGGCTTTGCAGCAAATGAAGAATCTATTTATGTCATAGTAGAAAAAAAAATACTGTATCTTGCAAAAAGGTAGAAAAGAAAGTAAGACGTAGCTGGCTTCCCCCAGAGGAGAGAAGATGTCTGTTCTCCTAGGACACTTGTAAAAATTGAGGCAGAATGGGAGTGGGAGGGGTCATGCTGGGCTGTCCTTACCGCTTTGTGTCCAATCACCTCAAGGCAGCAGCATATCCCAATGTACCTGGATATGTCATACTGTGTCCTTTAATGTGAGATTAAGAAATGATCTTTTTTATATACACAAATACACCTTTTATAACATTCAAGACCATATGTCTGTTCTTAAACAGGATCTAAACATGAACTGGATGTCATATACAGTGCCTTGCGAAAGTATTCGGCCCCCTTGAACTTTTCAACCTTTTGCCACATTTCAGGCTTCAAACATAAAGATATAAAATTTTTATTTTTTGTGAAGAATCACCAACAAGTGGGACACAATTGTGAAGTGGAACGAAATCTATTGGATTGTTGAAACTTTTTTAACTAATAAAAAAATGAAAAGTGGGGCGTGCAAAATTATTCGGCCCCCTTGCGTTAATACTTTGTAGAGCCACCTTTTGCTGCGATTACAGCTGCAAGTCGCTTGGGGTATGTCTCTATCAGTTTTGCACATCGAGAGACTGAAATTCTTGCCCATTCTTCCTTGCAAAACAGCTCGAGCTCAGTGAGGTTGGATGGAGAGCGTTTGTGAACAGCTGTTTTCAGCTCTTTCCACAGATTCTCGATTGGATTCAGGTCTTGACTTTGACTTGGCCATTCTAACACCTGGATACGTTTATTTGTGAACCATTCCTTTGTAGATTTTGCTGTATGTTTGGGATCATTGTCTTGTTGGAAGATAAATCTCCGTCCCAGTTTCAGGTCTTTTGCAGACTCCAACAGGTTTTCATCCAGAATGGTCCTGTATTTGGCTGCATCCATCTTCCCCTCAATTTTAACCATCTTCCCTGTCCCTGCTGAAGAAAAGCAGGCCCAAACCATGATGCTGCCACCACCATGTTTGACAGTGGGGATGGTGTGTTGAGGGTGACGAGCTGTGTTGCTTTTACGCCAAACATATCGTTTTGCATTGTGGCCAAAAAGTTCGATTTTGGTTTCATCAGACCAGAGCACCTTCTTCCACATGTTTGGTGTGTCTCCCAGGTGGCTTGTGGCAAACTTTAGACGAGACTTTTTATGGATATCTTTGAGAAATGGCTTTCTTCTTGCCACTCTTCCATAAAGGCCAGATTTGTGCAGTGTACGACTGATTGTTGTCCTATGGACAGACTCTCCCACCTCAGCTGTAGTTCTCTGCAGTTCATCCAGAGTGATCATGGGCCTCTTGGCTGCATCTCTGATCAGTCTTCTCCTTGTCTGAGCTGAAAGTTTAGAGGGACAGCCAGGTCTTGGTAGATTTGCAGTGGTCTGATACTCCTTCCATTTCAAAATGATCGCTTGCACAGTGCTCCTTGGGATGTTTAAAGCTTGGGAAATCTTTTTGTATCCAAATCCGGCTTTAAACTTCTCCACAACAGTATTACGGACCTGCCTGGTGTGTTCCTTGGTCTTCATGATGCTCTCTGCGCTTTCAACAGAACCCTGAGACTATCACAGAGCAGGTGCATTTATACAGAGACTTGATTACACACAGGTGGATTCTATTTATCACCATCAGTCCTTTAGGACAACATTGGATCATTCAGAGATCCTCGCTGAACTTCTGGAGTGAGTTTGCTGCACTGAAAGTAAAGGGGCCGAATAATTTTGCACGCACCACTTTTCAGTTTTTTATTTGCTAAAAAAGTTTAAAATATCCAATAGATTTCGTTCCACTTCACAATTGTGTCCCACTTGTTGGTGATTCTTCACAAAAAATTAAAATTTTATATCTTTATGTTTGAAGCCTGAAATGTGGCAAAAGGTTGAAAAGTTCAAGGGGGCCGAATACTTTTGCAAGGCACTGTAGTTTGCCAAAGTATGTGTCATAAACAATTGCCATGTCTTTTTTTGCTGTTTAAAAGGAATGACAATCCCTTTAAAATCTTACCCCACCCACCAGAGTGACTGCCACCTTAAAAAATACTTACCTTCAGCTCCACTAATAAGTTCCTGTGTGGCCCTGCCCCAGTGCTGCATAGTCTTTGGTGAAAAAAAGTCCAATTCCTCCTGCACACATAGCCTTTCCAGTGACTGGTCCTTACTTATGGGGACCCCCAGCCATATAGGGAAGTATGAGAATGAATGGAGCAAGCAGGCTGAATGCAAAAAAGGAGATGGATACCACCTGGACCTCTTTCTGAAAAGAGTGTAAGGCTCTAGGCATGGCCACACAGTGAAAAATTTGGAAGCTGAAGTTAAAGTGATTGTAATAGCTCGAATGTTCTTCCCTAAAATAAAAAAGGGGTTTATACTTACCTCCTCTGTCCAAGAATATTGCACCCTGTAGCCCTGTACTGCCTCTTCTGGGGTCCCCCGCCAGTGCTCTCCCTTCCACTTCTTCTAAGTGTACCACCGTAGCAGGCCACTTACTATTAGGGCACACATGCGGGCATGCTCCCAAGCTGGGCTGTGTGCGTCTGGAGGCACACACAGTGTGGCTCGGGCCCATCCCTCGCTCCCTCCTCACTGGATTTGATTGACAGCAGTAGGAGCCAGCAGCTCCCACTGCTATTAGTCTATCCTGTGAGACCAGTGCTGCTGCAGACAGGCACAGCCCTGGATCGAGAAAGGGCTCAGGTAAGGTATTGGGGGGGGGGGGGGGCTAGTGGAAGTTTTTTTTTTTTCTTTGCCTTAATGCAGATAATGCATCCATTTAAAAGTGCTGAAAATTACAGGTTCAATTTGGACATTTTAGTGATTGGGTTTGCATTTATCTTAAGAAACATCTGAAAGACTGTACAGACCATGTTGCCTTGTTCTTTTTCTGCCTGGCAGCTGTCTAAAATTCTTAAAGGAAAGCATGCTGTTAATTACACCCATCTCTCTCCTCCATGTGTTCTGTCTTTAATTGTGACCCTCTAACCCTCCTCTCTTTGCTTATCTGATTTGGATATTCTGGATATTCGTTAGACAATCTAATTATATGACTATGCCTCTTTCTGTGAGCCTTGCATGAAGGATTACCCCAGCTCGAAAGAAGAATCTGCTCTGTACTTTTACAGTGTATAAACCATCAGTGCAGAGGTTGCAGATCGTAACACAGTTACATCAAGTCTTTTGTTTGCGCTGCTGCTAAAACGTGGATTTTTATGTAAGGAAAGAATTCATATCCTTAATAAAGAAAAAGCAGGATTTATACTTCTGACTTGGTGCAACACGGCTTTTGAGGACTATTATAATACAAGACAGATGTCACCACTGATGGTATTCTAAAAAAAGAAAAACCATGACATTAATGATTTCTCTGATGTCTCCAGTCTTTTTAAAATAAATATTCTAAGAAAAATGTAGACAGCCACGAATGATCTTTTAAGAATGCGTGTGTGGTATTCCAGGTTAATATTCGTGATGATTCCAAACCTTGCCTACTGGGTGTCTCGGGCGATCTTCAAGTGGAATATGCATCTAAACAAGCAATAGTCAGGGCCCTCTTTCAGGCTTGTAAATTGATTTTTAGACATTGGAAATCCACCCTCGTGGAAGGAGTGGATTACTTAAATGGGTGATTCGCTACACCTTGAAAAATACATCTTCCAATATAGAGGGTGCCCAGACAAATATCATAAATTGTGGTTCCCCTGGCTGGATACAACTGGCTGGGCTATCCCCGGTTGATTTTTTTTCTCTGAAACAACTCTTATGCCCCGTACACACGGTCGGATTTTCCGATGGAAAATGTCCGATCGGAGCGTGTTGTCGGAAATTCCGACCGTGTGTGGGCTCCATCGGACATTTTCCATCGGATTTTCCGACACACAAAGCTTGAGAGCAGGATATAAAATTTTCCGACAACAAAATCCGTTGTCGGAAATTCCGATCGTGTGTACACAAATCCGATAGACAAAGTGCCACGCATGCTCAGAACAAATAAAGAGATGAAAGCTATTGGCCATTGCCCCGTTTATAGTCCCGACGTACGTGTTTTACGTCACTGCGTTCAGAGCGATCGGATTTTCCGACAACTTTGTGTGACCGTGTGTATGCAAGACAAGTTTGAGCCAACATCCGTCGGAAAAAATCCTAGGATTTTGTTGTCGGAATGTCCGAACAAAGTCCGACCGTGTGTACAGGGCATAACCCTGTGTATTTTGGTGTGGTTATATTGACTTGGGTTTCCATTACAGATTTATGCTGCTTCACCTACTATTATATGTTGTTATGACATTGTTGGAATATGGAACTGCTTTATGACTATGTATGTTATAATTTCTCTGGAACATGTCTCATGTTTTTGTTCTCAATAAAAACCTATTTAAAAAATAATAAAAATGTGTGTGTGGTTCTGATCCATTGACATCAGCATTTTCCAAATCAATGACCTGCTACAAGTATGCAGATCAGGGGATGGGGCTTCACTTCTGTGATTAAGTTACTCATGCCAAAAAGACAGCCTGGTAACTAGTTTGTTTCAGAAATTGTGCACAATGGCAGCCCACAAAAAACCTGTGACAGAACCTACCCACAACAACCCTGCCCCACCCTGTTGAAATGCCGATCTGATTAGGAGAAGCTTCCACCCTTTCTGATACTCAAAGCTTGCTCAGTGATTGGCCAATAAAAATGTGAGAGGGGAAGAATTCCAACTCAGATAGGAAGTGTTAGAACTTTGTCCAAACAGAACAGTCTTGCATTTTTTTTTAAGTCTAGGAACTGAAATGTGTAGGCATCTCTAGGTGCCAGGCTGTGATATTTTTCAAAAGATTTATTCTAGCTTGGGCTTGTCTACAAACCAAAGCTTTTCTTTCAATATATTTTTATTTAAAATGTTTCAATTTAACATGACATTTGTCTTGGAAATATTGCAGAATATAGAAACAAAGCAAATGATAGCGGAAGAGGTAGACATCACAAGTGTTCTCGAATAGGCAAATTATCAATGATGTGGAATATAGTTTTAGTACTGCCATGGGGCAGGAAAACCACTTTGTCATGATCCTCAGCGTGCAATGGTAGAGTGGTCTTCTATAACCTGGATATAAACAGACATACAAAGTTAAGGTGATTTATAACAGGGGCCATCATGCTTTCTAAACAAGGGGCCAGTTTACCGTTCTTCAGACTTTAGGGGTGCCAGGCTGTGGCCATTGGGAGTAGAAAAGGTCCCGATGTCAGCAGGAAAAAAATTGCCCAATTTTTGGTGTCAGTGTGAGGAATTGTGCCCCATCATTGGTGTCCTTGGGAGAATTCATGCCCCATTGTTGGTGTCATTGGGAAGAATTTTGCCCCATTGTTGGTATCAGTAGGAGGAATTTTGCCCCATCGTTGGTATCAGTGGAAGGAATTTTGCCCCATTGTTGGTTTCAGTGGGAGAAATGTTGCCCCACCGTTGGTATCAGTGGGAGGAATTTTGCCATCGTTAGCATCAGTGGGAGAAAGTTTGCTCCATCATTGGTATCAGTGGGAGAAATTTTGCCCCATCGTTGGTATCAGTGGGAGGAATTTTGCCCCATCGTTGGTATCAGTGGGAGGAATTGTGCTCCATTAGGCTGGAGCCTAATGCCTCATGAACACTGGACGTTTATACAGCTGCTGTTTTTGGCCTCAGACGTTTTCTTCTGCAGTCAAACTCCCCAGCATGTTATCCTATGTGTCAATGCACACATAGGCTGTTATCAGCAGTTTTTGGCATGGGCGTTTTCTAGCTGGGAAAAAACCCCCAGAACTAGTGGGTTTTGAGAGGAGTTTGTCAGCTGTAAAAATGCTCTAACTCTGAAAAACAGCTGAAAACAGCTTAAAAACGCCAAAAAAGTGGCTATTCAGGGTTTATCAGCGTTTTTGAGCCATAAGCTTTTATGAGAGTATAATTTTGCTTAAAAAAGCTGAAAAATGCTACAGCTAAAAAACGCCAAAAAAACGCTTACTGGCTTTTTTTTATAATGTCCAGTGTGCATGAGGCCTTATAGTTAAACAGCATGCTCATCCTAAATAAATAGTGAGTCATGGTTGAAACAGAAAAGCAGGGTGTTATTTATCCAAGGAATGCAAATTTGGTAAGCATCTTTGTCTTCTTGGGGTAAGGTAAGCTTTTCAAAGAATAGTTTGAGAAACTCTATTCTGTAACTGTGAGATAAAAAATAGCGCTGCGCTGTAATCAATAGACAATGTGGTAAAATAGTGCAAATGTGCAAAATAAAGTGACCAGGTGCAAAGTACCAAATACTCATAGAGTTGATGCCTGTAACTGATCAACAATAGGTGTCCTTCATTGCTGATAAAGGCAGCAGGTATGAAGTACGGAAAAGTATCACATACTGTCCTGATTCTTCTCAAATAGAAAACAATAATAATATCAAGCATCACAAAAGTTCATGTAAATGCTGTATAATGCAAAATCCTCTTTTCATACAATGTGAACAAGTGAAATAAAGCGCTGATATATCCGTGTTAGTCTTTTTTATATAAGGTGCAAGGTAAAAAGTGACTGTATATCTTCAGTGTCAAACAATCATGTAAAGTGCTGGTGACCACTCTCTTGAATGGAGTGAAAATAACTGGTGACTTCCTGTCTTCAGTGCAACGTAGTGTATGGGTGTCCCCTTACCTTACTGCTGTAAGGTAACAGCATATAAGTATATCTTTATGGGTGACCAATGTATTCCCCATGGATCTGGCAGCTTCCCAGTCTGGCGTCTCCGGATCTGCTGGTATGTGTCTGTGTCTGCATTCAGAATCCCCCTTTTTTGCCAAGTACGGCTCAGGCAGGAACCAGCCAACTTTCGGTCCCTGTGTGCAGCTGTCTGTTCAAAAGAAGTGGGTTTAACCACTTGCCCATCGGGCACCTTCACCCCCTTCCTGCCCAGGCCAATTTTCAGCTTTCAGCGCCGTCACACTTTCATTGACAATTGCGCGGTCATGCTACACTGTACCCATATGAAATTTTTAGAATTTTTTTCACACAAATAGAAATTTCTTTTGGTGGTATTTAATAACCACTGTGTTTTTGATTTTTTTTTTTCCCCAAACAAATGAAAAAAGACTGACAATTTTGAAAAAAAAAAACCCAAAAAATACTTTTCTTAGTTTCTGTTATTACATTTTGCAAACAGGTAATTTTTCTCCTTCACTGATGTGCGCTGTTGAAGCTGCACTGATTGGCAGTACTGATGAGCACTAATAATCAGGATGCCGATGATCAGTGCAGATGCCCCCTATCACACTATACGGATACCGGCCCTCTCCTCTCTTCACGCTGTGACAGCGGGAGGAAAGGAATGCCGATAACTGGCAAGTGTGTTTACATTGTGATTGGACACAGCTGATCACATGGTAAAGAGCCGCTAGTTGGCTCTTTACCCCGATCTGTAAGCCCAGCGATCATGGGAGGATGTTTTATGACGCCCTCCCAGAACTTGGCGACCACGCTGTAGCTGTCTTTTTGCTATAGCACGGTCGGCAAGTGGTTAACACCAGCGTTTGATCAGCGTTTGCACCTAATGAAGGGAGGAAGTCCCCCTGTCAGAATACAATGTTTCAGCAGGAGACATCCGTGCATCAACATTGCTTGTGTTGATGCAGTGATTAGTCAATTTTTGTTCTGGTTGAACAGAAAAAACTGTGTGTGTGTGCGTCCAGATCCGTCATCCACGCTGCATAATTGAGGTAAATGGGAATCTGTTGGCCTGTAGTTGAAGTAAATTTCAACAATGCCCATGTACACAAGGGGTAGATTTACTAAAGGCAAATAGACTGTGCACTTTGCAAGTGCAGAGCTTAGTAAACTAGATGAAGCTTTACTTTGCAAAGAATACCCAATCACAAGAAAGGAAATAAAAAAGGAAAATTGTATCATACTTACCGTAATTTTCCTTTCCTGGTGCCAATCCATGGCAGCATACCTGTGATAAAGCTCCGCCTTCAGGACTAGTGAATAGCATAAATTAAAGGGCATAGCCCCTCCCCCAACATTCTTCGTAATATAGAATACCAAGGGTGGGAGCTTATGCTGCCATGGATTGGCACCAAGAAAGGAAAATTACGGTAAGTATGATACAATTTTCCGTTTTCCTGGTGCCTCCATGGCAGCATACCTGTGATAAATAACTATCACACGGGTGGGTTTAATCCTTTAACGAAAAATTTTAATCAGATACAGACATAGCAGCAGGAAGTGCTCTTCTCCCGAACTCTACAATCGTAAGAGCTCCGGGATCAACGCAATAATGTTTAAGGAACGTGTGTCGAGAAGACCAAGTGGCGGCCCTGCATACTGTTTCCAAAGAAACATTTGCCCTCGCTGCCCAAGAAGCTGATACCGCTCTTGTTGAATGAGCATTCACCTGAGCCGGAGGTTCCAAGTTCTTCACCCTGTATGCTTTCTGAATTAGTTTGACAACCCAGGATGCCAAGGTTCTGGTAGAAGCTTCCTTTCCTCTATTCTTGCCCCATGGGATGATGAATAATCTTTCAGAATTCCTGAAACTTGCTGTGGCTTCCAAGTAGGCCCTGAGGACTTTGGATATGTCTAACTCGTGACAGGAGTTTGATTCTGAGTCCATAAAAACTGGTAACGCCCATGGTTCTGACAGATTTGCTGTTGAGGTGACCTTGGGTGTGAATCCTCTGAGAGGGCGAAGTTCTACCCTATCTGGGAAAAAGGATATATGTTCATCCCCTACGCCTAGGGAGTGGAGTTCGGAAATCCTCCTGCCGGATGTAATAGCCAACAGAAAAGTTGTTTTTAAAGTTAGGTTCCAAATTGAGACCTCTTCAACCGGCACAAACGGATGAGTGGATAGGACTTCCAATATTAGCGGAAGATCCCACTTTGGGAAGGAACGTCTGGATGGAGGACGCATCCTCAATACTCCCCTGAGGAACGTAACCACTAGAGGGTCCACCTGGTGTTAGTTGCTGCAGAAATTGTGGACACCTGGACCTTGAGTGAACTCTGGCTGAGTCCCAAATCGAGACCAGTTTGCCGAAAACTCAGAACATCAGCGGTGGAAGGAGAGATAGGATCAAATCCTTTTCCTGTGGCATAGGATAAGAACTTGTCCCAAATCCTTGCATATATTGTATTGGTTGTAGGTTTTCTGGCTTTCAACAGGGTGGATATGACCTCATGGGAACAGCCTAATGATTCAAACCTCCTCCTTTCAACTTCCGTACACGAAGGTCCAGCTTCTGTGGGTCTGGATGGGCCAGCCTGCCCTGGGTCAACAACTGCGGTAAGGGAGGAATTCTGATCGGAGGATCCACACTGAGGCGCATGGCTAGTGGAAACCAAGGTCTCTTCGGCCAATAGGGTAGAACTGCTAGCACTTGGACTGGTCCGTTCAGGAGTCTGAGGAGAAACCTCTAAATGAGTGGGCGAGGAGGAAAGGCGTAAGCTGTCTTGAAGGTCCAAGGACAAGATAGCGCATCTACCCCTTCCGCTTGTGGATGTGGGAGGTAAGAGAAGAATCTCCTGAGTTTGGAGTTCTCCTGCGTAGCAAAGAGATCCACCTGTGGGGTCTGCCATAGATTGGAGATCTGGTTGAACACATGGGGATGGAGAGACCATTCGTTGTTGTCCCCAAACCTCCTCGATAAGACATCTGCCTCCGTGTTCATCTTGCCTGGGAGATATATTGCCCTGAGATCTACCAGGTTCCTCTCTGCCCAGAGCATTACAGGTTCCACTTCCCTCAGAAGTGTCTTGCTGTGGGTGCCCCCTTGCTTCTGAAGGTACGAGACTGCCGCTTTGTTGTCCAAACGCAGAAGTACTCTCTGTCCCTTGACCTGAGATGCAAAAGAGGTTAAGGCTAGAAATGCTGCCCTCATTTCTAGGACGTTGGACACTATCCCTCTGGTGGGAAAGGACCATCTTTCCTGAATCCGGAATTCTCTGCAATGGGCACCCCACCCCTGGCCACTCGCATCAGAAGTAATTGTGGTCCATGAGTGGGTACCCAAATGATGGGACCAAGAGAGATTCTCTGGATTCGTCCACCAGTGTAGACTCCTTATCATTAGCATTGTTAAACGGATTGTCTGGGAAAGATGTTGTCGTTTCCATTGTATTAAGAATCCCGTCTGGTAGTGTCTCAGGTGCCAGTGAGACCATGGAACTAGAGGTATGCATGAGGACATCGTGCCAATAAGGCTCAGACACTGTGAGGCTGATAGATGGGACCTCTGTATGGTCTTGGATACCTTCTGAATGATACCCTCCATCGTCATTTGGGGTAAAGAGACTGTGCCTAGGTGCGTATCGAACATTGCTCCTAGGTAAATCATCTTTTGTGTTGGAACTAATTGGCTCTTTCGATGGTTCACCAACCACCCCAACTCCCACAATGACTGTAGAAGAATCTCCCTGTGGGCTATAAGCTGGCTCGGGTTGTTTGACAGCAAGAGGATATCGTCCAGGAAGTGATAAATTCCTAATCCCCTCTCTCTCAGAGGGGCCAAGACAGATATCAACACTTTTGTGAACACCCGAGGGGAGGTGCACAGCCCGAAGGGCAGAGCCTGAAATTGCAGGTGGACGTGACCCACTGCGAACCTTAAGTATTTTTGGAAGGATGGTAGAATAGGGACGTGGAGGTAAGCATCCTGCAGCTCTATCAATATTAACCAATCTCCTGGTTGTATGGTTTGGATGATCGTCTGGAGCGACTCCATCTTGAAGCTTTCGAGATGGATGTATCAATCTAGCTTTTTCAGATCTATTACAGGTCTCCAGTCGCCTGTTTTTTTCTGCACCAGGAAAAGGTTGGAATAAAAATCTGTAAATCGCTCTGATGGGGAAACAGGTATTGCTGCCCCTTGACGCTGCAGAAACTCCAAAAATTGGTTTAGGGCCAGTGCTTTCTGTGGGGAGACCGGTAACTGTGTTTCTTTGAAGGACGTGTGAGGAGGCTGCTGAGAGCGAGTCCAGAAGTGACCGTATGGATCGTTGATAGGACCCACAGGTCTTGACACTGGGAGGCCTAGATGAGGAAAAAATGTTTTGACCCGGCTCCCACTGGGGGCGTCTCCGCCCCTTTGGCGTCAAAAAAACTTTGTCCCCTCCTGGGGAGTTGTGAGGGACTTGTTCTTTCTGGCTCCCAAAAAAGAAGTCTGGGTGCCTCTCCACGATTTCCTGTTGTCCCTAAAGGGGCGAGACTGCCTGAAGTCTCTAGAATTTGATTGCCGGAATCGGGATAAATAGGCCTTTGTTCTCCGGACCTTCCTGTCCTGAGGAAGTAAGCCAGATATGCCCCCTATTACTCTGGAGATTGCTTTGTCGAGTTTCTCGCCAAACAAAGATTTTCCATCAAAGGGGATCTTACACCAATTCTGCTTTAAAGCTAGATCGGCACGTGACCGGTCCCAGATGATTGCGGGGCCAGTGACGGCGCACGGTGCGTCTCGCGCATGGGTGCCCGGCTGTGAAGCCACAGCCGGGCGCCCACAGTTAAAATGCCAGCGCCGCTGAGCGGAGGGGGGGGGACGAGCGGGGCTTCGTTCCCCCGCATCGCTGGACCCTGGGATAGGTAAGTGTCCGATTAAAAGTCAGCAGCTGCAGTATTTGTAGCTGCTGACTTTTAATTTTTTTTTTTTTTAAATGGGAACACCACTTTAAGGACTGAGTATCCGAGTCTGCCAGTGGATACAGTTTGGTTAAACGGGCTAGAGAAAACTTTTTGTCGGTTTTGTTCCACTCATCCTCTATGATCTCCCTGATCTCCCCCATTAATGGGAAGAAGATTTGCTTTTTCTTGAGAAATAGGTTTTTGATTTTGATTTTTGAGGAGGCTCTTCCGGGTCTTCCCAGGTGATGGCGCTCCTCACCGCTTGTACAAAGGGTTGAACCAGGGAGAAATTGAAACCAGAAGGTTCAGTATCATCTAAGGACTCCTCGGATGAATCTACCGGTGGAATTTGTTTAGCTGTTCTTCCTGATGGAGGCAAAGGAGTACTAACAGCTGATGGACCCGGAATGTCAGGGTCTAAATCCAACACTTGGGCAGCTTGTGAAACCGGGTGAGCGGGAATCATGACAGTCAGTTCAGAAAGAGAATCTTTCATGGTTTGCTTGACTAGGTCAACCACCTGTTGGCCTTCTAATTCACGGTTAGCTGCGTAGTCCCTGAGACAGTCTGTACAGACAAGCTTATCAGGGAGTGGAACCACGCCAGAGGCCCAGCATTTTTTCCTTGACGCCCGCGGTGGAGGCGAAGGCGAATGACGACGTCTATGAGATCCTGATCTTCTAGAAGATTTGTGGTGAGAAGAGCGTGACCTCCGCTCAGGACTATCGTCATAGTCGTGGCGCCTTGAGGATTTTCCGGACTGCTTTGCAGGAACAGGGCTGAAACAAACAAAGTTTGTTTGTCAGTGGCGCACTCTTTTTTTTTTTTTTTTAAATACTCACGTACAGGTGGTCCACATACCTATTGGATACAAGAGGATCTTGACTATGAGACGATTGGCTCATGGTGAATTATGGGCAGGAGGATCAGCTGTAGGAAGGCGAGGCAAGAAACAAAATATATAGAGTCTATTTGCAAAAAATAGATTACATAAGGCTACCGCAATGGAAACAGGATAAAAAGTGAAACACATACCTGATTCGCTGAAGCAATTTGGACTGCAGGGCACACGCTTGCTATGCAGAGCAGCCCTGAGCACAATTTGGAGCCATAATTTAAAGATAAAAGGGGAGGGGAAACTTAATTAGAATCACCTACCCCATTACTGGCAAAAAATAAAGAATTTTAGTTTTTTTCCCTACACCAAGATGGCCACCGAAGCCTCACCAAGCTACTGCGAATGCGCGAGCGCACTAGAACCAGGAAGAAAGGACTATAGAATGCACACTCCGCTCTAAGCTCTGGATCGCGCCTGCGCACAGAGCCTGAGGACATGCCGCGCAATGTCGGAAGGATGGCGGCACATTCCCCTCTTCCTATCGCTCGTACAGCGAGTGGGAAGAGAAGATAAAAAGGTACAGGACAGATCAGAACGCCCAGGAATCCCACTGGAGCATAAACGGGGATCTAGAGATGAAAAACGGGTAGCCCGGAACGCGCATGCGCGAACCGGGAATAAAAACCTTAAAGGGGACAAATTTTACTGCAGACCATATAAGTATCTTTCAACATCCTAAACACTCTGCTCCACCACATATACATTTTTTTATCAGACCACACATATTTCTATAAGATATGAGGGGGACAAACAAAGAATCTGACCTGACCCAGGGAAAACCTAAAGGAGCCGACCCTCCTGTCGCATGCACCAATCATTTGTTTTGTACTTGATTTTTTTCAGCAGACTGCGTTCCTATGAGGAAACTCTGCAAGACCCCAAAAGATCCTCAGAAGGGGTTCTCAGTCTTATCAGCGCTAATAGCGACCCAAGAACAGGGACTGCGCACGGGAGAGGCCTAACCCAGCGGACGCTGCCGACTGCAGAGGTATTGACATACTGCTACTCTTCACCAGTCAAGAGGTATGACGAAAAAAAGGAGAATGTTGGGGGAGGGGCTATGCCCTTTAATTTATGCTATTCACTAGTCCTGAAGGCGGAGTAGAGGCGGAGTAGAGGCGGAGCTCTATCACAGGTATGCTGCCATGGAGGCACCAGGAAAACAGCATTTTTGCTTGCACATGATTGGATGATGGATGTCAGCAGAGCTTCTGCTCATTTACTAAGCTCTGGAGCAACTGCAATTGCAAAATGCACAGTCTATTTGCCTTCAGTAAATCTATCTCTTAATTGGCAAATTCACTTTCAACCCCAAAGGTAACTGACTGCCTACCATGAATTATTATTATTATAAGGAGGACAGCATTATTGTAAATCTCCTTCACACCACACCCTTTTATTCAGCCACACTAGGCAGTCTGTGTCAATCCTCAGAGATCTCTAATTATCACATTTTAATAAAACAAGTTACAACTAATCATGCAATTTAGTATATAGAAATAAATAAAACATTTTAAAAATGATGTTATAAAATAGCATAAGATTCTAAGGATCCCTTTGTACTTGTAAGGGTCCCCTACGTAATTATTTGTATTTTATACAGTTACAAAAATATATGTACACTATATTACCAAAAGTATTGGGACACCTGCCTTTACACGCACATGAACTTTAATGGCATCCCAGTCTTATGCCCTGTACACACAGTCGGACATTGATCGGACATTCCGACAAAAAAATCCAAGCATTTTTTTCCGATGGATGTTGGCTCAAACTTGTTTTGCATACACACGGTCACACAAAGTTGTTGGAAAATCCGATCGTCCTGAACGCGGTGACGTAAAACACGTACGTCGGGACTATAAACGGGGCAGTAGCCAATAGCTTTCATCTCTTTATTTATTCTGAGCACGCGTGGCACTTTGTGCATCGGATTTGTGTACACACGATCGGAAATTCCGACAACGGATTTTGCTGTCGGAAATTTTTTTTAGCAAGCTCTCAAACTTTGTGTGTCGGAAAATCCGATGGAAAATGTGTGATGGAGGCTACACACGGTCGGAATTTCCGACAACAAGGTCCTATCACACATTTTCCGTTGGAAAATCCGACCGTGTGTACGGGGCATTAGTCTGTAGGGTTCAATATGGAGTTGGTCCACTCTTTGCGGCTATAACAGCTTCAACTCTTCTGGGAAAGGTTGTCCACAAGGTTTAGGAGTGTGTCTATGGGAATGTTTGACCATTCTTCCAGAAGCGCATTTTTGAGGTCAGGCACGGATGTTGGACGAGTGATAAGGGAGAAAGGAGGCGGGTGACCTAACGCATGAATCAAGTTGATAAATTACGTTTATTCTAAACAAATAAATAAATACAACGAAAATTACTGTGTTCGTTGATTTAGCCTATACCCTTGCATGGGTTTTATAATAACTTCCACTATTTTATCAAATGAAAATATTGTAACCTGTTTTTATGAACACGTAGTAATTTTCGTTGTATTTATTTGTTTAGAATAAACTTTATTTATCAACTTAAATCATGCGTTAGGTCACGCGCCTCCTTTCTCCCTTATCGCTCAGCTTTTAAAGACTTCCCCCAGCCAGTTTAGGCAGAGGGACACGCATGTTCTGTTCATATAATATATTATATTATTTGAAAATACTACCATTTTGTACTAAAACCGCCAGCACGAGCGCAGGAGAATAGATTTTCTGTCTACACCTATACTGATGTTGGACGAGAAGGCCTGGCTCGCAATCTCCACTCTAATTTATCCCAAAGGTGTTCTATCGGGTTGAGGTCAGTCAAGTTCCTCCACCCCAAACTCGCTCATCCATGTCTTTATGGACCTTACTTTGTACACTGGTGAGCCGTCATGTTGGAACAGGAAGGGGCCATCCCCAAACTGTTCCCACAAAGTTGGAAGCATGAAATTGTCCAAAATGTCTTGGTATGCTGACGCCTTAACAGTTCCCTTCACTTGAACTAAGGGGCCAAACCCAACCCCTGAAAAACAACTCCACACCAAAATCCCCCCTCCACCAAAAGACTTGGACCAGTGCACAAAGCAAGGGCCAGGCATGAGGGTGGATCCCCGACCATATGGTAGTGATCTTTCCCGAGCCTGGATCAGCTCTGTGACATCAGCCGACAGCGAGCTTCAATAGGTGGCGGAACGAACTGTACTCCTGTGATCCAAAGGAGAAGTATAGCCAAAATGAGCTTTGGGTGTACTTTTCCTTTAATGAGAAATGCCCCTTTGTGCTGGTGCTGAATGTCCTAGTGGAAATCATCTGTCCTCTGAACCCCCCACCACACTAAACAGCCCGTCCCTCATTCATAGAATGCTTTTCATTTATGGAAGCTACAGTATAGTACAGCATTTATGAATGGAGGAAGAGTGGAAAGGACAGGCATAGTGGGCACACCTGACAAGTGCCTATGACAAGTCCATTGGCTTTATTAACCCCCACAGCACCAGAAGATTACTGCTGCAGGGGGGTGTATGTGTGTGTCTGTTGGGGGGCACTCAGAGGATGGAACTAGGACAGCTGGCACCAAGGGACACATCTTATCATTAATTATGTATTACAGGTACTTATATAGCGTTGTCAATTTACGCAGCGCTTTACATACAGTATCTCACAAAAGTGAGTACACCCCTCACATTTTTGTAAATATTTTATTCTATCTTTTCATGTGACAACACTGAAGAAATTACACTTTGCTACAATGTAAAGTAGTGAGTGTACAGCTTGTATACCAGTGAAAATTTGCTGTCCCCTCCAAATAACTCAACACACAGCCATTAATGTCTAAACCGCTGGCAACAAAAGTGAGTACACCCCTAAGTGAAAATGTCCAAATTGGGCTCAATTAGCAATTTTCCCTCCCCCGGTGTCATGTGACTCGTTAGTGTTACAAGGTCTCGGGTGTGAATGGGGAGCAGGTGTGTTAAATTTGGTGTTATCGCTCTCACTCTCTCATACTGGTCACTGGAGGTTCAACATGGCACCTCATGGCAAAGAACTCTCTGAGGATCTGAAAAAAATAATTGTTGCTCTACATAAAGATGGCCTAGGCTATAAGAAGATTGCCAAGACCCTGAAACTGAGCTGCAGCACGGGGCCAAGACCATTCAGTGATTTAACAGGACAGGTTCCACTTAGAACAGGCCTCACCATGGTCGACCAAAGAAGTTGAGTGCACGAGCTCAGCGTCATATCCAGAGGTTGTCTTTGGGAAATAGACGTATGAGTGCTTCCAGCATTGCTGCAGAGGTTGAAGGGGTGGGGGGGGTCAGCCTGTCAGTGCTCAGACCATACGCCGCACACTGCATCAAATTGGTCTGCATGGCTGTCGTCCCAGAAGGAAGCCTCTTTTAAAGATGATGCACAAGAAAGCCGCAGACAGTTTGCTGAAGACAAGCAGACTAAGGACATGGATTACTGGAACCATGTCCTGTGGTCTGATGAGACCAAGATAAACTTAATTGGTTCAGATGGTGTCAAGCGTGTGTGGTGACAACAAGGTGAAGAGTACAAAGACAAGTGTGTCTTGTCTACAGTCAAGCATGGTGGTGGGAGTGTCATTGTCTGGGGCTGCATGAGTGCTGCTGGCACTGGGGAGCTACAGTTCATTGAGGGAACCATGAATGCCAACATGTACTGTGACATACTGAAGCAGAGCATGATCCCCTCCCTTCAGAGACTGGGCCACGGGGTAGTATTCCAACATGATAACGACCCCAAACACACCTCCAAGACGACCACTGCCTTGCTAAAGAAGCTGAGGGTAAAGGTGATAATCTGGCCAATCATGTCTCCAGACCTAAACCCTATTGAGCATCTGTGAGGCATCTTCAAACGGAAGGTGGAGGAGCGCAAGGTCTCTAACATCCACCAGCTCCATGATGTCGTCATGGAGGAGTGGAAGAGGACTCCAGTGACAACCTGTGAAGCTCTGGTGAACTCCATGCCCAAGAGGGTTAAGACAGTGCTGGAAAAAAATGGTGACCACACAAAATATTGACAATTTGGGCCCAACTTGGACATTTTCACTTAGGGGTGTACTCACTTTTGTTGCCAGCGGTTTAGACATTAATGGCTGTGTGTTACGTTTTTTGAGGGGAGAGCAAATTTACACTGTTATACAAGCTGTACACTCACTACTTTACATTGTAGCAAAGTGTCATTTCTTCAGTGTTGTCACATGAAAAGATATAATAAAATATTTACAAAAATGTGAGGGGTGTACTCACTTTTGTGAGATACTGTATATATATTGTACATTCACATCAGTCCCCGTCCTCAAGGAGCTTACAATCTAAGGTCCCTAACTGACATTCATACACACACATACTAGGGCCAATTAACCTAACAGCATGTCTTTGGGAGGAAATCGGAGTACCTGGAGGAAATCAGGCACAGGGAGAACATGCAAACTCCAGGCAGGTAGTGCTGTGGTTGGGATTCGAACTGACGACCCTAGTGCTGCCAGGTGGAAGTGCTAACCACTTAGCCACTCTGGTTGTCCATGTAAGTCCCTTGTGCTGATTTTTTAAAAAATAACAAAGCTTAGGCTTTATTTTATTTTTTGTCTTCTTTAGGAGGGTCCCAGATAAGCGTATCTTGCTTTTTGAGAAGGTTAGAGCAAGGAAATGGCATCTCCTGCTCACTTGCTGTGGCAGCAGATGGTTCTCCATCCAGCATAAGCCTCCTGTTCTGGTTTATTTCCATGTAATGGACTGGCCCATACCCACACCACTGGCTGGCTGAGGGAATAAACCCCAGCACAGGGGTGATTCAGCATGCCTATGACATAAACAAGGGGCAAGAGTAATTCTGATCATTGACAACAACGTACAAGATACTGAGCAAAACATTGCTGCTGGTAGCATGTCCCAATGATTCAGGAGCCCAATGATTTTTTTCAGGTTTTTCCCTGTCAAGACTTCCAGAACAACACTGGTCAGTGTAGGTCTTCAAAATGAGCAAACCAAAAAGGTACACAACTGCATCTTTGGTCTACTGTTCTGTGGACTTGCGAGGAACCTTGAGACCTATGACTATAGCAGCTGTTGGTGGACCTCCATTTATCTCTATGATGATCAGAGGTCCACCAAGAGTGGCAAAAGTCTTTGGAAGATGTGGGCTTGAAGATCTCACCCTTATGCCGCGTACACACGAGCGGACTTTACGGCACACTTTGCTCGGCTGACTTTTCGACGGACTTTCTGAATGAACGGACTTGCCTACACACAATCCACCAAAGTCCGTCGAATTCGTACGTGATGACGTACGACCGGACTAAAACAAGGAAGTTCATAGCCAGTAGCCAATAGCTGCCCTAGCGTGGCTTTTTGTCCGTCGAACTAGCATACAGACGAGCGGACTTTTCCACCGGACTCGATTTCGACGGATTAATTTAAAACATGTTTCAAATCTAAGTCCGTCCAACTTTTGAGAAAACAAAGTCCGCTGGAGCCCACACACGATCGAATTGTCTGACCAAATCCCGTCCGCCGGGCAAAGTCTGCCGTAAAGTCCGCTTGTGTGTACGCGGCATTACTGTAACAACCAACAAACTTTTGTGGTAAGTGCGCAATACTGAAATCAGTAAAAAAAATAAAATAAATAAATCAGTCTGGGGGATTATCAGGCATTGCTTTATTCCAGATGCTTAATACGCAATTGTATGTCAAAAAAAAAAATAACAAAGTGACTTCATGACATGATTTGACAAGCATGGCTTTACCTGTCAGTAAATGAAACACAGACACATGAACACATCACATTTTTCAGTACAAATGAATAAATAGATCGTAGACTGGAAGCTGCAGACAATACATCGCTTTCATTGCACATGACTGGGAAGTCGCTTCTCTGCATTCTCACCTTCTTAGCTGATAGGGTGCAGCAAAATGGCCACCACTTTGTTGCACACCACCAGCCAACATGTAATGCCAACTCCACCTGAAACACAGAGAGTTTATAATTAATATAAGTCATGTCAGACCCCAGGCAAAATACGCAACAGCCCTCCCCCCCAACACCCCACAACCATCCTCACCTCCTACCATGGACTCTGTCCTCCACCCCCATTTACCCAATGTCATCCATATTGACTAACCATATGGTCTCATAATAAAGGACTCTGGTCTAGTCCTGACTACTACCTCAATCTCACTTTTTTTCCTTTCCCCCACTTAACAACCCATGGAAATCTAGCCTTTGGATCTGGGATAGCAATACCTTATGCTTAAAGTGGTTGTAAACCTCAGAAGTATGAAAAAAGTACATGCCTCTGTAGTGTGTACTTGTCTCAATTAAAAGCACTAAGTGTCAGTTCTGTCTGCTGCTTTGTTCTTCTGCTATCAGAATGAGTCAGGTTTGACAAGTTTTCCTAACACCATGAGAAAAAAAGGTGACAGGGGAGGGAGCTCCAGCACATAGCCTGTGATTGACAGCCTCTGTTCTGTTCTGGGGGGGGGGGGGTGTATCCCTCTCAAATCAGCTCTCAGAGCTCTCCAGTGTGTAATTTCATGTCTCCAACCCCTGTTTTCTGAAAGCTCAGACAGGCTTTATAAATTCTGGACTTTGAACTGATGCAAAGAAGAGACAACTGCAGATAAACCTGTACAACTTATGTAGGAGGATTTGTTTGATCTCTGTGTATCACCTGAATTCAGTCACATCACTGGGTATATGTACAGTGCCTTGAAAAAGTATTTATACCCCTTGAAATTTTCCACATTTTGTCATGTTACATCCAAAAACGTAAATGTATTCTATTGGGATTTTATATAGATAGATATATAGATAGACCAACACAAAGTGGCACATAATTGTGAAGTGGAAGGAAAATGATAAATGGTTTTCAACATTTTTTACAAAATGAAAATCTCAAAAGTGTGGCGTGCATTTGTATTCAGCCCCCTGAGTCAATACTTTGTAGAACCTCCTTTCACTGCAATTACAGCTGCAAGTCTTTTTGGGGATGTCCCTACCAGCTTTGCACATCTAGAGAGGGACATTTTCGCCCATTCTTCTTTGCAAAATAGCTCAAGCTCTGTCAGATTGGATGGAGAGCGTCTGTGAACAGCAATTTCCAAGTCTTGCCACAGATTCTTAATTTGATTGAGGTCTGGACTTTGACTGGGCCATTCTAACACATGAATAGGCTTTGATGTAAACCATTCCTCTGGCTGTATGTTTAGGGTTGTTGTCCTGCTGGAAGGTGAACCTCTGCCCCAGTCTTAAGTCTTTTGCAGACTCTAACATTGCCCTGTATTTGGCTCCATCCATCTTTCCATCAACTCTGACCAGCTTCCTTGTTGAAGAAAAGCATCCCCCCAACGCGATGCTTCCACCACCATGTTTCACGGTGGGGATGGTGTGTTCAGGGTGATGTGCAGTGTTAGTTTTCCACCACACAGCATTTTAATTTTAGGCCAAAAAGTTAGATTTTGGTCTCATCTGACCAGAGCACCTTCTTTTCATGTTTGCTGTGTCCCCCACATGGCTTCTCACAAACTGCAAACGGGACTTCTTATGGCTTTCTCTTAACAATGGCTTTCTTCTCGCCACTCTTCCATAAAGGGCAGATTTGTGGAGTGCACAACTAATAGTTGTCCTGTGGAAAGATTCTCCCACCTGAGCTGTGGATCTCTGCAGCTCCTCCAGAGTTACCATGGGCCTCTTGGCTGCTTCTGATTAATGCTCTCCTTGCCCGGCCTGTCATTTTAGGTGGACGGCCATGTCTTGGTTCCACTAGATTTTAGTTAGGGGTATCAGAGAAAAGGGGGCTGAATACAAATGCACGCCACACTTTTCAGATATTTTTTTGTAAAAAATTTTGAAAACCATTTATCATTTTCCTTCCACTTCACAATTATGTGCCACTTTGTGTTGGTCTATCACATAAAATCCCAATAAGATACATTTTTTGTTTTTGGTTGTAACATGACAAAATGTGGAACAATTCAAGGGGTATGAATACTTTTTCAAGGTACTGTAAGGGTTTACAACCACTTTAAACCAAAATAATCTCAGATGCATACCTACCTAAAAGTGAATATACAATCTCTGCAGCATACCTCTCTAGAGAAGAAAAACTTTTACCCAAACTGTATTATTCAAAGTGGTACTCTTCCTAAAGGAGAGGTCCACCTTTTCCAATAAAAATGAATAAATAATAAATGCGCCCTTACTGCAAAAAAGCAAAAATGGGCATTATTTTTTTTTTGTGCTGCAAAGCACTACAGCCACAATCAGTGGGTGCAGATTCTTGCCCCAGTGCAGGTCCGTATTGAGGCACGAACCTTTAGTTACGGAGCTAGAGCCTTACGTGTTTCGTCACAATCTGACATCATCAGAGATGCCTCTGATAATGTTAGATTGTGACGAAAAGCACAGGGCTGGACCTGAGATGCATAACGTAAGCACGCTGGATGCCGTGGCCATGATTCCATGATTTTAAGACATACTGCACTATGGTACTCTTTATTCATACTCTCATAAGGTAATTTCCTAACGGGTTTGATGTTGGAATCGATGGATGTGCTTTTTACTTGGAACGTATGGTGAAATCTTCCAAAACACGGCTGTGTTCAATTGATTTGATGGGAATTCTGATATTAACATTTTTTTTAGGAGTTTTAGACCTCTCTATAATTTTAAGCCTACATCATCTGTTAAAACAGATTTGCCTCATTACTGTGTGTTCATTTCTCGCACTGAAGCTGGTGCAGGGATTTTCACTATCCATCAACTATTCTCAATGGATTTTGATGAATTTTGTCAATATTTATTTCATTAAGCCCTGCTTATTTTCTTATTACACCCTAGATATGGTCATAAAAATGAACTTAATTTTTAACTGCATTCTTATTGTTACAAAATGCTACTGAACAGTTTATTATTAATGGCAGTATCTGTCTATGCCCAGGGTGCCAATCCTGTTTACTATATATAAAAAATAAAATAAAAAGAATTTACAAGAAAAAAGTTTTTTATTTTATTTTTTTAAAGTGGAGTTCCACCCACTTTTACAACTCTTCAGCATCCCTCACTAAACTGTGCACTGTAAACGAATTGGATATTTAAAAAAAAAAATTCTCAGCACCTACTGTATATCTGCTGTATTAATTTTTCACTTCCTCCTCCCTGGCCGCAGCCCATCGCATCATTTCCTGTTTGCAATGCCTTCTGGGAAGGGGCGGCAACTTCCTCTGACACTGCAGTTGCTATGGAAACCTGACCTGAAACCTATTACACTGCTTGTGCTGCACTGAGCATGTGCGAGATCTGCAAGGATGAGATCCAGGAAGAAATACAGTCTGGCTTCAGATGCCCAGACTTAAGATGGCCACGGCCTGCTGTAAGTTTATAAAATAACAAACTACTGCTATAAACTAACAAAACAGACCTTAGTTTACAGACTAACTTTACTAGAATACATTAATCTTGTGTATTATAGGGGTATTTTTATTTAAAAAGTATTATTTCGGCCGGAACACCACTTTAATATCTGCCTGGCATTCAGATTTATCTACTTTAAAACCTGTAAGGTTTGAAAATGTAACTATGTGAAAATAAAACATGACACAACTTAAACACAGCAGTTTTTCTCCCTTGAAAAATCACTTTTTTTCCTGTTGATCCTGCCATTAGATACCGAATTTTCCTACTTCCTGCTAAAAAACCAAGCTGTCCAGCAAAAGTGGCAGTTATAGGGATTGGAACAAACCTTAGAACACTGGCAAGAGAGTATTTATAACAGTCAGCTTGTAATCTTATGCTTGCTTTAAACCTTTTTTCCCAAATGAAAAAGGAACAGAAGGTGCAATTGCATAAAAAGTGTTTGATTTTGCTTTCGAGCATATGCCTTACAGGGTTCAATGTACCATATTTGGGGGGATTGGCTGAGGATTAGGGGTTTCTGGAATGAGATTTTATCCATGCGCTGGTGAATTACTGGCCTACAAATTCCACAGCAACCTCTAACAGCTCTACTCAACTAACCCATTGAGGGTATTCTGCAATGCTCACGAAGACTGTTATTTTTTATTTTCCTCGTGGGCAATATTACTATTGCAGGAGCATGGAGGAGACTGTGGGTTTGCGCCATGCTCCTGCAATAGTAATTTTGCCCTCTATAAAAATAAAAAAATAACAGCCTTTGTGTGCATCGCAGAATACCCTCAATGGGTTAGATATGAGGATAATGATCCATAAAAAAATTGCTGGAATTATTAACTACACATCCAAAAAATTTGACTACACTGAAATACACTATATTACCAAAAGTGTAGGGATGCCTGCCTTTACATGAACTTTAATGGCATCCCAGTCTTAGTCCGTAGGGTTCAATATTGAGTTGGCCCACCCTTTGCAACTATAACAGCTTCAACTCTTCTGGGAAGGCCGTCCACAAGGTTTAGGAGTGTGTCTATGGGAATGTTTAACCATTCTTCCAGAAGAGCATTTGTGAGGTCAGGCACTGATATTGGATGAGAAGGCCTGGCTCGCAGTCTCCACTCTAATTCATCCCAAAGGTGGGCTTTGGGGTTGAGGTCAGGACTCTGTGAAGGCCAGTCAAGTTCCTCCACCCCAAACTCTCTCCTCTGTGTCTTTATGGACCTTGCTTTGTGCACTGCTCCAAATCATTTGGTGGAGGGGGGATTATGGTGTGGGGTTGTTTTCAGGGGTTGGGCTTGGTCCCCTTAGTTCCAGTGAAGGGAACTCTTAAGGCGTCAGCATACCGAGTAATTTTGGACAATTTCATGCTCCTAACTTTGTGGGAACAGTTTGGGGATGGCCCCTTCCTGTTCCAGCATGACTGCGCACCAGTGCACAAAGCAAGGTCCATGGATAAGTGCGTTTGGTGCACAGAGTCCTGACCTCAACCCTATAGAACACCTTTGGGATGAATTCGAGCGGAGACTGTGAGCCAGGCCTTCTCGCCCAAAATCAGTGCCTGCTCTCACCAATACGCTTCTGGAAGAATAGTCAAACATTCCCATAGACACACTCCTAAACCTTGTGGACAGCCTTCCCAGAAGAGTTGAAGCTGTTATAGCTGCAAAGGGTGGGCCAACTCAATATTGAATTCTACAGACTAAGGCTGGGATGCAATAAAAGTTCATGTGTGTGTAAAGGCAGGCGTTACAATACATTTGGTAATAAATTTATCTGAAATTGAGTACATCCTCCAACTCGATCCGACTTAAGGCCAGGTGAAAATACTCAGACTAAATACTAAATGTCTTATGGTCTTGTTAGTGATGGTTGGGATTGGAAGTTAAGTGCTGGAGTTCGGATTTATTGAGATTGGGATGGGCTTTATCCTGTTTATTGATTACATTCATTTTCTATATCCCTCTAGCATTCTCTAGAATTGTTACATTGAATCTTTTGATACAAAGAAGTACTGTATGTATAGCTACTCAGCCCCATCAAGTGGCCATTATGTGGTATGTTACTACTGCCTATAATAATAGAACATTTGTTTAGAAGGGAAAATAGCCTAAAGAACATTGGTTTTTGCCTGATTCGCATTGAACAAAAGTACATTCAAATTAACTGGACAAAATCGCTATGCAAATTTTTTTTTTTTTAACTAGATCTCAAACTGTGAAACATGAGAACCCTGAATACTGTCTGGTAAGTACCTATAGGATGCAAATTGTTGAAACACCTGGCAAAAGAAAAACTGGGTGGGACATTGAACTGCAATGGTTCTGGTAGCTGAAGTACTGATCTGGAAGAAATCAAAAAGCTGGTTGACTAATTTGTGGTTGGAAGTTATTTTTTTTACTGCTGCCACAAGCCATTACAGAACAATATCCAGAGCCAGAAAAAAACCCACAAGAACGGTTTTATGATCACAGAGAGAGCTAGAATGATAAATGTCATAAAAGCCAGTAAATATTAACATATATTGTAACACAAAAGAGCAGATCATTTAAAATGACACTAACCTCTAGTTTAAAAAAAAAATCTATTCACGTTTATATTCCTAAATAAGAAGGTACCTTCTTATTCCTCTCAGCCTCCTCTAAATCTCCACATTTCTTTTTTATTTGACCCCCTGCCGATTTTGTACATTTGCCCACTGACAAAGAAATGATCAGTCTATCATTTTAATGGTCGGTTTATTTTAACAGTGAGAGACAGAATAACAACAAAAATATCCAGAAAAACACATTTCAAAAAAGTTATAAATTGATTTGCATTTTAATGAATGAAATAAGTATTCTGACCCCTTTCGCAAAAACATGACTTAGGACTTGGTGGCAAAACCCTTGTTGGCAATCACAGAGGTCAGACGTTTCTTGTAGTTGGCCCACCAGGTTTGCACACATCTCAGGAAATAAACAAAAAACTGCCTGGATCAACCTAAACTGAATAATAAAACTAAAGTAAGTTTAGCGAGTTTGTAGATAACATTCACCAATTTTTTGCTAATTTAGTCTGCAGTGGTATTTTTTGTACTAATAAAGCTAGTTTTGTACTAACCATAGTGTTCTGTTTTGGCCCTCTTAAGAGAACTTTATTCTCTTATGCCGCGTACACACGAGCGGACTTTACGGCAGACTTTGCCCGGTGGATTTTTCAACGTACTTTACGATGGACTTTCTGAATGAACGGACTAGCCTACACACAATCCACCAAAGTCCGTCGAATTCGTACGTGATGACGTACGACCGGACTAAAACAAGGAAGTTCATAGCCAGTAGCCAATAGCTGCCCTAGCGTGGCTTTTTGTCCGTCGAACTAGCACACAGACAGTGGACTTTTCGACCGGACTCGATTTCAACGGATACATTTTAAACAAGTTTCAGATCTAAGTCCGTCCAACTTTTGAGCAAACAAAGTCCGCTGGAGCCCACACACGATCGAATTGTCCGACGAAATCCAGTCCGCCGGGCAAAGTCCGCCGTAAAGTCCGCTCGTGTGTACGCGGCATAAGTCTTTTCTTGCACACATCTCAGGAGGGATTTTGCCCCACTCCTCTTTGCAGATCCTCTTCAAGTCATTAGGGTTTCGAGGCTGACGTTTGGTGACTCGAACCTTCAGCTGCCGTCACATATTTTCTTTGGGATTAAGGTCTGAAGACTGGCTAAGCCACTCCAGGACCTTAATGGGCTCCTTCTTGAGCTACTCCTTTGTTGCCTTGGCCCTGTGTTTTGGGTCATTGTCATTCTGGAATACCCATCCATGACCCATTTTCAATGCCCTGGCTGAGGGAAGGAGGTTCTCACCCAAGATTTGACAGTACATGGCCTCGTCCATCGTCCCTTTGATACGGTGAAGTTGTCTTGTCCCCTTAGCAGAAACCACCCACAAAGCATAATGTTTCCACCTCCATTTTTGATGGTGGGGATGGTGTTCTTGGGGTCATAGGCAGCATTCCTCCCCTCCAAACTCCAAACACGACGAGTTGAGTTGATGCCAAAGAGCTCGATTTTGGTCTCATCTGACCACAACACTTTCACCCAGTTCTCCTCTGAATCATTCAGATGTTCATTAGCAGACTTCAGACGGGCCTGTACAGGTGCTTTCTTGAGCAGGGGGACCTTGCGGGCGCTGCAGGATTTCAGTCCTTCATGGCGTAGTGTGATACCAATTGTTTTCTTGGTGACTATGGTCCCAGTTGTCTTGAGATCATTGACAAGATTCTCCCGTGTAGCTCTGGGCTGATTCCTCACCGTTCTCATGATCATTGAAACTCTACAAGGTGAGATCTTGGATGGAGCCCCAGACCGAGGGAGACTGGCAGTTATTTTGTGTTTCTTCCATTTGCGAATAATCACACCAACTGTTGTCACCCTCTCACCAAGCTGATTGGTGACAGTCTTGTAGCCCATTCCAGCCTTGTGTAGGTCTACAATCTTTTCCCTGACATCTTTGGACAGCTCTTTGATCTTAGCCATGGTGGAGACATTGGAATCTGATTAATTGCTTCTGTGGCTAGGTGTCTGCATTTTAATGAGTGAAATAAGTATTTGATCCCCTATGAATCGGCAAGATTTCTGGCTCCCAGGTGTCTTCTATACAGGTAACGAGCTGAGAATAGGCACACTCCCTATTGTGCGCCTAATCTCAGCTCGTTACCTATATGGAAGACACCTGGGAGCCAGAAATCTTGCTGATTGATAGGGGATCAAATACTTATTTCACTCATTAAAATGCAAATCAATTTATAACTTTTTTGAAATGCATTTTTCTGGATATTTTTGTTGTTATTCTGTCTCTCACTGTTAAAATAAACTGACCATTAAAATTATAGACTGATCATTTCTTTGTCAGTGGGCAAACGTACAAAATCAGCAGGGGATCAAATACTTTTTTCTCTAAGGCCCCTTTCACGCTGGGGGCGTCGGCGGTACAACAGCGCTATTTTTAGCGCTGCTGTACCGTCGTTCTTGCAGCGGTATTCGGCCGCTAGCGGTGCGGTTTTACCCCCCGCTGGCGGCCGAAAAAAGGTTAAAATCCCTCGTACAGCGCGGCTATAGCCGCGGTATTGCCGCGGTATAGCCGCGCTGTCCCATTGATTTCAATGGGCAGGAGCGGGGAAGGAGCGGTGAATACACCGCTCCTTCCCCGCTCCAAAAAAGCGGTTTGCAGGACTTTTCTCACCGCCCTGCCTGCGCACCGCTTCAGTGTGAAAGCCCTCGGGCTTTCACACTGAACAAACAGCGGAGGCTGTTTAGGAGCGGTTTTCAGGCGGTATTTTTAGCGCAATACCTCCTGAAAACCGCTCCAGTGTGAAAGGGGTCTTACTGTATGTAGGAACGTAACCACATTCTCTAGCTCCCTGATTATGCGTTCATGTGTACTTAAAGTACAAGTAAAGGCAAAACACCTTTATAACCCCTATCAGTTTTTTTTGTCCCATTGGGGGAGATTTTCCTTCACATCATGTTCCATAGCCATAACAGGAAATCCCTCCAAAGTGAGATAATTCCTGATTGTCACCATAACTAGTGTTCCCATTGGAAGATATACCCTCTATTCCTGTTCTGGAGACAACCCAAAATACAGGTACTTATATAGCGCCGTCAATTTACACAGCGCTAACACACACCGGCCACTTTATTAGGTACACCTGTTCAATTGCTTCGTAACACAAATTGCTATTTAGCCAATCACAGGGCAGCAACTCAATGGTTTTAGGCATCTAGACGTGGTGAAGACGACTTGCTGAAGTTGAAACTGAGCATCACAATGGGGAAGAAAGGGGATTTAAGTGACTCTGGACGTGGCATGGTTGTTGGTGCCAGACGGGCTGGTCTGAGTATTTGAAACTGCTGATCTACTGGGATTTTCACGCACAACCATCTCTACCGTTTACAGAGAATGGTCCAAAAAAGAGAAAATATCCAGTGAGCGGCAGTTGTCTGGACGAAAATGCCTTGTTGATGTCAGAGGAGAATGGGCAGACTGGTTCAAGATGATAGAAAGGCAACAGTAACTCAAATAACCACTCGTTACAACCAAGGTATGCAGAATACCATCTCTGAATGCACAACACATCAAACCTTGAAGCAGATGGGCTACAGCAGCAAAAGAGCACACCGGATGCCACTCCTGTCAGCTAAGAACAGGAAACTGAGGCTACAATTCGCACAGGATCACCAAAATTGGACAATAGAAGATTGGAAAAAACTTTTCCTGGTCTGATCAGTCTTGATTTCAGCTGCGACATTCAGATTGTAGGGTCAGAATTTGGCGTAAACAACATGAAAGCATGGATCCATCCTGCCTTGTATCAATGGTTCAGGCTGGTGGTGGTGGTGTAATGGTGTGGGGGATATTTTCTTGGCACACTTTGGGCCCCTTAGTACCAACTGAGCATTGTTTAAATGCCACGGCCTACCTGAGTATTGTTGCTGACCATGACCATCCCTTTATGACTACAGTGTCCCCATCTTCTGATGGCTCCTTCCAGCAGGATAATGCTCCATGTCATAAAGCTTAAATAATCTCCACCCCAAATTACTGCTCTGATCCCACCCTAGCACGCCAGAAAAAAACAAAATGTAATTCTAGTTCCAAAGTTGGTGTTCTTGTTACCTGCAATTCCTGTGGGAAAGGCAACCAGGCGTTCCAGAGGTGCAATCCACTTACTGGGAAGCACAGTGACGGGTTCAGAGTAATACTTCCATATAAGACAGATCATCAGAGCAGCCTGGGGAAATTGGGAAAAAAAAAAAAAAAGGACACCGGTCACCATGTTATAAAAACAAAACAGGATTTACATTATAGGAACACATATTGTTTTTTTGGGTGAGTAAAATTTTAAGTAGGCCAATCTCAAGCAGGGTTCCATGGAACCTGAAGGTTCCTCCAGAGTTTGCTAGGAGTTCCTTTGAGCTGTGGGCGAATGACCTTCCGTTTTATGGTGTGTGCTTAGTTCCATGGCCAACACCACTTGGCAGAGTTAGCTGCACGGTATCAATGATCTTTTTAGCTGTTGGTAATGGTGGCATTCTGACCACCATAGTACTAAGGACAGCATGTTATCTTACTGGCCACCAATGTAAGCAGCTTTTTTCAACGTAACATTATAAGACCTCTTGAACACCGGTGCCTGAGTCAGTTACACAGAAATTCTGTTACTTCTCCCCATTCTGGAAAGCCCCCCACAGACGAATGGCTGTACACAGCTATACCCTATAGCAGGGATATGCAATTAGCCGAACTCCAGCTGTTGCAAAACTACAAGTCTCATCATGCCTCTGCCTCTTGGTGTCATGCTTGTGGCTGCCAGAGTCTTGCTATGCCTCATGGGACTTGTAGTTCTGCAACAGCTGGAGGTCCGCTAATTCCATATCCCTGCTCTATAGGACAGTACCCACGTAAACACAAGTATAGAGTATGGGTGTATGCAAAAAAAAAAAAAAATTCTATTTTTTTTCTTATGCCTGTACACTATATTCATGTTTAGGAAAGCGTCGCCGTATACCCGGAGTACATCCGCACACAGTCATTCGTGTCTATGGGAGGTTGTATGCATCACCTGGGCTTTCTGGGTTGGGGAAAAAAAAAAAAACCTAAGAATTAATGTTCAATGGGCTCAAGCAGCTGTATGCAAGAGGCATATGGCCAAGAATGGTAGGTGTCACAGATTCAAATATTATTAGTTTGTTGTAATTTCAGGTATTTTACTTTATCTTGGAATGTATTTGCATCTACAGGCACTAAACTTGTCCCCGCCGGGATGCTCCTGGCTCTTCTCCCCTGCCGAGTGCTCCCCGTAGCAATCCGCTTGCTATGGGGTCCCTCGTACGTGCTCGATCTCGAGCCCCGCTCTGCAAGTCAACAGACACACACACACAGCGTGCCTCAACCCTGCCCCCGCTCCCTCCTCACTGGTTGTGATTGACAGCAGCAGGAGCCAATGGCTGCCTCTCAGCCCAGTGAGGAAAGGGAGAGCTGAGAGAGCTGCTGCTCTTGTGTACAGCGCTGGATCAAGATCGGGCTCAGGTAAGTATTTAAGAGGGGTAGGGGGGAACTGCATACAGAGGGTTTAAAAAAGGTAAAAACCTTCAGCATTTAGAACCACTTTAACCACTTGAGCTCCGGAAGATTTTACCCCTCTTCGTGACCAAGCCATTGTTTGCTACCCTGTTTCCCTGAAAATAAGATCTAGCGTGATTGTCAGTGATGGCTGCAATATAAGCCCTACCCCCCAAATAAGCCCTACCATGTTTCCCCGAAAATAAGCCCTACCCTGAAAATAAGACCTACAAGGACTTTAACTAGGGCTTATTTGGGGGGTAGGGCTTATATTGCAGCCATCACCGACAATCACGCTAGGCCTTTTTTTCAGGGAAACAGGGTATTTAGCACTGAATTAATTTAACTGATTTAACTGGTAATTGAGCAGTCATGCAACTCTGTACACAAATTAAATTTATATCATTTTTTTCACACGAATAGAGCCTTCTTTTGGTGGTATTTGACCACCATTGGGTTTTTTATTTTTTACGATATAAATGAAAAAAGACCAAAAATTGGGGGGGGGGGGGGGGGGGGGGCGGATGGGGAACAATTTATTTTTACTTTCTGCTATAAAACATATCCAATAAAAAAAAAATTTAAAAATCAAACTTCTTCATAAATTGTGGCCAAAATGTGGTCTGCTACATGTCTTTGTTGGAAAAAAATCGGAAAAAGTGTATATTGATTGGCTGGCGTGAAAGTTACAGTGTCTACAAACTATGGTATATATCAGTGGTCTCCAAACTGCAGCCCTTTGCTTTCCTTTATCCGGCCCTTCGGGCATTATTCCCGCCCACTGTTATCAATCAATGATGGGGCACTATTCCTCTCACTGACACCAACAATGGGGCATACAATGCCTTAAAAAAGTAAAAGTATTCATACTCCTTGAAATTTTCCACATTTTGTCATGTTACAACCAAAAAACGTAAATGTATTTTATTGGGATTTTATGCGATAGACCAACACAAAATGGCTCATAATTGTGAAGTGGAAGAAAAATGATAAATTGTTTTCCAAATATTTTACAAATAAATATGTGAAAAGTGTGGGGTACATTTGTATTCTGCCCCCCTGAGTCAATACTTTGTAGAACCACCTTTATCTGCAATTACAGCTGCAAGTCTTTTTGGGGATGTCTCTACCAGCTTTGCACATCTAGAGAGGGACATTTTTGCCCATTCTTCTTTGCAAAATAGCTCAAGCTCTGTCAGATTGGATGGAGAGCGTCTGTGAACAGCAATTTTCAAGTCTTGCCACAGATTCTTAACTGGATTTAGGTCTCGACTTTGACTGGGCCATTCTAACACATGAATATGCTTTGATCTAAACCATTCCATTGTAACTTTGGCTGTATGTTTAGGGCCGTTGTCCTGCTGGAAGGTGAACCTCCGCCCCAGTCTCAAGTCTTTTGCAGACTCTAACCGGTTTTCTTCTAAGATTGCCCTGTATTTGGCTCCATCCATCTTCCCATCAATTCTGACCAGCTTCCCTGTCCCTGCTGAAGAAAAGCATCCCCACAACATGATGCTGCCACCACCATGTTTCACTGTGGGGATGGTGTGTAAAGGGTGGTGTGCAGTGTGTTTTCCTCCACACATAGTGTTTTGCTTTTAGGCCAAAAAGTTTTTTTCTCATCTGACCAGAGCACCTTCTTCCAGATGTTTGCTGTGTCCCCCACATGGTTTCTCGCAAACTGCAAACGGGACTTTCTTTCAACAAAAGCTTTCTTCTTGCAACTCTTCCATAAAGGGCAGATTTGTGGAGTGCAGGGCTAATAGTTGTCCTGTGGACAGATTCTCCCACCTGAGTTGTGGATCTCTGCTGCACCTCCAGAGTTGCCATGGGCCTCTTGGCTGCTCCTCTGATTGATGCTCTCCTTGCCCAGTCTGTCAGTTTAGGTGGACGGCCATGTCTTGGTTGGTTTGCAGTTGTGCCATACTCTTTCTATTTTCGGATGGATTGAACAGTGCTTAATGAGATGTTCAAAGCTTGGGATATTTGTTTATAACCTAACCCTGCTATAAACTTCCCCACAACTTTATCCCTGACCTGTCTGATGTGTTCCTTGGCCTTCATGATTCTGTTTGTTCACCAAGGTTCTCCAACAAACCTCTGAGGTCTTCACAGAACAACTGTATTTATACTGAGAATAAATTACACATAGGTGGACTCCATTTACTAATTAGGTGACTTCTGAAGGCAATTGGTTCCACTAGATTTTAGTTAGGGGTATCAGAGAAAAGGGGGCTGAATAAAAATGCACGCCACACTTTTCAAATATTTGTAAAAAATTTGGAAAACCATTTATTATTTTTCTTCCACTCTACAATTATGGGCCACTTTGTGTTGGTCAATCACATAAAATCCCAATAAAATACATTTACGTTTTTGGTTGTAACATGACAAAATGTGGAAAATTTCAAGGGGTATGAATACTTTTTCAAGGCACTGTATGCTAGAGCTGCACGATTAATCGTTAAGAATAGTTATTGTAATTTTTTTCCCCCCTTGCGATCTTGACAAAGCATTTTCCCGATTCTTTCTATGCAAAGAATTCTCTGCTGAAGCCCACAGCTGTCAAAAAACAAACAAAAAAAACAGCCAGTCTGCCAAGTATCACAACATTCCTCAGCAGAACTAACTATAAACATTGTAACGTTTTGTCCTTTACACACCGAAGTTCTTTCCTTTGATCTAAATGAGGGAAGTTTAACCACTTAAAGACTACACCTTCTTCTGGCATTTGTTGGTTTCAGGTTAAAATCATAATTTTTTGCTAGAAAATTACTTATAAACCCCAAACAATATATATATATATATATATATATATATATATATATATATATATATATATATATATATATATATATATTATTTTTTTTAGCAGAGACCCTAGAGAATAAAATGGTGGCTGTTGCAATATTTTATGTCACACTGTATTTGCGCAACTGTCTTTCGAATGCAATTTTTTGGGGCAAAAATAGGCTTTAATGAATTAAAAAAAAAAAGTAAAGTTAGCCCAATTTTTTTTGTGTAATATGGAAAATGAAGTTACGCCGCAAGAATTGTGATCTTTATTCTATACAGAAAAATCGTGATCCTCATTTTGGCCAGAATTGGACAGCTGTACTGTATGCCCCATTGTTGGTGTCAGTGACACACTGACAGTGGGCGGGAATAATGCCCCAAGGGCCGGATAAAGGAAAGCAAAGCAAAGGGCTGCAGTTTGGAGACCACTGATATATACCATAGTTTTCAGGCGCTTCAACTTTCTCAAGGCACTGTATCCATTCAAAGGAGCTGACCATGTAAGTGAAACAGGCCATTGTAAGGCTTCAAAAACTAAACAAATCCATGAGAGAGATAGCAGCAACATTAGGAGTGGACAAATCAACAGCTTGGTACATTCTGAGGAAAGAAGAACGCACTGGTGAGCTCAGCAACATAAAAAGATCTCGACATCCACGGAAGACAACAGTGGTGGATGATCGCAGGATCCTCTCTATGGTAAAGAAAAACCCATTCACAACATCCAGACAAGTGAAGGACACTCTCCAGGTAGTGGGCGTATCATTGTCAAAGTCTACAATCAAGAGAAGACTTCAAGAGAGCAAATACAGAGGGTTCACCACAAGGTGCAAACCATTCATAAGCCTGAAGAATAGAAAATCTAAAAATAGAAAATAGAAACTAAAAAAGCCAGACCCGTTCTGGAAAAGCATTCTTTGGACGGATGAAACTAAGATTAATCTGTACCAGAATGACGGGAAGAAAAAAGTGTGGAGAAGGCTTGGAACAGCTCATGATCCAAAGCACACGACATCATCTGTGGTCACATGGTGGAGCTTGCAGTGTGATGGCATGGGCATGTATAGCTTCCAGTGGTACGGGGTCATTGGTGGTTATTGATGATGTGACAGAAGAAGGAAGCAGCCGGATGAATTCAGTGTTTAGAGATATACTGTCAGCCCAGGTTCAGCCAAATGCAGCAAAGTTGATTGGACAGCGCTTAACAGTACAGATGGACAATTGATCCAAAATGCACTGCAAAAGCAACCCAAGAGCTTTTGAAGGAAAAGAAGTTGAATATTCTGCAATGGCCAAGTCAATCACCCGATCTCAACCCAATTGAGCATGCATTTCACTTGCTGAAGGTAAAACAAAGGCAGAAAGACCCACAAACAAAGAACAACTGAAGACAGCTGCAGTTAGAGCCTGGCAAAGCATCAGAAGGGAGGAAACCCAGTCTTTGGTAATGACCATGGGTTCCAGACTTCAGACAGTCATTGCCAGTAAAGGTTTCTGAACAAAATATTAAAAATTAACATTTTATTTAGGATTATATCTATTTGTCCAATTACATCTGAGCCCCTGAAAATGGGGGGACTGGGTATAAAAACGTGTGCAGTTCCTAAAATTAGTACTTGATACTTATGTTCAACCCCTTGAATTAAAGCTGGAAGTCTGCACTTCAAATTCATTTAGATTGTTTCATTTTAATTTTATTCTGGTGGCATACAGAGCCAAAAGTATGACATTTTGCCTGTGTCCAAATATATATGGACCTAACTGTATATTCCTCAATAGCAACACAGGATAGGAATCCATGTTGTGAGCACCAAATGCCTTTACAAACCCAGATATGACATTGTAAAAGTAGCAGTGACTTCATCACTGTGCTGCACATAGCATGTACAGAGATCAGAGCTGTAGGAGGAGCCAAGCTCCCCCACCCACTACAGGCTGCCTGCAGAAAACTACAGGAGGGGGCGGAGACCAGTCACCCTGCACAAGGAGAGAGAGTAGCAGTGAGCGGTCTTTATTGCAGGAGGTCTCACACCGGATTACTGCACAGATCTGGAAAAAATACACAAAGCACATCAAGATTTAAAGTGGAGCTCCACCCAAAAGAGGAAGCTCCGCTTATCTGCCTCCTCCCCCCCTCTGCTGCCACGTCTGGCACTTTTTGGGGGAGAGTGGGTACCTGGTTTTAACAAGTACCCTCTCCAACTTCCGGCTGAGATCATCGCATTGAACTCAGCTAGAAGTTGTCCCCCCCTCCCCTGCAGCCAGCCCAATTAGAGAGCGCAGCACGCATGCGCAGCAGGGAACTGGCTGTGAAGCCACAGGGCTTCACTGACGGTTTCCCTTAGTGGAGACGGTGGTGGCGACGGAAGCACCAAATAGCTGATTGAAAAATCGGCTTGGGTGAAGACACTGCTGGATTCCTGGACAGGTAACCCTACCTTCACATGCGCTTTTTAGGGCATTTTACAGTTTGCAGAAATGCACTACAGTCCATTTAACATGGTTTCCTATGGTACTAGTTCACATCTATGCGTTTTGCAGCTGGTGCGTTTTTGGAAAGGGTCGGGGATTTTTTACCCGCGATTTGCGCCTAATAGACTTTAATGGAGCTGCACCAGAAGCGCAAGTAGTGCATTTGCGATGCGATTTTTGATGTGTTTTGCGGTTCTTATTTTACCACTGCATATAGCTGGTTGCTAAGCAGGGGGCGGGAAGCTGGCCGCCATGTCCTTAGCAACCGATGAGTCATCAGCTGTCAGCGGGGTTCCCCGATGAAAGCTGAATGTAAAAAAAAAAATTTGCGAAAAAAACGGCGTGGGGTTCCCCCCTTGTCCTTCGGGTCTAGTATGGATTCGGAAGGGACCCCCAAGCCAAAATAAATAAAAACAGCATGGGGTCCCCCCCAAAATCCATACCAGGCCCTTATTCGAGCATGCAGCCCAGCAGGTCGGGAAAGGGAGGGGGACGAGCGAGCCCCCTCCCTCCTGAACCATACCAGACCGTAAACCCTCAACATGGGGGGATGCGCGCAGGGGGCTTATCGGAATCTGGAAGCCCCCTTAAACAAGGGAATCCCGAGCCCCCACCCTATGTGAATGGGTATCGGGTAAATCGTACCCCTACCAATTCACAAAAAAGCAGTGAAAAGTATAAAAAAACAAGATCCAGTTTTTGACAATTCCTTTATTTGTAAAATAGAGCAGCCGTCTCTCCCTGTGCCCTCGTCTTCTTCCACCACAGATTTCTCCCAGAGCTGTCATCTCCCGGTGTCGTCTTCTTCCTCTTCCTCTTCCTCCTCCCCCTCCCCCCCCCTCCTCGCCTTCTTCTTCTTCTTCCTCCTCCTCCCGTCATCTTCTTCCTCTTCCTCACTGCTGATGGTTACCCACAATAATACAAAAAAGCGGTGACGACAAGAGGAGGAAGAAGAAGGCGACAACGTGAGGAGGAAGAGGAAGAAGACGACACCGGGAGGTGACAGCTCAGGGAGAAAACGGTAGTGGAAGAAGACGAAGGCACCGGGAGAGACGGACACCGGGCAAGGATTGTCGGGAAGAGGCCCTTGTCCTCATCAACATGAGAGGCAAGGTGCTTTGGGGTGGGGGGCGCAGAGCCCCCCCCTTGTTCCAAAGCACTCATCCCCCCATGTTGAGGGCTTGTGGTCTGGTATGGTTCGGGAGGGGGGGGCTGCTAGCTTGTCCCCTCCCTTTCCTGACCTGCCGGGTGTCATGCTCGGATAAGGCTCTGGTATGGATTTTGTGGGGATCCCACGCATTTTTTTTTTGGCGTGGGGTCCTCTGCGAATCCATACTAGACCCGAGGGGCCTGGTATGGACCTGGGGGGAACCCCATGCCATTTTTTCATGAATTTTTTTGCCGGCAAATTTTTTTTTTTACATGTCATTTAATGACAGCTGATGACTCATCAGTTGTTAGAGACGTGATGGCCGGCTTCCCGTCCCCCTCCTTACCAACCAGCTTTATACAGTATGTTTTACAGTGCGTTTATAGAGAAAAAGAGGTAAAACGCAAAATGCATGAAAACTGCATGCAACAACGCATAAAAAACGCTGGTTGAAAAACACAAAATGCACCGAAAAACGTGGCTGAAAGTATTGGCGGTCCCCAAAAAAGCGTCAGTTAGGTGTCCGATTTGTCCGCCAAAATGTCGCAGTTCAGCTATAAATCGCTGCTTGCCACCATTACTAGTAAAAAATAAATAAATAAATAAAAATATCCCATAGTTTGTAGACACTATAACATTTGAGCAAACCAAACGCTTATTGGGATTTTCTTTTACCAAAAATATGTAGCAGAATACATATTGGCCTAAATTGATAAAGAAATTAGAATTTTTACATTTTTTTTTTTATCGGATGTGGAAGTAAAAAATATATATTTTTTTTCCATATTGTCGGTTAATCGTGGTTTCTGTTTATAGCGCAAAAAAATAAAAACCGCAGCGGTAATCAAATACCACCAAAAGAAAGCTCTATTTGTGGGAAAAAAAGGACATAAATCTTATTTGAATACAGTGTCGCATGTCTGTTAAAGTAAGTGCCGAATCGCAAAAAATTGCCTGGTCATGAATGGGGGGGTAAATCATCCAGAGCTGAAGTGGTTTAACTGCTAGGGCTAAAAAACAAACAAACACACATATACCGATTCATAAATACAAAGCTGCATTCATTTGTGTCCTTTATATCTGCCTGGAGTTCTTACTACCATAAAAAAAAAAGGCTGCACATGAAAGTTACATAACCAGCAAACATTTCAGCTTCAGGACAGGTAGGGGCACATTTATTTAGGATTATTATTAGCAGCTTTTTGTGTAATGTAACTTTTTTTTGTGTGTGTGTGTGTGTTTGGGCTTACTTGTCCTATCCATGGAAAGGGGTGTAGGGAGCAGAAAACAGGTGTGCGCGCTTCCCCCCAGGAATGTACAGGAGATGAAGCCTCAGCTTGTGATGTACACAAGCCACCAATAACGAGGGAGCTAGTAGCAGAATTATCATTTGAAATGCTGTTTTGTAAGTCAAATCTTGCCAAGGGCAAAAAAAAAAAAAAAAAAAACATTTCACCCGCCCCAATGCCTTTTATGCTTGAATTCTTTAACATTAGGGAGGGGTAGCTGGCCCGGGCATGAGCTGTGTGCAGCAGAGGGGAATCCATGGCTAGATGCATTTTCCTAAACTGTGCTCTAGGTGTGGCAGGCTGTACGGAACCCGGGCAGAAATGACACACAGCTATACTGGCAATGTGTCACTTCTCACTCCAGGGAGCTCATACATACAGTATATATACATAGCAAACACAGACCCTGATAAGAGCATGTAAAATGTTTACTTATCTTGCCTGAAGGGGTAAAACAAGATGAAAATTCACTTTGCAAAGATAAAAGTCATCATAAGGAAAAAAAAAAAAAAAAAACCTTGCACATGGCTGGATAATTGAAGTCAACACAACTTCACCTTATTCACTATGCTAAGTGAAAATTCACTTTGCAAATGAAAAAAAAAAAAAATCCACAATACAGTTGAGGCGTTGTCCTATCTCCTCTACCATTACATTCACTTTAACCACTTAAGGACCGGAAGGATTTGCCCCCTTAATGACCAGGCCATTTTTTTTGCGACACGGCACTGCGTCGCTTTAACTGACAATTGCGCGGTCGCACGACGTTGTACCCAAACAAAATTGATGTCCTCAAATAGAGCTTTCTTTTGGTGGTATTTGATCACCTCTGTGGTTTTTATTGTTTGCGCTATAAACAAAAAAAGAGCAACAGCTATAATACAAAATGTATTTTTAACCACTTGCCCACTAAGGCTCCATTCACACCCTGAGCGTTTTGTAGCTTGAAGCCTGAAGCTACAAAACGCTGGAGGAGAAAAAAATCAATTATTCTCTATGGAGATGGTTCACATCTCCACTCCAAAACGCCTGAAACCCTACGCCTGAAGCTCAAAAACAAGTTCTGGACCCTTTTTTTGTCGCGCGAATCGGGCAGATTTGGGCGTTTTTCTGCTTTTTACATATGTGACCTATTGCCCTGCACAAAATCGCGGCAAACCGCGGTAAAAAATGCAGTAAAATCGCGGTAAAAACCGCCGTAAAATGCCTGAAAACGCCAAGCTCAGGTGTGAATGGGGCCTAAACCCCCTTCCTAACCAGACCAATTTTCAGCTTTTGGTGCTTTCACATTTTGAATGACAATTACTCAGTCATGCAACACTGTACCCATATGAAATTGTTGTGCTTTTTTCACACACATAGAGCTTTCTTTTGGTGGTATTTCATCACCGCTGGGTTTTTTATTTTTTGCGCTATAAATCAAAAAATACTGAAATTTTTTTTTTTTAATTTCTTTGTTTCTGTTAAAATTTAGCAAATTAGTAATTTTTCTTCATAAATTTTGACCAAAATCTATACGGATACATATCTTTGGTACCCATATGAAATTGTTGTGCTTTTTTTCACACACATAGAGCTTTCTTTTGGTGGTATTTAATCACCGCTGGGTTTTTTTTTTTTTTTGCGCTATAAAAGAAAAAAAGACCGAAAATTCTGTAAAAAAATGAATTTTTCTTCTTTTCTGTTATAGAATTTTGCAACTTAGTAATTTTTCTTCATACATGTTTGCCAAAATTTATACTGCTACATACCTTTGGTAAAAAATATCCCAAATCAGTGTATATTATTTGGTCTGTGTGAAAGTTATAGAGTCACAGTTTATTGGTATTGATAGGTTGAGTATTCCATGGAGAGGGGGACCTAAGAGAAGAGCTATATCCAAACTTGAAATGGGGTGGATATTTAAGATGGGGTGTCTCAAACCAAAAGGGCTTAATGTAGATATTGAGATTAACGCATTCATTGATAACGCATGATAGAATGGGCGTTATAGGATTGGATGAGCCCCGAGTTATAATAACTACCCCTGGTGGCTGACTTAAATGACCCTTCCCCCCTCCCCTTCCCCCCCCCCCCTACTTTCTGGCAGGAAGGTCTAGGGATATTTGGATTGCTTCACTTTTATGCTCATTGTTTATTTCCTTGCCTTTTTTTCCTTTTTTCTTTCTTTTTATTTCCTCTCTTTTTTTGTTTCGGAATTTTGATATTGTAAGGGGAGGAGCTGAGTCTTGTTCTGGCTATCGGTACATATAAAATAATTTGCTTGGTACTGTTTTTGTGCAGTTGAGAAACAAGACTGTATTCCCAATTATCTGTATTTTTTGCTCACACAGAGTCTAAGTCAATTGATTTGTGCTCCTATACGATATTGGTTGAACACTGTTCCCCTCTAGACACATATGCTGTCTAGGTTATTTCTAAACGGAAAGGAAAAAAAAAAAAAAAAAAAAAAAAATTTTTTAAGATGATTAGGATAATTTGCGGTCAGTGGCCACGTATATATATTATATAATTTTCGCACTGTTGGAGTGGTTTTGTAATATAAAAGAATTTTTTAACTCAATATTAATGTTTCTTTGAGCGATAGTCTCAGTCACTTAGAACCGGAAGTTCCGTATTCAACACGGATGTGTATCTCCAGAATTCATCTGGGGTACACACTTGACTCCTTCCGGTTTCCGTTTAGCCTCTATATGAACGTTTTTTATCGCCAGCCAGATCGAGGCTTGGCTCGTCCTTGCGCATGCCTACGAGCGCGTTAGGCGTCCGCCAGAATGAGGCTTGGTTAATGCTTCCCTGTGTACTATTCATGTTCGTTCCGCCCTGTGGGCGGTCTTTATTGACGGCTCCGTCGAATCTCCACACATGCCCTGTCGAATGACGTGGTCGAATGACGGACATGGGTGGAGATGTGGGCGTGGTTACTGTTTTGTTTTTCGATATATAAAGTGATGGCTCATTGCGTCGCCCGTGCCCCCGTAGAAGTCACGTATGACGAAACATGTAGGGCGTGGCCTCGCAGTGCTAGCCATCACGTGTTTGGAATTATTTGTTTGCACGGGCGTTCTGCCTTTGAATATGCCGGCTTTTTTTAGGAATTTTTTACTTGAATTTTAAAATGATTTCTTGTGGTATGTTTTAACTAATAAATACCCTAAAAACGATATCACTCTATTGGAGTTTTTTCTCCGTTTGCCTCCCTCTCCTGTTCTTGGACTTTTTGCATTCCCGAGTCCCCCCTCCGAGGTTTGGAGAGTTGGTTCGTCCCGGCCACACGGAAGTCGGCGTTACATGCTGCCAGGACCAGGAGATCAACAACTTATCCCTGCAGAGGGTGAAATCTGCAAGTTCGTATGACCTTGCCACAGGGGAGGTCCAACACTGGGGGTAAGCGCACATCTATTACTTCTTTCATCGTTGTCACTGTATACCTGAACAGAAGTATTTTGGCCTACCATATCCCTGGCGTGTTGGTGATGAAACATATGGAGCGGACTTTTCTTTAACTTGCCTTAATGAGATTCATATTATTATGGACTGATCACGGATGTTTTTTTGTTGCTTATGATTATGGACTTTTAATTCGTTCATATTTTGAGATAAGATGTTTACACACTCACTGTCATCACATGTATGGTGTTGTCTTAGCACTTTTTGTTTTTCATTTTATTGCTAGCGCAATTAAGTTTATTTTTACGTTTGTCACTCTATAGATATTTGGAGTTTTATTTGCAGCTGCACCTGTTCGTTTAGATGCTCACTAGCGCAGGTTGATTCTACAATTTTTAAAGTTATAGAGTCCACAAGCTATGGTGCCAATCTCTGAAAATTGATCACACCTTAAGTACTGACGTCCTATCTAATTTCTTGAGACCCTAACAAGCCAGGAAAGTACAAATATCCCCCAAATGACCGCTTTTTGGAAAGTAGACATTTCAAGGTATTTAGTAAGAGGTATGGTGAGTTTTTTGAAGTTGTCATTTTTTCCCACAATTCTTTGCAAAGTCAAGATTTTTTTTTCACAAAATTGTCATATTAGCAGGTTATTTCTCACACACAGCATATGCATACCACAAATTACACCCCAAAACACATTCTACTACTCCTCCCGAGTATGGCAATACCACATGTGTGAGACTTACACAGCATAGCCACATAGAGAGGCCCAACATGTAGGGAGCACCATCAGGCATTCTAGGAGCAGCATAAATTACACATATAATTTCTCTACTACCTCTTGCATTTTGAAGGCTCTGGAGCACCAGGACAATGGAAACGCCCCAAAAATTACCCCATTCTGGAAAGAAAACACCCCAATGTATAAACTATGAGGCATAACGAGTCTTTTGAACATGTCATTTTTTTCTACAAGTTTTTGGAAAATGTGGAAAGAAAATTAAAACTCATTTTTTTTTTTTTTACACAACGTTGTCCATTTATACAATATTTCTAACACATAGCATGTACATACCAAAAATTACACCCCAAAATAGATTCTCCTGCTCCTCCTGAGTACGGCGATACCACATGTGGGAGACTTTTAAACAGCCTGGCCACATACAGAGGCCCAATATGCAGGGAGCACCATCAGGTGTTCTAGGGGTATAAATGTCAAATCTAATTTGACTACCTATTACACTTTTGTGAGACACTCATGGGCACTGCAGTGGCATGGATGTGGCATGGATGAGCATGAATGGGGGTGGCTGGGTATGGCTGAGTATTGCTGAGTATGGCTGGGAATTGCTGAGTATGGCTGGGTATAATAGAAATGCAGGGGGAAAGAGAACCCTATGAAAAGGAAGTCATGGGCGGACCAAGTTGCTTATTCAAAGGAATTTTTATTGCACAGTTAGTAATATCAAAAATACAAAAACTAGGTACCCACCACCAACACCTAGACTAATATTAAAATGAGACAACATTGTCTATTTAAAAGCAGCAGCGTCACGTCATACATCAAGCACACACCAAATACACCCAAATGAATCTAAATATAGGGTACAAAAAATTGCGGTTAAATAGGCATGTTAATTCTGGTGACAAACACCTTCAGAAAATGTATATATTCCGCCACTATTGACCATCAAGCCCCCATCTAGAGGATAGAGGGGTGTAAAGTTGAAAAAAACTACACACTTGGGAAATAGCCCTATGAAACTGGTACCGCTGGGTTAACGGAGTTTGACTAATATCCTGCTGGTGATATACACTATAAAGGGTGGCATATAGCCACTGGCAGTCAATGATTCAGATCTTCAGCTTCAGATCAGGCCGCATTAACAGGGATAACCCAATAGGTGAATTACTTGAACAGGACAGTGGGTGAAAGTTATCTGCGGGTCAGGACAGAAAGTACTTGAGCAGTAGTTTAGACAAAGGACCAATGGTCCGCTCACCCAACCATACAGGCAAGAGTCTTTGATGTCTTACAGGTGTCCCAGATGTCTCTGTGAGAGTCCGTCTATAGGGGAATCTTGCACTGCACAGATCCAGTCATCCAAAATCCTCAACTGCTGCATGGAAATCCAGAGAGCATTACAGTATGAGGCCACTAATAGCACTGTAGAATTGAAAAAGCCGTCTAGGTACACCGTCCTGATGCCTCACATAAAGATGGCTCCCACTGTCCTCACTGTGTGTAGTGCGCTTGCGCTGATGTGACGTGGTGCGTCATCCGTGACGTATAAAACATCACTGCCGTGGTGTCGTTGCCGACATGTTTCACCCAATCACGTCAAGGATCAAATATGGCTGGGTATAGCTGGGTATTACTAGGTATGGCTGAGTATGGCTGGGTATAGCTGAGTATTGCTGGGTATGGCTGATTATGGCTGGGTATGGCTGAGTATGGCTGAGGATGGATGGCATGGCTGAGTATGTATGGATGGCTGAGCATTGATGGCATGGCTGAGCATGGATGGTATGGCTGAGCATGGATTGTATGGCTGAGTATGGATGGCATGGCTGAGCATGGATGGCATGGCTGAGCATGGATGGTATGGCTGAGTATGGATGGCATGGCTGAGCATGGATGGCTGAGTATGGATGGCATGGCTGAGCATGGATGGCATGGCTGAGCATGGATGGCATGGCTGAGTATGGATGGATGGATGGATGAGTATGGATTGGGCTGAGCATGGATGGATGGGATGAGGCTGCACTCCACCCCACAGCGCTGCAGCTCCCAATCTCTCCCCTCACACTGTACCGATCAGTACAGAGAGGGGAGAGAGGAACCAGACATGACGCTGGTTTGTTCACAAGTGATCGCTCCGTCATTTGATGGAGCGATCACGTGTTAAATGGCCAGGAGCGCAATTCTGGGAGGACGTCATAGTATGCCCTCCCAGAGTTATCAAACCGCGCTGTAGCCGTCATTCGGCTATAGCGCCGTTGTTAAGTGTTTAAAAAAACACATTTTTTCATCAGTTTAGGCCAATATGTATTCTTCTACATATTTTTGGTAAAAAAAAATAAAAAATCGCAATAAGTGTATATTGATTTGTTTGCGCAAAAGTTATCACGTCTACAAAATAGGGAATAGATTTATGGTATTTTTATTATTAATTTATTTTTTTACTAGTAATGGTGGTGATCAGCGATTTTTAGTGGGACTGCGACATTGCAGCGGACAGATCGGACACTTTTTTGGGACCATTGACATTTATACAGCGATCAGAGCTAAAAATAGCCACTGATTACTGTATAAATGTAACTGTGGGGGGATGGGACTACCTGTAGGAGACCGATTGCTATTCCTAATCAGTAGGAACAGCAGATCTGTCTTTCTTCCCCCGACAGAATGAAGATCTGTCTATTTACATTGAATGATCTCCGTTCTGCCTCTGTCAGGCGAGATCGCCGGTGGCCGGGGGGCATCGCGCCCGTAGGCCACGCGCATCGGCTCCGGTGTCGCGCGCGCCCCTTAAAGCGGCCGACGTACAGCTACGATTTGCCCAAGGGGAGCCAACCTGCCGCAGTATAACTAAAAGGTTAAAGGGATAGCCAGGAGTGCCCCTGCTGATTTATCTCCTTTAAATAAAGGATGCACTACTTCAGTATAGGTGCTTTAAAATCGAAATACTTTTGATAGAATCACCTTTGAAAGGTTTATAAAATATTGTGGGGTTGATTTACTGAAGGCAATTTACTAAAGGCAAACTTTTACTTTGGAAAGGAGCTTGTACTTTGCAAATACATTTTCCCCTAGAGCTTAGTGAATAAGGTAAAGTACTGCTGATATCCATCTAACCAAGGGCAAGCAAAATGCAGTTTTTTTTTAGGTTTGGGTATTTTTTGCAAAGTGAAATTGCACCAGATTGGGGAAAATTCCATTGCATAACAAGTTACTAAAGGCAAAAAGACTGTTTGCTTTGCAAAGAAGCTTGCACTTTGCATAGGCATTTTCCATGGAGCTTAGTGAATAAGGTGAAGCACTGCTGATATCCATCATCTGACCATGGGCAAGCAACAATGCAGGGGTTTTTTTTACGATTGAGTAGTTTTTGCAAAGTGAAATTACACCAGATAGACTGCGCTCCTGGGGAAATTTCCCTTGAACAACAAGTTACTAAAGGCAAAAAGACTGTTCCCTTTGCAAAGGAGCTTGTACTTTGCATTGGCATTTTCCCCAGAGTATAGTGAATAAGGTAAAGCACTAATGAAAATTGTGAAAGTGAAATTGCACCAGATTTACTGCGCTCTTGGGGAAATTTTCCCTTGCACAACAAGTGACTAAAGGCAATTTACTAAAGGCAAAGAGACTGTTCACTTTGCAAAAGCATTTTCCCTAGAGCTTAATAAATAAGGTGAAGTATTGCTGATATGCAATGCACTTTTTTCTTCTTGCGCATGATTGGGTATTTTTTGCAAAGTGAAATTGCACCAGATTCGCTGAGCTCTGCAAAGTGAAAAGCCTGTTTGCCTTTAGTAAATCAAACCTGATGCGTGCTGGGATCGAGTTAATAGTCCTGTAGTGCAATTTGTGGATTGAACTAGAAATCTCTTAGAGATTACTCCCACTGAACATACAGGGGTTGATTTACTAAAGGCCAATAAGAGATTTGCTTTCAAGGGAAGTTGAACTTTGCCTCGGAGCTTAGTAATTGTGGTGGAGTTTCACTTTACAAAGACTAAGCAATAATGTGCAAGAAAAAAAATGGATGGAAGTAAGCAGTTTCCCCTCATTCACTAAGTTCGGGGGATAATTTCCTTGCAAAGTGAAATTTTAGCATACTTGCCAACAGTCCCGATTTTCCTGGGACATTCACGGTATTCAGACCTAAATCCCGGTCTTACTGTGTCCCGGGAAAATTCATGGGAAATTGGCTTTGTCCCAGTGTTGGGTGATGAATCGCCAGAGCCGCCGCTAGAGATCCAGGGTTTTGCGAAGAGCAGCTCTTATTGAGGCCAAGGGGAAGAAACAAGAGGCGGAGCCCAGGTTGTGGGCCAGGCTGCAGGGCGCAGGGTTGGCGGCAGCTCCATTTCTATTGGTAGCCGCTTTCATTGCCACCCAGGCTGCACCTCTTGTTTGTTCCCCTCTGCCTCCACTAGAGCTGGTCTTTGCAAAAATGGCGGCGGAAACATCATCACCAGTGCCGACCCCGGACATCTAGCATTGGCTCTGGTGATACAGCAGCACGGAGGTCTCAGAATCTGGTGGCCATCTGCATCTTGGTGACAAGTGAGCGCTCTGGTGGCAAATGAGTGCTGCATCTTGATGACAAGTAATAAGCTGCATCTGGTGACAAGTGAGCGCTGCATCTGGTGGCAGGGGACGATGGCAAGTGACACGCTCAGGGCTCCGACTGAGTCTGCATTATGGTGAGTTGAACTATTTTATTTTATATTACAATGTAATAATAGAAATAATGCGCTTCAATCATCCTGACACCATAACAACCATGGTGCCGTGATGATTGAAGCGCTAACACCAAGTGTTTGAAATATCTTTATCTGCTGATTGTTAAACTTTCTGGCATACACATATTGCTATTGTGGTGTAGGATCTGGGCCTGCTGTCCCGCCATCCCTCTTTCTTTCTTTCCTTCTCTCTCCTTCCCTCCCTATCTATTTCTCTCTCTTTCTTTCTCTCTCTCTCCCTGCATCCCTTTCTTCCTTCTCCCTTCATTCCTTTCATTTCAGACTCTAATCACACCCCCTTTAAGCCACGCCCGATAGTTAGTTTAAACCATGCCCATTTTTGCTGTAGCGCCCCCCCCCCCCCCCCCCTCCGCGCCAAAACACTCTGATCAGCGCTCTCCACCATTGGCTGAGAGTGCTGACCAGGAGTCAGTCGGCTGCTGGTTTTCCAGCATGCATGTCTGAAAGACCAACATACACAGGAGCCAAATGTGGGCTGTTTTTTTGGGGTCTTTTGAAACGGGCGTTGTCTCCCGACATTCAGCCCATGTGTATGGGGCTTAACTCATACAAATCATAATTAAATACTTTGTCCAAGTCGAAAGCTTCTTAACAGTGCCACACTGCATGATGTCAAGAAGGATTGAATGTCATTAGGTTGGGACTCCGCCACAGGCAGACCGCACTTTTGGTTTGCCCACATTGCAGGCTTGGTATAAATCTAGTCTACTCTTGACAATCTCTACAGAAGCTGCCGGTAGACAACTTTTGGGGGAACATTGATTAGACAGGTTAGAAAATCTGTTCTGATCACTTTAGTGGTGATGGGAGCGGGCACCCTCTGGTGGTTGGAGGGTGGCAGTGTAGGTTGTGCTGGCCTGCTCGCTCCCCGCATGGCCTGGCCCCTACCAGGCCACGGACCGGCAATCGGTTCCGGCAAGAAGCTCTGAAGGTTCAGCACATGCGCCCCTGACATCAGCGGCTGCATGCAGGGTGAATATCTCCTAAACCGTGAACGTTTAGGAGATATGCATTTTACCTACATGTAAGCCTTATTATAGGCTTACCTGAAGGTAAAAATTACCAAGTGGGGTTTACAACCGCTTTAAGATACTGATTGTTAAAGAAAAGATTTAAGCAGTGGCAGCACGTAATGCAAGGCGCATGGATTCCAAATGGGTTTTTTTTTTTTTTAGAAGCACGTGATTAGAGCATGAAGCTTTAATAGGCATCAAAAAAGGGTGGGCTCGGGAAGCCCCAACCCCACTCAGTTGTGTGACAATAGCAAATTAATATCCGCTATCGTCTATCTGATTCTCCTTCTGGCCAATCAGGAAGCGGGTCCTGAGACCTGACTGGCCGAGAGGAGAAGCGATTCTATTGGCTGCCAGAGAGGAGGAGTGAGGAGACACACGGCGGAAACCGCCATGATGCCAAGGAGGAGGTGATGCAGGAGAAGCCCCGACGGGGGGTGACCTGAGCCACTGGAGCGGGGTGGCTGTGGGTGCATTGTTTGCCGACCCCCCCCCCAAAAAAAATATATAACACCAGCCGCCACTGGATTTAAGTGATTGTAAATGCTAATTTTTCTAAAGCAAGTTTATATTTGCCTGCTCTGTGCAATTTTTTTTGTCATATGTTCAGTTATCATTGTTTAGGCTTGTCAAGTTGACATCCAGGCCACTCTAAATGTTAATGGTGCCTAAACAGCACCTTATAAAAAACGTACATCTTGTCTTGTATTTTCCTGAAAAATAGCAGTGCACTTTCTGGATTGTGAAGGTGTCACCGCGCTCCCATGCTCACAGCTGTATATCTGCAGTGCAACATCACCCAAGTCACTGCTGCCTATGACAGCTAGCCTCACATTTGGAGTGAGAATTGTTAATGTTACTACTGAGCTGCTCACTGTTCTCCTTGCTGGAGGCTCTGACATGAGGAAGTAAAGCCCTGCCTCCACAAAGATGGCAACCTCTACACAGAGGCGCAGTACAGAACAAGGCATGGTAAATGCTGGGGAAAAGAGCTTCTGCAGGGAGACCACAAGCAATACTGGTGACTAGTTCCTGTTTAAAGCGGTACTAAAGCCCACTTGGTGATTTTTACCTACAGGTAAGCCTTATTAAAATGAATATCACCCTGGATGCAACCAGTTACATCACCGGCGCATGCGCTCTGAAGGTCCAGCATACCTTGCCGAACCTTCAGAGTTTAGTGCCGGAACCGAGGGATCCTATGCGCGTGCACGAACCCAGAAGAAAGACTGGGGGAAGATGTCAGCCCTCTCAGCAGTGACAGCACCAGGGCCGGATTTCCCACAAGGCCACCGAGGCCAGGCCTCGGGGCGGCAGTGGTACAGGGGCGGCGCCGCTCCTGCAAAGACTTCTCGGCCGCCCCCCACACTAACATAACAGCATGCAGCGCACCCGGGCTTCAGAGAGGTGGGGGCGCTGAAGCACTAGAGTGCTCCTCTCCCTCCTCCTCCTCTCTGTGTCCAGACTGAGGTGGCTCCCTCCGCAGGTCACCGCCGCCGCTGCTGTTTTTTCGAGGTTCAAGCCTGTCCCCCCTCCCTCCTCCTGTCAGAGAAGGAGAGCAGCCGCCGGAGATCGGAGCGGCTGGTCTCTGTGGGGTGGGGGGGGGGCGCGTGTTCTCCTGTGTCTCTCACTCCCGCCCAAGCCTGTCTCCATCTGTTCACTTATGGAGGGGGGGTTGTCCTGGGGGGTCTGTACTAATGGAGGGGAGGTTGTCCTCGGAGGGGGGGTTGTCCTGGGGGGTCTGTACTAATGAAGGGGGGGTTGTCCTGGGGCTCTGTACTAGTGAAGGGGGGGTTTGTCCTGGGATGTCTGCACTAATGGAGGGGGGGTTGTCCTGGGGGTCTGTACTAGTGAAGGGGGGCTTTGTCCTGGGGGGTTTGTACTAATGAAGGGGGGGTTGTCCTGGGGGTCTGTACTAGTGAAGGGGGTTTGTCCTTGGGGGTTTGTACTAATGAAGGGGGGATTTGTCCTGGGATGTCTGTACTAATGAAGGGGGGGGTTGTCCGGGGGGTCTGTACTAATGGAGGGGGGGTTTGTCCTGGGGGGGTCTGTACTAATGAAGGGAGGGGTGGTTTGTCCTGGGGGGGTCTGTGTTAATGGAGGGGATGGGGGTTGACCTGGGGGGGTTTTGTACTAATGGAGAGGGGGTTGTCCTGGGGGGGTTGTACTAATGGAGGGGGAGTTGTCCGGGTGGGTTTGTACTAATGGAGGGGGAGTTGTCCGGGGGGGTTTGTACTAATGGAGGGGGGGTTGACCTGGGGGGGGTTTGTACTAATGGAGGGGGGGTTGACCTGGGGGGGTTTGTACTAATGGAGGGGGGGTTGTCCTGGGGGGTATGTACTAATGGAGGGGGGTTGTCTTGGGGGGTTTGTACTAATGGAGGGGGGGTTGACCTGGGGGGGTTTGTACTAATGGAGGGGGGTTGTCCTGGGGGGTTTGTACTAATAGAGGGGCGTTTGTCCTCGGGGGTCTGTACTAGTGAAGGGGGTTTGTCCTTGGGGGTTTGTACTAATGAAGGGGGGATTTGTCCTGGGATGTCTGTACTAATGAAGGGGGGGGTTGTCCGGGGGGTCTGTACTAATGGAGGGGGGGTTTGTCCTGGGGGGGTCTGTACTAATGAAGGGAGGGGTGGTTTGTCCTGGGGGGGTCTGTGTTAATGGAGGGGATGGGGGTTGACCTGGGGGGGTTTTGTACTAATGGAGAGGGGGTTGTCCTGGGGGGGTTGTACTAATGGAGGGGGAGTTGTCCGGGTGGGTTTGTACTAATGGAGGGGGAGTTGTCCGGGGGGGTTTGTACTAATGGAGGGGGGGTTGACCTGGGGGGGGTTTGTACTAATGGAGGGGGGGTTGACCTGGGGGGGTTTGTACTAATGGAGGGGGGGTTGTCCTGGGGGGTATGTACTAATGGAGGGGGGTTGTCTTGGGGGGGTTTGTACTAATGGAGGGGGGGTTGACCTGGGGGGGTTTGTACTAATGGAGGGGGGTTGTCCTGGGGGGTTTGTACTAATAGAGGGGCGTTTGTCCTCGGGGGTCTGTACTAATGGAGGGGGGTTTGTCCTGGGGGGGTCTGTACTAATGAAGGGAGGGGGGTTTGTCCTGGGGGGGGTCTGTACTAATGAAGGGAGGGGGGTTTGTCCTAGGGGGGATCTGTACTAATGAAGGGAGGGGGGTTTGTCCTGGGGGGGTCTGTACTAATGGAGGGGGGTGGTTTGTCCTAGGGGGGTCTACACCCAGGAAAGTACACCCAGGACTCCAGAGAGAGAGGGCAGTGCTGAGGGAAAACCATTAGAGTGAGAACCCCGCTGCCCTGCGCCACCAGAGGGAAAGCCACACAGCCTGGCGCCATCCCTGGCGGAGAAAGGAATGGAGTCATTGCAGGAATACAGATCTGGGTGCTACCCAGCGGAGTCATCACGGGCAATTCAGAGTGAGCTGACTCCTGATCAGGGGAACCATTGCTGTATCGCTGGGTCAGGTGAGAGGGCCGATTGGCCATTATCTACTAATGTCCATAGGAACTGCAGTCTCTGACCGTCTCCTGTATCATGTCTGCAATCTCTGACCATCTCCTGTACTATGATTGCAGTCTCCGACCATCTCTTGTATCATGTCTGCAGTCTTTGACCGTATTATGTCTGGGGGCTCTTTCTGGTGGTGTGTGTGTGTGGGGGGGGGGGGGGGCATTGAAGGGCCCGGCCTTGGGGCGGCAAAGGGAGTAAATCCGGGCCTGGACAGCACGCCGCTAGAGGGCTTTTATTTCATAACGTGCTAGTATGCGATGCATATGATACTAGCACATTATACAATTGCCTTACAGGTGTTTGTTTTTTTAACAGCTGCAATTTACTACCTTTTTTATTCTTACTTTATGAATTCTATTCGACCTCCTTCCAGCACACTTATAGTTTAGAAATGATCTATAACTGACCCGATTTGAATGTGTGGATGGGGGAATCCTCCCTACTGCATCTTTGTATTCCAACAATGGGGAGCCTTCCCCACTGTCAGAATACACGAAATCGGTGCTGCAGACTGCAACTCTGACGGTAGATCAACTTATGTACAACCACAGTGCCCATACACGGATCGAAATTCAGCCGGTTGCTGCTGAACCGGACACATTTCGATCCATCTATGGGCAGCTTTAGGTTGTCTTGCATGTTTTGCACCCAACTAGAAATTTTCAGGAGAAAATAATTCCATTTTGCAAATATACAGGTCCATTGGGGTCCGAAAACACTCCAAGTGCATCCCTGCATATTATGTGAGAGCCACCTGCCAAATTTTATCATAAATGCCATCAGAATATACTTCTGTAAAAGTAACAATGATTTAAAAAGGTACAGGTGGCCACATACTGCTGCCTGGGCATCTCCTGATCCAGACGGTGCAGACTGGGTTGTTATATTTCAGATGCATGCTTAGATAATGGAGGAGTAAACACATCAAAAGCAAATATTTACTTTGCTTATTAAACGATACCAAAAGGAGAGAAAGCGTGACTGGTTATAAATACTGTCACATGGGTCAACAGCAAATAGCGACTGTTTCTTATTGTCACTCCAGGAACGCACCAGGCATGCAGCATGTGGACATTACCAAGGGACAAAGAGTGTGCCTACATACAACAATAAATTATCCATGAGTGAGTTAATAATTTCAAAGTGCTTTCACTTTAAACTGATTTTAAATTTATTTTTTAATAAACATGTCCTACTTATCTGTGGGTCCCCCCCCCCCCCGCTGGCAATCCAGGCTCCTCCCTCCCAGGGCTGTCTTTATGCATGGGCACCCCTAGACCCTGCCCAGGTGCCCCAGGAACGCAGGGGCCCTATGATAATTTTGAATTACGCTATACTTGCCAACTGTCCTAGATTTGCTGGGACCATCATGTTCTTTACTAAGATGTTCTGGGATGGCCGTGTCCTGGGCAGCATCCTGGAAACCTGTATTGTGCCCTCCTGATCCCGGTATTGTGCCCTCCTGACTCCCCTTGTACTGTACCCTTTCTCTCCCCCCCCCCCCCCCATACTGTGCCCTTTGTGTTGATTAGACTTCAATTTATGGCATGTTTTTTTATTGTTTAAAATCCATTTTATTGAAAGTACTGATTATATATATGTTTAATTCTATCAATTATTAATACACTACTTCAATTCTTGAGAGTAGGGGCATCAATTGGGGCAGGCTGGTAGGGGCCCCAGTGCATTACTTTGCCCAGGGGGTATAATGCCATTAAAATGGCCCTGCTCCCCCGACCTAGTGCCCACATAGCAAACCACTTGCAATAAGAGCCAATGGCTCTGGCTGCTGTCTCTGAATCAGTGAGGAGATAGAGAGAGCTAACAGAGCCTCTGCTCTGGTGCACATCGCTGGATCAAGATTGGGCTCATTTACTGTAAGAATATGGGGGAGGGGAGGGGGGACGGGGTTTGACTGAATGCAATAGGTTAAAAACCTTCTGCCAATATAACCACTTTAACCTTTCCCTGCCAGTGACATTTATACAGTAATCAGTGGCTATTTTTAGCACTGATCACTGTATAAATGTCAATGTCCCAAAAAAAGTTTCAAAAGGTTCCAATCTGTCCGCTGCAATGTCGCAGTCCAGATAGAAATCACTGATTGCCGCCATTACTAGTCAAAAAAAAAAATAATAAAAATGCCATAAATCTATCCCCTATTTTGTAGATGCTATAACTTTTGCGCAAACCACTCAATATATTCTTATTGCAGTTTTTTTTTTACAAAAATATGTAGAAGAATACATATCGACCTAAACTGAGGAAGAAATTTGTTTTTGTTTTTTTTTTTAATTGGGATATTTATTATAACAAAAAGTAAAAAAATATTGTGTTTTTTTCAAAATTGTCGCTCTTCTTTTGTTTATAGCGCAACAAATAAAAACCGCAGAGGTGATCAAATACCACCAAAAGAAAGCTCTATTTGTGGGGAAAAAAGGACGTAAAATTTTGTTTGGGTGCAACGTCGCAAGACCGCGCAATTGTCAGTTAAAGCGACGCAAAAAATGGCCTGGTCAGGAAGGGGGTAAATTCTTCGGGTGCTGAAGTGGTTAAATAACAACAACAACTAAGAGAAGAACAAAGAAAAATATCTGCCTGATCCTGCAGACTGATCATTAATTTTGATGGCAGTGATCGATTACGGTTTAGAGCAGTGGTCATCAGACACTGAGCTACAGCCTGGTAGCTCTTTTCTGTTTGCTCTGACCAGTGATTGTGCCAAAGTGGTGCTTGGGTATGCCTAGTGACTGTCTCGGCTGTCATCTTTTGTGTGTGAGGCTCATGCATCACAGGAAAGACTGAGGGACAGATATTCCTCATTCTCCTTCCGCTCTCCATCCTGACACTGTCCATGGATGTCCCAGGCTCTCACAGGACACAGGTGTGCCGAGAAACGCCTGTGTGTGTGTGTATGGGGGGGGGGGGGGGACAGATTTGGAGCCATCCATTTCAACCAACATAGAAAAAACACACACAGACACACACAAATAGAAAACCTCCATATACACTGTCCAATACCCACAGTTGATTCAGAGGAAAGAAAAAACCCCCAGCAAAGCATGATCTAATTTGCACCGGGGGGGGGGGGGGGGGGGGGTCATTTCTGATCCTCCAAGAGGCAATCAGATATTCCATGCATCAACTTTACCTATACCTGTTACATTATGTGCATTTATGAAAGAATCCAGGCCTTTTTTTAAAGCAATCTACTGAGCTGGACAGAACCAGATCTTAAGGGAGTCTATTCTATGTTTTCACAGCTCTTACTGTGAAGAAGCCTTTCTGTATTTGGACTGCAAGTGCAGTTGCTCCAGAGCTTAGTGAATGAAGTAAAGCTTCACTTTTCAAAGAATACCCAATCACGTGCCAAGAAATGTTTAAAAAAAACAGCATTTTTGCTTGCACATGATTGGCTGATGGAAGTCAGCAGAGCGTCTGCTCATTTATTAACCACTTCAATACTGGGCACTTATACACCTTCCAGACCAATTTTCAGCTTTCAGCGCTGTCGCATTTTGAATGACAATAGCGAGGTCATCCATCACTGTACCCAAACCAAATTTTTATCATTTTGTTCCCACAAATAGAGCTTTCTTTTGGTGGTATTTGATCACCTCTGTGGTTTTTATTTTTTACTAAACAAATTAAAAAAAGACCAAAAATTTTGAAAAAAATAAAAGTTTTGCTTTTGTTTCAGTTATAAAATTTTGTAAATAAGTAAGTTTTCTCTTTCACTGATGGGCACTGATAAGGTGGCACTGACAGGCACTGATAAGGCTGCACCGATGAGGTGGCACCAATGAGCAGGCACTGACAATGGGCACTGATATGCGGCACTGATGGGCATTGATAGGCAGCACTGATGGGCACTCATGGGTGGCACTGGTGGGCACTGAAAGGCTGCAAAGATGTGTTCTTATGGGTGGCACTGATAGGCAGCACTGATAGGCGGCACTGATACGCGGCGCTGATATGAGCCACTGGTAGGCATCCCTGGTGGCACTGGCAGTGGTAGGCATTGTGAGTGGGCACTGATTGGCAGCTGCCTGGGCACAGATTAGTATTTCCCTGGGGGACTAGGGGGGGCATGCCTGGTGGTCCAGTGTGGATGGCCATCCTGGTGGTCCTGGGTGGCATGATGGTGGTCCTGGGCAAGATCCGAGGGGGGGCTGTGCTGATAAACAATCAGCACAGAGACCCCCCCTGTCAGGAGAGCAGCCGATCAGCTCTCCTCTACTCGCGTCTGTCAGACGCGAGTGAGGAAAAGCCGATCACTGGCTCTTCCTATTTACATCGTGATCAGCCGTGATTGGACACAGCTGATCACGTGGTAAAGAGTCTCCGTTAGAAACTCTTTACCTAGATCAGAGTTGCGGTGTGTCAGACTGACACTCCGCAACAACGAACACCGCGATGCGGCCCCCGGGGACGCGCAGCTGCATAATATCCTGAGGACATCATATGATGCCCAGTCGGGATATTGAAACCACTTTGCCGCCGTCATTCTGCTATATGTCGGGCGGCAAGTGGTTAAGCTCTGGAGCAACTGCTCTTGCAGAGTGCAACTTCACTTTACAAAGAGCACAGTCTATTTGCCTTTAGTAAATCAAAGCCTAAATCTCTTTTCCTCCAGACGTAAAGAGTGTCCCCTGTGATATGAAAATAGTTCATCCTCCCCCCCGAAGTGCCCACAGCTTATAAATAATATTTTATACATTAATATACTGCCACTATATACCTTTTTGGATGATCTGTATACCATGATTACATGATAAACTGCAGAATTTCTCCACTGCAGAGAGTTCAGGAAGGAGGAGATTTCCACTGCAGCCTGTATACACGCCCACATGTGTGATGTCAATATCATGTGACCTGGCTAGCTCTGATCAACAAGTAAATGTGCTCTCCAGCATAAAAGACACAACTGAGCATGTGCAGGTTGGCTACTCTGCCTGTGTTAGCTGGCCTTTCCCAGATAGACAGTGCAGTAGGGAGAGGATCTGTGTATACAGTATAAAACAGACTTTTCACACAATGCAGAGGATTAACCCCTTAAGTTCCACAGTGAGTATAATAACCATGCTATGCTAAATATACAGACTGATTTTACTGTTGCGGGTTTAGTAACACTTTAAAGGAGAAGTCCAGCCTGAGCTTTTTAGGCTGGACTTCTCCTACGGGTCACAGGAGTGCAATTAGTTTTGCACTCCTGTGACCCGTTTTCAGCGGAGAGCGGTCTGAAGTCCGCTCTCCGCTGACGTCACTGCCATCAGTCGAGGCAGCCCGTCATTCCGACTTCCCAAGTCTGGATTCGACAGCTGCCTTGACTGATGGCATTCTAAGCGAGACGCTCAGACGGCCGCTCCCAGCCCCCCCACAGCTCATCGCTCCAATGAGCGTGGAGGAGCAGACCAGAAGCGATGCTGACTGACAGTCAACATCGCTCTGCTAGGGGAGGAGTGAGAATCAAGCCATCGGCGATGTTCGGTGGCTCGGTTCTCAGTGCAGAGACACCAGGGGACAGCTGCAGTATCGGTCTGATGCTCCATCCACCGAGGTATGATTAGCAAAAAAGAAACCCCATACTTCTCTTTTAAGGTTAATAACTCAACACCAAGTTCACTATTTGGACCCCTTATGTATTTGTACATGTTCATCACCTTAATCTCCTCTTCTCAAGAGAGAAAAAAATTCAGTTCCTCCAATCTATCCTCATAGCTGAGCTCCTCCATGCCTCTTATCAGTTTGGTTGCTCTTCTCTGCACTTTCTCCAGTTCCCTGATATCCTTTTTGAGAACTGGAGCCCAAAACTGAACTGCATATTCCAGATGAGGTCTTACGAATGATTTGTACAGGGGCAAAATGATATCTCTATCTCTGGAGTCCATACCTCTCTTAATACAAGAAAGGACTCGCTTTGGAAAGTGCAGCTTGGCATTGCATGCTATTATTAAGCTTATGATCTACCAAAACCCCCAGATCCTTTTCCACTATATATTCCCCCAGTTGTACTCAATATTCTTAGCCCCCAAGTGCATAACTTTACATTTATCAACATTAAACCTCATTTGCCACATAGTCACCCAATTAAACAGTGCATTAAGGTTGGCTTGTAAGTTGGAGACATCCTGTAAGGACGTTATTCCACTGCATAGCTTAGTGTCATCTGCAAAGACATAAATGGTACTTTTAATGCCAGACCCTATATCATTTATAAAGATATTAACCGCTTCCCGCCCGCCGTACGCCAAATGACGTCCTCGGCTTTGAGCGGGGATATCTGAATGATGCCTGTAGCTACAGGCATCATTCAGATATCGTCTTTTAGAGCCGGCAAATCTGTGCACCGTAAGAATGATCATAGCAGCTGTTCCGCCTCTTGATCGTTCTTACGGGAGACAAGAGGGAACGTCCCCCCCTCCCGCTGCCCTCTGGTGCTTCTACCGACTCACTGCTACGATCGGTGAGTAGGACACAGGATCCGCCGGCCCCGGATGTTCAGAATAGAGATTTCTGCCGGACCAGATGGTCGCCGGAGTCTCTATAATCGTTCGGAGGCCGGGCGCGATGTTATGACGTCACGCCCGGCCTCTGTATTAAAAAAAACTGCGCCGCTTCGGCTAGGAAGCGGTGATCTTTTTTTGGGGGGGGATTTCCGGCTTCCCAGCCTAGAGGTGAGATGTGGGGTCTTATTGACCCCATATCTCACTGTAAAGAGCACCTGTCATGCCATATTCCTATTATATGGGATGTTTACATTCCTTGTAATAGAAATAGTTACATAGTTACATAGTTAATAAGGTTGAATAAAGACAACAGTCCATCCAGTTCAACCTGAGTGTCTACAATTGTCCCTATCCCTGTACATTGTGTCTCATTAAGATGCTCATCTATTATATCATTATGTATTTAAGGTACCCATATAGCGCCGTCAATTTACACAACGCTCCACACATACATCGCACACTCACCTCGGTCCCTACACTCAAGGAGCCCACAATCCAAGGTCCCCAACTCAAATTACTATACTAGGGACAATTTTGAACAGAAGCCAATTAACCTACCAGCATGTCTTTCTTTGGAGTGATCAAACAAATTTTTGGGGGAAAAAAGTGTCAAGCTAAAATAAATAAAGTAAAATTAACAATAAAAAATAATTGTTTTTAAAGCACCCCTGTCCCCGTGAGCTTGCACGCAGAAGCGAACGCATATGTAAGTCCCGCCCACATATGAAAACGGTGTTCAAACCACACATGTGAGGTATCGCCACGAACGTTAGAGCGAGAGCAATAATTTTGGTCCTAGACCTCCTCTGTAACTCAAAACATGAAACCAGTAAAAAATTTTAAAGCGTCACCTATAGTGATTTTTGAATAGTGAAGTTTGGTGCCATTCTACGAGTGTGTGCAATTTTGAAGCATGACATGTTAGGTATCTATTTACTCAGCGTAACTTCATCTTTCACATTATGCAAAAACATTGGGCTAACTTTACTGTTTTGTTTTTTTTTTAAAGCACAAAACAGTTTTTTTTCCAAAAAAAATGCATTTGAAATATTGCTGCGCAAATACCGTGCGAGATAAAAAGTTGCAATGACCGCCATTGTATTCTCTAGGGTCTTTGCTAAAAAAAAACATGTATCATCTCTGGGTGTTCTATGTAATTTTTTAGCAAAAAAATGATGATTTTTACATGTAGGAGAGAAATTTCAGAATTGGCCTGGTAGGCAAGTGGTTAAAAAGTAAGGGTCCCAACAGTGAATCTTGGGGTACACCACTGACAACCTTAGACCATTCAGAGTAAGAATCATTAACCACTACTCTCTGAATTCTGTCTTTTAGCCAGTTTTCTATCCATTTACAAACTGATCTTTCCAAGCCTGTAGACTTTACCTTACACATGAGCCGTGTGTGGGGAACTGTGTCAAATGCTTTTGCAAAATCCAAGTATACCACGTCCACAGCCACCCCTTTGTCCAAGGTTTTACTTACCTCTTCATACAAAGAAATCAGATTTGTTTTACAACTTCTAACTTTCATAAATCCATCCTGACCTTTGCTTAAAATGTTTTTTTTTCAGCAAGAACTCATCTATGTGGTCTTTTATTAAACTCTGCAGTATCTTCCCGACTATAGAAGTTAAACTAACAGGTCTGTAGTTAATTGGTAAAGACTTTGATCCCTTTTAAATATAGGTACCACATTGGCCCTATGCTAATCCAGTGGTACCATTCCAGTCATTAACAAGTCCCTAAAAATGAGAAACAATGGCTTTGAAAGGACAGAACTCAATTCTTTTAGGATTCGTGGGTGGATGCCATCTGGACCTGGTTCTTTACCTTTATTCTGTGTAAGTATTTCTGGACCATATCACTTTTCAGCCATTGTGGATCATTTGGTGTCAATACCATCCCCATTATGGACATAAGCTCCCCCATGCTCCTTTGTATACACAGAGCTGAAGAAAGTATTTGACTTCTCTTTGTTCCCAGTCATCCACTCTAGATTATTTTGTAAAGGGCCTACATGCTCAGACCTGACTTTTTTACTATCAATATATTTGAAGAATTTTTTTGGGGTTTGTCCTACTATTTTTTGCAATCTGGCGTTCATTTTGAATTTTTGTATTCTTGCGTTCTTGATTTCCTTTTTACATATTCTGTTATAGTCTTTGTAACATTTAAACGATGATAGTGTTCCTTCATTTTTATACTTTTTAAAAGCTCTTTTCTCATCATTTATAGTTTTTTTAACTTTGGCCGTGAGCCACATAGGTTTTATTTTTAGCCTTTTAAACGTATTGCCCATGGGAATATACTTTGCAGTGAGTTCACATACAGTCTTTTTCAAGAATTCCCATTTCTGTTCTGTGTTAATCAATACCAATATTTCCTCCCAGTCTAAGTCTTGGAGAGCAGCCCTCATCCTTGGAAAATTTGTTCTCTTAAAGTTAAGTGTTTTTTTATCGTTCCCGTTTGTGTTTTTTGCTTACAGCTAACATTAAATGAAATCATGTTATGGTCACTGATACCCAGATGTTCTTTTATATGAACATTAATAATAAGCTCTGCATTGTTTAAGATTGCCAGGTCCAGCAAAGCATCATTCCAAGTCAGGGCCTCTATGAATTGTACCAACCCAAGTCTAGGTTGACCTCAGACTGTGCTGTGTTCCATCTCTATGCATTTACTGCTACTGCATGAATTGTTATTATGGTCTGATGTATACTGACATCTAGTGGTAGTTCAGCACCACTACAACTTAATTATCTTCTTTATTTGATGTCTCCCTCTGTTCTCTACTACTGTTTAAAGCTAGTTAGTTCAGTTCTAGTTGGATGCTCCAACTTCTTCTCTTTTCTCTCAGCCAGCATTGGTCATTGCAGGGAAAAAGGATAGAACGCTATTGTCTTCTTATACTTCAAAAAACTAGAAAACATCCTCTGTACTCCATTTATTGAAAATAAAACTGCATTAGATTAAACTTTTGTGTCTTACTGAAGAGTTAAAGGATAGGTTCACCTCCGGGAGCATGTTACACGTTCCACCTGTTTTAAGGGTAGAACATATAACATGTTCCCGCTTCTGCATAAACTCCCTGGGTTTAATGCAATATGTCACTGCATACTATCCGCCGACTAAAAAGATGGTCACTTGACCAGGATTCTTGTCAGCCCTGGGAGGTAATATCTGTTTGGGAATTCTTAATGCCCCAGTAACCTAGAGATGGTATGGTCAAGACTTGATCTCAGAATATCACATAATCACAGTGATTTTATTACATATTTTGTGTAAAAAAATAACCAAAGGCTTATGACAGTCTAAACAAATATCAAATACAAATACTATGTAATGCTTAAGCCTCATAAAATAAACAAAAAATGTCCTTTACCATGCCATGACTTTGCTAAATCCTCCTTTATTAGCTTTTCACACACACCCTCCCAGACACTGCAGCCTATAGTGGGAGGGTTTAAGCAACATTGGCAGTGCTGTCAATCCAGTGGGCAGGACTAAGTGTGGCCAAGCTATAGGCTTTTGAATCAGAAGTAGTAATGCTGATAGCCTTGCCCTATGCAACATTCTCTTCATCCCACTGTAATGCAAGCAGGTACAGTGCCTTGAAATTCTCCACATTTTGTCATGTTACAGCGAAAAACGTAAATGTATTTTATTGGGATTTAATGTGATAGACCAACACAAAGTGGCACATAATTGTGAAGTGGAAGGAAACTAAATGGTTTTCAAATTTTTTTCAAATATCTGAAAAGTGCGGCATGCATTTGTATTCAGCACCCCTAAGTCAATACTTTGTAGAACCGCCTTTTGCTGCAATTACAGCTTTTTGGGGATGTCTCTACCAGCTTTGCGCATCTAGAGAGTGAAATAATTGCCCATTCTTCTACGTAAAATAGCTCAAGCTCTGTCAGATTGGATGGAGAGAATCTGTGAACAGTAATTTATCAAGTCTTGCCACAGATTCTCAATTGGATTTAGGTCTGGATTTTGACTGGGCCATTCTAACACATGAATATACTTTGATCTAGACCATTCCATTGTAGCTCTGGCTGTAGGTTTAGGGTTGTTGTCCTGCTTGAAGGTGAACCTCCACCCAAGTCTCAAGTCTTCTGCAGACACGATGAGGTAATTTCTTCTAAGATTGCCCTGTATTTGGCTCCATCCATCTTCCCATCAACTCTGACCAGCTTCCCTGTCCCTGCTGAGAAAAGCATCCCCACAACATGATACTGCCACCACCATGTTTCACAGTGGGGATGGTGTGTTTAGGGTGATGTGCAGTGTTAGTTTTCCGCCACACATAGCATTTTGCTTTGAGACCAAAAAGTTAAATTTTGGTCTCATCTGACCAGAGCACCTTCTTCCAAATGTTTGCCGTGTCCCCCACATGGCTTCTTGCAAACAGGACTTCTTATGGCTTTCTTTCAACAATGGCTTTCTTCTTGCCAGATTTGTTAAGTGCACGACTAATAGTTGCCCTGTGGACAGATTCTCCCACCTGAGCAGTGGAGCTCCGTGAGATGTTCAAACCTAACCCTGCTTCAAACTTCCCCACAACTTTATCCCCGACCTGCCTGGTGTGGTCCTTGGGCTTCATGATGCTCTTTGTTCACTAAGGTTCTCTTACAAACCTCTGAGGCCTTCACAGAACAGCTGTATCTACACTGAGATTAAACTACACACGGGTGGACTCTATTTACTAATTAGGTGACTTCTGAAGGCAATTGGTTCCACTAGATTTTAGTAAGGGGTATCAAAGTAAAGAGGGCTGAATACAAATGCACGCCACACTTTTTAGATATTTATTTACAAATAATGTTGAAAACCATTTATCATTTTCCTTCCACTTCACAATTTTGTGCCACTTTGTGTTAGTCTATCACATAAAATCCCAATAAAATACATATTTACGTTTTTGGTTGTAACATGACAAAATTTGGGAAATTTCAAGGGGTGTGAATACTTTTTCAAGGCACTGTGCAGCCTATGTGAGAGTGGCAGCTCAGCAGGAATGCAGGAGCAGTGCAGCGCCATTGCCACATCATCACAGGAAGCCACATTAGATGGACCCCACTGGTGGCATTAACAGGTGTTTGTGAGACAATGTAGATGGACTTAGAGAAAATGGTAAGGGCAGATGCACATATAAATATGTATTATGTCACATATTTTTTTTTAATGGGACTCTATAGTTCAATTTTAATTAGCAAAACTGAATTGGCAATACAGATTACACTGTTAGAACAGAATTTTTCATGCAAGGTTGGCCTTAAGAAGAGAGCTTCAGAACACAACCTGACTGAGATTTCTAGGTTTAATTTGCTGAAATTAACAATATGGTTTTTTTTTCAGTAAAAGGTTTTCCCGACCTTCATGGATCAAGGGTGATAAAAGCTGAATTCTGCCTAATGTGTGTTGTTTGCCGGTGTAAAAATCTAGCAGCCTGAGGGGTTCTTGCTGTTTGTTTCTCTGTAAAGTTCATTAGTACTCGTGTAATCACAGGGATTTCCCCCGGAGTATTCCCACCACAGAGTGCCAAATCCTTTTAAAGATTTTTACCTTTACAGATAATGCTATAATGTATGTATCAGAAACACATTCCGGGGGATTAACTAAGCTTTCTGCCCTATTATAATGGCACGGGAAACTGTCGGTTGCGGCATGCACCACATTAACAGAGCAGAGAGACCTGTTTTGGGTCGGTCTGTGCCACCAATCTCAGTTTCTATTTCAGAATGAAATAACTGGTGCAAAGTCTGCACTTAAAAAGAGGGAATATAGCAGTTTTATGCTGCTTTCTGTGCTATGTTCGCTCCCGACATGTCAGAACACAGAACCCATCGCTCCTAATTTTAAAAGGAGCTTGCCTCCCTTTTGCAAATTAGGAGCAGCATCGGCTCCATTTTCTACGTTTTGAAGCGTGGTGCAAGCTTTTTCCTTGCACCACTCTTTGTTAATTCCTCCTAGTGTACACCAGTTGCTCAAAGCAAATCAGGACAGAGTAAAAGGTTTGCTCTTATGTCCCCACCTACCCAGGGCCATCTTTTCGAGCGGGCACACCTGAGCATTGCCCCGGGGCCCCAGATGCACGTGGGGCCCCATCAGGGCCAGTTGGATCTAGGGGGAAGCTATTGGAATTGCCTCTGCTCGCCGTCACACACAGCCCCGCCTCCTCCTAACCCCGCTCCTGTGATAGACAGAATGCGAGTCCAATGCTGGCATGTGTTCTGTCTATCACAGGCGCGGGGTTAGAAGGAGGCGGGGCTGTGTGTGACGTGAGCAGAGCGGAGGCAATTTCAGATAAGCTGTAACAGCGTGCTATCCGCTCTGTGTTCTCCGACTCTCCTCTTCCTTCCTCTTCCACAGTGAGGCTGCAAGGGGCACAGTGAGGCTGCAATGGGGGCACGGGGAGGCTGCAATGGGGGCACGGTGGGGCTGCAATTGGGGCACGGTGAGGCTGCAATGGGGGCGCGGTGAGGCTGCAATGGGGGCGCGGTGAGGCTGCAATGAGGGCACGGTGAGGCTGCAATGGGGGCACGGTGAGGCTGCAATGGGGGCACGGTGAGGCTGCAATGGGGGCACGGTGAGGCTGCAATGGGGGGCACGGTGAGGCTGCAATGGGGGCACGGTGAGGCTGCAATGGGGGCATGGTGAGGCTGCAATGGGGGCACGGTGAGGCTGCAAGGGGGGCACGGTGAGGCTGCAAGGGGGGCACGGTGAGGCTGTAAGGGGGGCACGGTGAGGCTGTAAGGGGGGCATGGTGAGGCTGCAAGGGGGGCACGGTGAGGTTGCAAGGGGTGCACAGTGAGGCTGTAAGGGGGGCACAGTGAGGCTGCAATGGGGGCACAGTGAGGCTGCAATGGGGGCACAGTGAGGCTGCAAGGGGCACAGTGAGACTGCAAGGGGCACGGTGAGGCTGCAATGGGGACACGGTGAGGCTTCAAGGGGTATAGTGAGGCTGCAATGTTGGGCACAGTGGGGCTGCAATAGGGGCACGGTGAGGCTGCAATAGGGGCACAGTGAGGCTGCAATAGGGGCACAGTGAGGCTGCAATAGGGGCACAGTGAGGCTGCAATAGGGGCACAGTGAGGCTGCAATAGGGGCACAGTGAGGCTGCAATAGGGGCACAGTGAGGCTGCAATGTTGGGCACAGTGAGGCTGCAATGTTGGGCACAGTGAGGCTGCAATGTTGGGCACAGTGAGGCTGCAATGTTGGGCACAGTGAGGCTGCAATGTTGGGCACAGTGAGGCTGCAATGTTGGGCACAGTGAGGCTGCAATGTTGGGCACAGTGAGGCTGCAATGTTGGGCACGGTGAGGCTGCAATGTTAGGCACGGTGAGGCTGCAATGTTGGGCACGGTGAGGCTGCAATGTTGGGCACGGTGAGGCTGCAATGTTGGGCACGGTGAGGCTGCAATGTTGGGCACGGTGAGGCTGCAATGTTGGGCACGGTGAGGCTGCAATGTTGGGCACGGTGAGGCTGCAATGTTGGGCACAATGAGGCTGCAATGGGGGCACGGTGAGGCTGCAATGTTGGGCACAGTGAGGCTGCAATGTTGGGCACAGTGAGGCTGCAATGTTGGGCACAGTGAGGCTGCAATGTTGGGCACAGTGAGGCTGCAATGTTGGGCACAGTGAGGCTGCAATGTTGGGCACAGTGAGGCTGCAATGTTGGGCACAGTGAGGAATTATGCTTTAATTCCTGAGAGTAGGTGCAAAATTTCGGACAGGCTTGTAGGGGCGTGCAGTGCATTACTTTGCCCAGGGGCCCATGATGCTGTTAAGATGGCCCTGCCCCTACCCATCAGGAAAGAAAGCCATGTGCGACATCCAGGTGCTGTAGTCAGAGTTTATACAGGCTCAGGACTCCCTACCCCCCATGTGACATGCTGGGCCAATCATCAAGTGTTTGTATGACAACATGATCCCTAAAGTGGTTCTAAAGGCAGAAGGTTTTTTTATCTTAATGCATTCTATGCATTAACCACTTAAGGACAGAGCCTCTTTTTGACACTTGTTGTTTACAAGTTAAAATCTGGTTTTTTTTTGCTAGAAAATTACTTAGAACCCCAAACACTATATATTTTTTTTCAGACACCCTAGAGCAGCGGTAGGCAACCTCAGCCCTCCAGCTGCGGTGAAACTACAAATCCCATTATGCCTCTGCCTCTAGGAGTCATGCCAGTGATTGTCAGGGTCTTGCAATGTCTCATGGGACTTGTAGTTTCAAAACAGCTGGAGGGCCGAGGTTGCCTACCCCTGCCGTAGAGAATAAAATGGCGGTCGTTGCAAAACTTTATGTCACACCGTATTTGCGCAGCGGTCTTACAAGTGCAATTTTTTTGGAAAAAATACACTTTTTTGAAAGATAATGTTACACCGAGTAAATTGATACCCAAAATGTCACGCTTCAAAATTGCGCCCACTCATGGAATGGCGACAAACTTTTACCCTTAAAAATCTCCATAAGCGACGTTTAAGAAATTCTACAGGTTACATGTTTAGTTACAGAGGAGGTCCAGTGCTATAATTATTGCTCTCACTCTAACGACCGCAGCAATACCTCACATGAGTGGTTTGAACACCGTTTTTATATGCGGGCGCGACTTATGTATGCGTTCGATTCTGTGTGCGAGCTCGGCGGGACGGGGCACGTTCTTTTTTTTTTTTTTTTTACACTGTCCTTTTAAAAAAAAAAATTGGGTCACTTTTATTCGGATTACATTAAAATGCAATACAAAAAAAATTTCATTTTTATTTCTTGCAAAAAAAAATTATTTCCCCTTTAAGACCATTGGGCGGAAGTGACGTATGACATGATTTTATTTTATTTTTTTTAAGAATAACAGACTTTAACCACTTCACCTCTGGAAGATTTACCCCCCTTCCTGACCAGGCCATTTTTTTTGAGATACAGCACTGTGTTACTTTAACTGACAATTGCACGGTCATGCGACACTGTACCCCAATAAAACGTATGTCCTTTGTTTTCCCATAAATAGTAATAATTTCTTTTGGTGGTATTTGATCACCTCTGCTGTGTTTATTTTTTGCGCTATAAACAAAAAACTACCAACAATTCTGAAAAGAAAAAAAAATATATATATTTTTTACTTTCTGCTCCAAAACACATCCAATAAAAAAAAAGTTAAAAAGTTTAATTTCTACATCCATTTAGGCCAATATGAATTCTGCTACATATTGTTGGTAAAAAAAATCCCAATAAGCATATTTTGAATCGTTTGCACAAAAGTTACAGTGTGTACAAACTATGGGATATAATTATGGAATTTTTATTTGTTTAAATTTTTTTACTAGTAATGGCGGTGATCAGCGACTTCGGCTGCATTCACACCTGAGCGTTTTCAGCTCGTAAAATGCTCATCTCAAAAGTTCCAAAACGCCCAACAAGCAAAATCCCATTAATTTAATTGGCCCCTGTTCACATCTGAGCATTCTGAAGCAAAATGCCTAAAGCTCAAAAAAGTACATGAGCTTCTTTTTGGGCAGATTACAGGCGTTTTTCTGCTTTTTACATTGGTGACCTTTTGACCTGTGCAAAATCGCGGCAAAATTGTGTCAAAAAACGTGCGACTTTCTGCCTGAAAACGAAACGCTCAGGTGTGAATGCAGCCTTATAGCGGGACTGCAATATTGCGGTGGACAAATCAGACACCTGCCACTTTTTTGGGGACCAGTGACACTAATACAGTGATCAGTGCTAAAAATATGCACTGTCACTGTACTAATGAAACTGGCAGGAAAGGGATTAACATCAGGGGCAGTCAAAGGGGTTAACTGTGTGCCTAGCTCGTGATTCAGTGTAGTGGGGGAGGTGCTTTTATTAATGAAAGGCATGGATCAGTGTTTCTGCTTTACAGGAACACAGGATCCACGCCTTCAGTATTCACAGAACTGCAATCTGCCTTGTTTACAAGGCCAGACTGCCGTTCTGCCTGTGTACCGAACAATCAGTGGGTGCTGGTGGACATTGGGTCCACAGGTCCCGCTGTGGAGAGGGTGGTCTGGACTAAGGGAGGGGGGTCTGTACTTAGTATAGAGGGGGTCTGTAATGAGGAAGAGGGGGGTCTATACTTAGTGGAGGAGGGGGTCTGGACTGAGCGAGGCGGGACTATACTTGGTGGAGGGGGGGTGACACCATGTTTTACCGCACCAGATGACACCAACCCTAGTGACGCCACTGCCTTCCGAAAGTATGTCTTCCCTCATCCACCACCACATGGACTGTAGATTAGGAAATCATCCCTATATGAAATGATCTGAACCCCCCTTCAGCCTTAGCTCCTGCATGACCTCTGCCATAATCTTGGTAAATATGCGAGGGGCCGAAGCTAGTTCAAAGGGGACGGCCTGATATTGAAGGTACCGGACTCCTTTGCCATCCTTGATGGCGAACCTCAGGTACTTTTAGTGGTTCAGATGACTAGGTACATGCAGATATGCATCTTTTAGGTCCAAGGTCACCAGGAAAGATGACTCTGGGAGTAAAGATCTTATTGAAAATATGTTCTCCATTTTGAATTTCCTGTACAGAAATGTCTTGTTTAGGGGCTTCAGGTTCAGAATCAAACAGTGTTTCCCCGATGGTTTGACTTTTAGAAAAACGTGAGAGTAAAAAACTAACTTCTGATGCAAACGAGGTACTTCTGATATTACTTTTTCATCTAGTAGCTCCGAAAATGCCTCCTTCATGGCCTGTCTTTTAGACAGGGTGACAGAATTTTGAGAGGGTTGTCCTTAAAAAAATTTGACTGGGGGTCTTGACACAAATTCTATTTTGCATCCTTGTTTGATAATTTGTAGTATGAACCGATTTTTGCTAAATTCTTACTTTGGAAAAAAATATTGCAGTCTTCCTCCCATTTCCCTGCTGGCATCATTGGGACTTTTTGGTTGCTGCTGCACTGGGGCATAGGACTTTGGTTTTTCCTCTACTTTTATTTAACACCCACTTACACTGATTGTGGGGTTTTTCGTTCTTTGTCTGAGTTTCATGTCTGTTTTGACAAAAAAACCTCTCCGCCTTTTCCTTTGGCCTTTTCAGGGGGAACCCTTTTGTTCTTTATGAGACCAGTGGTGTGTGCTGAGATCCTGACTGCCTCCACCGAGGCGTCAGCCATATATGCCACCCGTTTCTCGACCAAAAGCATAGACTCTAAATGCTTGTTCTGTATCTGGAATTTTTTTGCTGGTGCGAGTGGAGCTGCTCTAGCTAAAAGGATACGTTTCTAGCAACACAGGTATTGGCTATATTGGGCTGGAATCCTTCTGCCCCTGATTCATAGGCTCGTCGCAATGTAGCATCAGTCTTGTCCATTTGGTCCTCAAGGTGGCCCATGTCTTCAAAAGACAGGTCAGATTTCTTTGAAAGTTTGGCTAGTGAGGTGTCTACCTTAGGACATGTGACTTGAATCTCTTTGTTGATCCTCAAATGGGAACCTCCTTTTTAAAACTTTTGAAAAGAAAAGTTTACCTTCCGGATTTTCCCATTCTTTATATATAATGCTTTTGATTGAGTGGTGAACAGGAAAGGTTCTTCGTTTGGCCTCCTGTAATCCTCTGTACAGCCTGTCTTGTACTGAGTCCGTAGGTAATGTCTCTTGGATCTCTTCAGTTACGTAAATAGCTTTCAGCAGTTGTTCGGTCTCGTCTGCCGGAAAGAGGTGTCTTGACGCCCTTTTGAGGCTCACACAGGCTTGAATCCTCCTCCGATTCAGAACTATCCTGGAATAAGTTCTCCTTCTTCCTCCATATCTATGTCTGAAGTATCCGCTTGTACCAGAGGGGCAAGTGAGGGTTTTTGGGGTCTCTGTGATGCATAACCTTAGGGTTTTGTGCTGAAGTAGAGGGCCAGTTTTCTCCTTAAAATATCCTTAATGACCAACTGTAGTGATTTAGAAAGTACAGGTCATCTCCCGTTTTAAGTCAAGAAAATCTTTGACGAAAGGCCGGGTTTCTTCATTGACTATTTTTTCAGGCATTTGTGGCACAGCAGTTCTCACTATCCAAGGGAATTTTAACTTGGGCTGTTAGAAATAAGAGTCAAAAGGGGCGGAGTCAGGAAAGTAAACGACTCCCTAACCTGCCCCCAAACCTAGTACACAGGCTGGTTACAAAGCAAGTTAAAGACACCCTCTAAGAAACTCTGGGGTCCCTCACCAGCTTACTTCCCGGCTTTCTACATGGGGGGGGATACCTCTGCCATAGAAGCCAAACAGTTCTGGCTATGCGATAAGCCACCCCCTCCCTCCGCCCCAGCCCCCATAGCATATACCCAGCCTACTGGTAGAGGGCTGGAGCCAGGTTCCGCAGCATCAGGTATCGTGGCCTGGTCTTTCGCCATTGGACAGCCTGGAGGTAAAATTAGGTGCAAATAAATCCACTGCCGGTTATTGTGCTTTCAGAGTTTTTTAACCTAGTGGGTCGGAAGCCGAGCCACGGCCAGCCCACAGGTGCAGCTGCCCGCAACAAACATGGGCGCCGCCAGTATTTACTGTGGAAATGCCATCACTCTGCGCAATCCCTGTCAACAAGTCCAAACCAAAGATGGCCACCGCCCTGCTTCTGGTCGCGGAACCATTTTGGTGACATCACATCCGATGTGGCGGCTATCTTGCACCACGAGGGGAAATGATCAACAAGCATCACCGGATGCTGCAAGTGTGAGGAGAGAACTGGGACCTCCCAAAGTGTCTTCGCGAGCCTGAGGAAGAGGGGACCAGGCGGAGGACGATTTACCTTTACCAGGACCTCCTGGTCACCTCACCATGAGTGTAACCTAGGCCCTTCACCTTCCCCTCATTCCACCTAGGGTGCAGGGGGTGGGAGAACAGCTCCAAAACATTTTTGACTAAAAAAGAGATGGTGAATAGAGAAAAGGGGGAAAAAATCTTAGGAGCCATGCCCACTTTCCTATGCTATCCTCTTTCCTCCCTGGACAACCTGCAGCAGACCACCTAGCCTGCCCAACACAGGTGGGAGGAGAGAGATATTCAGGGACGCCTGCCCCAAATATATGAAAGAATTAAAACAACAAACTGGTGATGATTATCCTCCTATGCCCATGTTTGCAGGATGCAGGAAACACAAGAACTGAGGGGCAGCCTGTGAGCGGCCTTTTTAAATATATCTGTGCTAGTGTTTCGTGTAGGAGGTGAAGCCTATCTCACATGTCTTGGGTGACTTGGGAAAGTGCTTCTTTATGTAGCAAGGTCCCAAGCCTCCTTTGATCTAATGAGAACCTCCAGGGCTAGGGATAGCTGACATCCTTCTGTATGTAGTGAGTTGTGAGGCATGGTGGGTGTAGAGTAGTTAAGTTATTGGGCACCAGACACTTATTGGATGTTCTCTTAACAAGCCTTTTTGGGGGAGAGAGGGTTAGGGCCAGGACACCGTAGGTAGTTACAGGATTAATTGGCAGACTCCGAGACTTCAAAAGGAGGACAGCCATGCAGGGAAAGGCATCCAGCAAGAAACCATATCTGCATGTGTAGGAATGCTGTCTCCTATGGCAACAGTCGTTAACAGTTCCAAACACAAGACTTAACAGTTCCTTCACTTTCACTACAACCACTCTTTGTAGTTCCTCAGCCCACTGAGCTCCGGTCTCTTACTAGACCCACTGATTCACTGTCACTGAATCCCTTGAGCTCCTTCAATCTTCACAGTGGCATCTTCCTCAAGCTTCACCCTCGCTTCTCTGCTGGGTCCCCAGCTTGGCAGTCCAGATACTTCTCAAGCTTCGCCCCACTGGCCTGCTCCGTCCCTGGCTTGACACACAAGGCTGCTCTGCAAGCGTCCCCTCCGCTGGCTGAGTCCCTGGCTTGATTCCCACAGAAGTTTCCAGATTCTTCACCGTCCCAAGTTGGTGAGAATACTGCTCCGGTACTTGCTTCAGTTACTCACTGTGGTCCCTGGTAATAAGGGGGAAATTCCTGGAAACAGCTTCCCTTCTTTCTCCGACCACGACAGGTTCTCCGGCCGACAGAACTGTCACTTTTTGTTAGGACTGCAAGCTGCAATCCCAACCCTGCGCTGCTCTCTTGCTTCTGGATAGGCCCTCAGACAGCCTAGCATCCAGATGTGCCCGGGTTAGGCCCAATCTCCAGCCTAGCAGCCCGGGCAGTACAACACATGTCCACACAGACAGCTGTCCAGGTGGCACAGAACACAAATCACCTGACTCCACCCAAATATATAGGCTCTCCCAGCAGGCCAAGGGATTCAAGAAAACCCCTGCCCATTGGTTTGGATACCCCATACACCCATAACCTAACCTTGTGTTGCCCTGCTCATATCTAGTACCACCAAGTACCCGGCCACCTAATGGTAGAAGAGAAAAGTGCAACAAGGCCAAACTTAGGGAGAATCAATAGATTTCTAGCAATCAAACAGGATAACTACTCCTGGCAAGTAAATTTGTGAGGAGCAACCCTGCCTAAACTCAAGTACACTGATCAGAGTGCACATCTAGATTGATGGTCAGTAAAAAGTGTCTCCTTACACTGGAAATCAGGCAAAAAGTTTCCTCTTACAGATCCTACAGATCCCCTGAAGAAGTCACGTGACCTTGACGTCATGCATAGGGACGGGACAGGCACTCTCTGAATGTTATTTGCATTTCGAGCTCGCCGCTCGTCGGATCTCCACCCGGTTTTCAATGTTTAATGTGAGTACTGTATTTTAAGTTGTAATAAAAGTGATACGCTTCCATGCAATATTACACTATTGTGGGCTTCCTTTCTTAATCTATCTGGGTGACCCCGGGACACTACTTGGAAGGACCAGACGCCCCTACAATAGAAGCGATCAGGATAGGACCATATTTCCACCATCCTCCATTACAGAGTATACCCAGTGTCTCTACAAAGGCTGCCATGCCTCTGATTGGCTAAACGCGATTACCCCATTACCTTCAGGTAAGGGGCTACTGCCCACTATTGTGCACACTGTTGCATGAAGACTGACCACCACTGTCACCCATGTCTAGCACCCATGTTTAGCACGGAAGTCAATACATGTTTTATGGACTTTTGATTGATGGTTTTCGCCGCAAGGAGCACTGCACCTGATAATATTTTGCACGCAGTTTTGCATGCATGTTTATGTACTTTTAAGCACTTAGCCACATTTAACTTGCACTGGATGCACTTTGGCTATATATGCACTTATGTATGTGTAGATTTATATTGTTTTTAGCTAGTTGGCGATTGATGATAGCTTTAGCCAGCTGCGATCTTTACCGTAGCTATATGCACCCATACATTTATGTCTGCTACTGTGATGTTTAAGCACTAATCACTTTGCACGTTATATTTATTATTATTTATTGTGTATTTATTACGATTTTTTGACCATACACACTATCAGCACATAAGGACACATGTGTCATATGAGGTTATCTTTTTATTTACATCTGTAAAGCCTATTCTGGTGCACTATAAGACGCTCACGAGCACAGTACCAATATGCGCCTATCTCATTGGGATTAGCGCAGCACCACACTTTACTCCAAGTCAGTGTAATGCCCACTGCTGCATGTCACCAGCACTGGAACTATACAAACGCCATCTGGTGAGAAATCAATTCACTCCTAACAATCTCTGGAGGAGCCTCTGGGTTTCATGGAACCCTTGTTGAGAAAAGATGGTACAGAAAATGACCTAAACTAATATAGAGACATACTAGTGAGGCAGATTTACTTAAACTGTAGAGTGCAAAACCTTGCGCAGCTCTGCAAAGAAACCAATCAGCTTCCAGGTTTTAATGTCAAAGATTAACTGAACAAGCTGAAATTAATAGCTGATTGGCTACCAATGCACAGCTACACCAGATTCCGAGTGCTCCAGTTTTAGTATTTTATCTGTGCCCCAAACACATTTGATATTTTCTAATGACTATACATAGCTGGAGTATGGACTTTTTGTATAATCTGCATAAATTTCTGCTTAAAAAGGATTATTAAAAACAAACTGTAACTTACCTGTAGCACATAAAACACAATACTGACAACCCACTTGACCTTGGCTAGCTGACCAGTTCTGGCTTTTACTGTTGGGAAAAACATACAAAAAAAGCACAAATAAGTAAAACATAAGAAAATAAGGCTTCATAAAGTCATTCACTGAAAAGTGTGAAGAAAATGAAGGGCAAAACAGAAAATGTAGGTTTATCCAGGATGCCAACACATCTGCCATTGCCCGGTCTTTGTCCCTATGACCTCTTTCAATTGCAAAAAAAAATATCTGGTGACCCCACCGGCAGATTCACATCCTTCAAAAGTATGACAACGGTCTGTCTTTGCATATGGATAGAAAGGGTTTCCCCATGGGGTTTTGTATTGCAGCAAAAATTCCAAAAGTAACTGATTAATTTTCTTAATTACTTTTGGAATTTTTGCTGCAATACAAAACCCTATGGGGAAACCCTTTCTACCCATATTCTAATCGGGGGGGGGGGGGGGGTGCAGCAACTCCTTATCTCACAACCAGCATTGCTTTCCATTTTTCACAGTCTGTCTTTGCTATTAACTGCAGATTTGTCACCCTTGTACTGTTGTGCCTTTAAAGATGGCCATACATGTGTTCTGCCGGCAGGGAGCCTTCTCTGCCAGGAGGACATAAGGATCATGGCTGGCGGCTAAACCTGCGGACAGTGATCGCATGGAAAAAAATCCAACAGCCTGGTTGTACTGAAGTCGATCTATGGATCGACTTCAGTACAAACCAGCCTTCCCATGCTCTGAGCGGCGGAGTGCCGCTGCAGCTAGACTCTTCTGTGTTCCGGGTATGAGACAGGAAGTGTCGGCTCACACCCAGAACACAGTACGGGGTATGCTGTATGAGGCCGCAGCTGCAAACAGTTTATACCGCACATCCAGCTGCCTCACAGGTTAGTGAGGGACATACAGTAGTTCATTTGGGCCAGCTTGGCCCAAACAAACTATGTAAAGTGTGTGGAAAGATGGAGTTCTTCTTTAACAGCGGGACTCCTCACTGCCAAGTACACTGATCAGTGGCTGCCGCTGCAGTTCGACAAAAGTTTTCCAACATTCCCATTCTACAGAAGTCGATCCCATTCAACAAAAGTTGATTAATCTAATGATTGACTTCTGTTGAACAGGGACAGCCACACATGAATTGATATTCGGCAAACTTTAGGACCACAGAGAGACTTGATGATGCAAGCAGTGAGCACAGCTAAGCTTGTTGTCACAGCTGATTGGTCAGTCTCCTCCAAGTAAATCAGCAGCTGATTCCATGACCTGTTGCACCATACATGTGCAGTGGTGTGCACTGCATACAAAATCCATCATGTGTGCATTTTAGCACAGCACAACACACAACACCACCTGAAAAACAGAGTAAAATGAAATGTAATTTTGTGGCCTTTCAATAGTGTTAAGGGCCGGTTCACACCATGAATCGCACAGTAATGAGTGGTGCGTTCCTGTGTGATTCACATGCAATACGGGTGTGGTGCGATTACAGACTATTCATTTGAATTGGCTAATATCGCGCCAGACCGCAGCAAAAGTAGTGCATGCACTACTTTTAGAAACACGCTGCAACTGGATTGCATGGTAATTCTGGTAAGGCACTGCTATTGAGACCTGCATTTGGGATGTCAATAACTTTGCACTGACACTCACTGCGGATCACAAGGGCAGTACGTTTTTAAACGCGGTGCACGAAACGCGCGCAGAACGCATGGTTCCCACACTGCGTTCTGGTGTAAACCAGCACTTTACCACCCTGCCTCTTTTTTAGATGTGTTGTTTACAAGTTAAAAACTGTTTTTTTTTGCTAGAAAATTACTTGGAACCCCAAACATTATACATTTTTTTTCTAACACCCTAGAGAATAAAATGGCGGTTGTTGCAATACTTTCTGTCACACCGTATTTGCGCAGTGGTCTTACAAGCACACCTTTTTTGGAAAAAATACACTTTTTTGAATGAAAAAATAAGACAACAGTAAAGTTAGCCCAATTTTTTTTTTTAATATTGTGAAAGATAATGTTATGCCGAGTAAATTTATACCCAACATGTCACGCTTCAAAATTGCGCCCGCTCGTGGAATGGCGACAAACTTTTAACTTTAAAAATCTCCATAGGCGATGTTTAAAAAATTCGACAGGTTGCGTGTTTTGAGTTACAGAGGAGGTCTAGGGCTAGATTTATTGCTCTCGCTCTACCGATCGTGGCGATACCTAACATGTGTGGTTTGAACACTGTTTTCATATGCGGGCGCTACTCAAGTATGCGTTCGCTTCTGCGCGCGAGTTTGGCGGGACGGGGCACGTTTAAAAAATTTTTTTCCTTATTTATTTTTACACTTTAAAAAAAAAAAAAAAATTGCCACTTTTATTCCTAGTACAAGGAATGTAAACATCCTTTGTAATAGAAAAAAAACATGACAGGACCTCTTAAATCAAAAAGTCAAATAGACCTCAGATCTCATATTTACACTAAAATGCAATAATAAAAAAAAATTGTCATTTAAAAAAAGAATTTTAAAAAAATGGGCCTTTAAGAGCTATGGGCAGAAGTGACGTTTTTACGTCGCTTCCTCCCTGCAATGTCATTGAGATGGGTAGGGGCCATCTCCCCTCAATTGTCTCCATATCCAGCTAGTGACCGGACCCGATCGCCTCCGCCGCTACTGATGGGTCCGGTAAGGGGCGGAGGGCACCAAAGCGCGGTGGGGGGGGGGCCTCTCCCGCCGCCGATAAAAGTGACCTTGCGGCGAATCCGCCGCAGAGACCACTTTTATCTTGAAGCGCACCGCCGGCCGAACAAGAGGCTGCCGGGTTTATGCCATATCAACGATATCCCTCCTTCAAAGTAAGGATGTATATCGGCGTGCAGCGGTCCGGAAGTGGTAAAAAAAAAAGAAAGGTAATTCCAGCCATAAACTGTGTTGACAGAGAAATCCCCCCTGCGGAGCCATTGTGTTCTCCTGACGGGGGGGGGGGGGGGGCGTCCCCGCCAGGAGAACACAATGATTATTGCTAGCGGCTATAACAGGCACTAGTGATAATTGCATGTAAATTTCGGCAGGCTGGTTGTACCCAAGTTGATTGATCAACTTGGGAACATTCAGCCTGCCCATACATGGTTCGAATCTCGGCTGGTTCCTGCTAAACTGGCCAAGTTTTGAATTGTTTATGGCTGGTTTAAGTAAGCAGTGTGATGCTTTGTAACAACATAACGCACACCCGTACATTACTCACATGCGTTTATCACAGCTTAGTGCACAGCCGCTAGTGTCAATGAGCCCTGAATGTCCTTAAAGGGGTTGTAAAGGTATTTTTTTTGTTTAATTAAATAACAAACATGTTATACTTACCTCCACTGTGCAGCTCGTTTTGCACAGAGTGGCCCCGAACCTGGTCTTCTGGGGTCCCTTGGCGGCTGTCTAAGCTCCTCCCCGCAAGAACTAAACACCTTCATGCGAGCTCTCTCGCATGGTGTTTGGTTCTTGCGGGCGCGCTCCCGTGATACATCCGGTGGCTATAGCCGCTGACTGTATCACTCGGCCCCACCCCCCGGCGCGCCGCGTCATTGGATGTGATTGACAGTCGAGCCAATGACTGCGCTGCTTTTAATCCATCCACTCTAGCCAATCAACGGCTAGGCTGAGCGACGAAGAGGATGTCGGGAGCGAGCGCGGGACTTTCAAGGGGTCAGGTAAGTAAAACGGGGGGCTGGGGGGGGGGGGGCGGCATTGTTGGATGTTTTTTCACCTTAATGCATAGGATGCATTAAGGTGAAAAAATGTGAACCTTTACAACCCCCTTAAAGCGGAGTTCCACACAAAAATGGAACTTCCGCTTTTCGGAACCCTCCCCCCCCTCCGGTGTCACATTTGGCACCTTTCAGAGGGGAGGCGGGTGCAGATACCTGTCTAAGACAGGTATTTGCACCCACTTCCGGCATAGACTCCCATGGGAGTCTATGCCTCTTCCTGTCCCTCCGCGCTGTCTCCTGGGAAACACACAGCTCCCAGGAGGTAGCGGGGACCACTTACGATGCGCAGCGCGACTCGCGCATGCGCAGTAGGGAACCGGGAAGTGAAGCCGCAACGCTTCACTTCCTGATTCCATCACCTTGGATGGCGGCGGCAGCTGCCGAGAACCAAGCGGGTTCTCGGCGTCCCCTGCCGACATCGCTGGACCCTGGGACAGGTAAGTGGCCATTTATTAAAAGTCAGCAGCTGCAGTATTTGTAGCTGCTGGCTTTTAATATTTTTTTTTTTTTTTTGCGGTTTGGGTGGACCCCCGCTTTAACTGGAGAACAGATTGTAATAAAAACTTGACAAAGGTACTGAAACGGATTCCATACTTGACGTTGAAAAAATATCAACATTTGTATTTCCAGACATAGTAATAAAAAGATGCAAACAGCAACATTTACATCAGAACCAAGCATTTTAGCGCTCCAGTTGCGCTTTTACACGTCTTTTGAAGTAGACCAGTTAGCGGATTTAAATAGGAAATGAAGATCAATGCACCATAAAGTGCAGCGTGCAGAACTTTTATTTCTGATTTAGCACTTTGGTGTCAACACAACAACCAGTGACTTTCGATAAGTGCACACATTTGACCTATGCAGGAGAATGCCACAAAAACAAGAACAAGGGTTTTAAAAGAACACCATAGGATAGGGAATGCATGAAAGTTGAGTTTCTGTAAAGCCAACAACAATAACAAAAGAAAGTTCTAAACAGTCACAATAGACAACAAAAAATCACTTTGTCTACAGCAAATATTACACTATTTGCTCTTTCAAGTTCTTCATTAAAAAAATTCCTGAGGCTCCTTGCGGGAATGTTCACATGACAATTCCTGCTGTTCTTCTCACCTTCTCCATACAGGATGGCAAAGCTTAGTTTACATGTAGATTGCAGGGAACAAGAGATATTTGCACAGTATTCTGATTCTATAGGTTAGACACTTAACACAACAAAAGGTTCTCCATGGTTCAACCCACAAAGGTGTTCTTTATGTAGAATAATCAAAAGAGAAACAGTTTCAGGGCCAGCACAGTAGAAAGACTTGGGGGATTCAATCAATATTACAGGTATAGACTGTATCATAAAGACTAAAACTGCCCATAGGCTTACAGGTTGAGTCACCTAAAGCCAATTTCTGAGCAAGTTTTTTTGTTTCTTCCTAAACCTCCTCCCAACCCCTCTAGAGAACCCATCATTTATCGTTTTACTTATCTTGCTCCTCCAAGGAAAAATTCTTCTTCAAAGTGTGAGTGCTTATTTTAGAAAATGAACAAACACTGCAGCCTGGCAGTAGGCTAAGCAATTCTGGGGTGCATGAATAGAGGGATCACCACCAGGAGAGAGGTACTGTTTCTCTTATTTAGATCTGTGGTTATCACCAGTAGGAGGGCGGAGGTCCTGGTGCCTCTACAGAGTTCTTTATTTATCACTACTAGAAGAAAAATCTCAAGCGGGAGGAAGGAGATCCCGAATCTACTATATGGATCTATAGTTACAAGAGGGTCACCAGCAGGACGAATGAGGTCCTGATTCCCTAAAGCCAGCCCTAGACAGTTCAAATCTTGTCCAGTTCAGCAAGTACCAGCTCAGATTCGAACCATGTATGGGCAGGCTGATTGTACCCCAGATGATTAATTGATCAACTTGGGTACAACCAGCCTGATGGATTTTTCATGTGACAATTGCCAGCGGCTGGAGCCGCTAGCAATAACCACTGTGTGTTCTCCTAGCCAAGATGGCTCCCCTCCACCAGGAGAACACAATAGCTCCACAGGAGGGATTCCTTCATCAACACTGTGTAAATGGGGGAATCAAGCGATTTTCTTTCCTACAACTTATGGTTGCAAGAAAGAAAATTGCGTCTATGGCCGGCTTTACATAGATCTTTTGTTATCAACAGAGGGATCACCAGCTGCTTTGGTGTTAATGAAATTAACAACAGGTGCTCTAGATGGGCAACAATGAGACAGGAATGGTTTTACAGGTGGAGGCCACTGACATTTTTTTTCCCTACTCATCTTTACTGACAGCTTTTCACTAGTTTTGCATTTGGCTAGGGTCAGTGTCACTACTGGTAGCATGAGGCGATACCTGGACCCTATAGAGGTTGCACAGGCCGTCCAACTCCCCCAGAATGGCACATCAATACGTGCAAATGCCAGAAGGTTTGCTGTGTCTCCCAGCACAGTCTCAAGAGCATGGAGGAGATTCCAGGAGACAGGCAGTTGCTCTAGGAGGGCTGGACAGGGCCGTGCAAGGAGGAACAGGATGAGCACTGCCAGAGCCCTAAAAAAATGACCTCCAGCTGGGCCACTGGTGTGAATGCCTCTGACCAGAAACAGACTTCATGAGGGTGGCCTGAGGGCCCGATGTCCTCTAGTGAGGCCTGTGCTCACTGCCCGTCACCATGGAGTTTAATTGGCATTTGCCACTGAACACCAGAATTGGCAGGTCAGCCACTGGTGCCCTGTGCTTTTCACAGATGAGAGCAAGTTCACGCTGAGCACATGTGACCGACATGAAAGGGTCTGGAGAAGCCACGGACAATGTTATGCTGCCTGTACCATCGTTCAGCATGAGCGGTTTGGTGGTGGGACAGTGATGGTCTGAGGAGGCATATCCATGGAGGGATGCACAGATCTCTACAGGCTAGACAATGGCACCCTGACTGCCATTAGGTATCAGGATGAAATGGACCCATTGTCAGACCCTACGCTGGTGCAGTGGGTCCTGTGTTCCTCCTGGTGCATGACAATGCCCAGCCTCATGTGGCGAGAGTATGCAGCCAGTTCCTGGAGAATGAAGGAGTCAATACCATTGAATGGCCCCCACGCTTGCTTGACCTAAATCCAATAAAACACCTCTGAGACATCATGCTTCAGTCTATCCAACACTGCCAGGTTGCACCTCAGTCTGTTCAGGAGCTCAGTGATGCCCTGGTCCAGATCTGGGAGGAAATACCCCAGGACACCATCTGTCGTCTCATTAGGAGCATGCCTTGACATAGTCAGCATGCATACATGCACATGGGGGCCATACAAACTACTGAGTACCATTTTGAGTTGCTGCAATGAAATTTCAGCAAAATGGACTAGCCTGCTGCATCATTTTTTCACCTTGATTTTTGGGATGTCTTTGAATTCAGCCCTCTGTCGGTTGATCATTTTAATTTACATCAAACAATGTGACATCCTTTAGTTCCTAACACATTACCCAGTCAATATCAGCATAAATATCCAGCATGATATTTTTCCCCATTGAGATCTGTTGTCTTTTCAAAGTGTTCCTTTATTTTTTGAGCAGTGTATATAAGAGTTCCCTATATAAATTATTAGTTATCATGAGAGGGGTCACCAGCAAAAGAAAGGTTGTCCTGGTTCAACCATATCGATACCTGGGTATGACCTCATTTAGAATACTGTGTCCAGTTCTGGAGATCTCACTTTCAAAAAAGATATTGATAAGATATAACTAGTCCAGAAACAAAAATGGTGAAAGGTCTGGGGGATAAAACATATTAGGAGTAGGAGAATAATAGGGCAACCTCTCTGATTACATGAAGGGTGTGAATAAGGTTCGGGAGGTCAGTATTTCCAATATGAAGCCAAGATCAAGAACATAGGAGCATGACCTCAAACTAGCAGGAGGAAAGTTCAAAACTAACCTTAGGAAGTATTATTTTACCATAGCTGATGCTTGGAATAAACCTCTAGTAGAGGTAGGCAAACAACAGTAAGTAAATTTAAAACACACTTGGGACAGACAAACAGATCTTTACCCAATCAAAAAGGCTACCGGTCACCCTGCGCACAGATAGCCCACTAAGGTGTCCAGTCCTCCACACAAAATGCTGCCTCAAGCACAGTATTCCCTGATTAACTGGGCAGAAAATAGTAGGGGGCAGACTAAAGAAAAGGACCATTATGCCTCGTTTCCACTGAGCGGATCGGTTCAGTTCGGTTCGGTACGGTACGCTATTTTGAGTGTTTCCATTATGAAAGCGGCCCATACAACCAAACAGAACCGCATCATTCTGGGTCCTGCTTCAGATGTGGGGCCATAGAAAATGGTATGGTTCGGTTAGGCTACAATACATTCCACTGATTGGCGGATGTGTAACACCATGCTAGGCATTTTTTCTAAACCCACGTATGGCCCCTGGTGGTCCGACTTGCAGTGGAAACGCTCACCTGAATAGGCCGGACCATTCTAGGCCTTCCAAACTGTACTGACCCGAACCGATCCGCTCAGTGGAAACGAGGCATTAGTGAAGCTCTAATTCAGTAAATCCCATCATCCCACTCTGTGCAGCCCACCTAGAGTAATACCGTGTACACACGGGCAGACTTTTCGGCATCAAAGGTCTGACAGTCTTTCCGATGGACTTTCTAATGAACGGACTTGCCTACACACGATTACACAAAAGTCCGACGGTTTCGTACGTGATGACGTACGACCGGACTAAAATAAGGAAGTTGATAGCCAGTAGCCAATAGCTGCCCTAGCGTTGGTTTTCACCGTCGGACTAGCATACAGACGAGCGGATTTCTCCATAGGAACTGGGTCCGGTGGAGTTCCGGCGGAAAGATTTGAAACATGTTCCAAATCTAAAGTCCGTCTGATTTTCGACAGAAAAAGTCCGCTGAAGGTCTGATGAAGCCCACACACGGTCGGATTGTCCGACGGATTCATTCCGTCGGACCAGTCCAGTCGAAAAGTCCGCCCGTGTGTACACAGCATAAAGCCTAGTACACATGATCAGAAAATTGGACGAAAAATACAGCTTTCGAATCGATTGTATGATATTCTGATTGTTAGTACGCAGCTTTTGAGAGCTGATCACAACAGTTCATCCGAAATTATCCGAAGTGACAAAGACGAAAGTTTTTGTTGTACGATTTTCGTTTAATCAGTACAATATTCATCTAAAAAAAAATTGTAAGAGCAAGTCCATGCATGCTTGGAAATGAAAGAATGCATCACAATACAATACAATACATCACACTTGAAGTTGTATTCTTTTGTACGAGGATTTTTCGTAAGTTTAGTAACCTCTTCATTTTTCATATTAGACTAGCATGCCAAAAGAAAAACAGACGATCATTCAACTAATATTCTCATCGTGTATACAAGGCTTAATACTTACCTTTCTCCTGAATCCAGCAATATTTCCACTGGCAAGCCCCTGTGGCTCAATTCATTCCAATAAGTAAGCTGTACTCATGGAGGCCTCTAGCAGTCCCTCAAAGTATGGCTTAACCATAGGAATGAATGTCACACATGCGCTGTATGAACAGGAGCCAGCAGGGACATTGTCAGAGGGAACATCACTGGAATGGGGAGGAAGGTTTTATACCACGCGGACTAAACTTTGTGAGGTGGGGATATTTATTAAAGGACAGCTGCTCTAAATTGTGAAATTTAAGATATCTTTTTCTTATCTATAGGTGTCCTGGTGGTGAAGGTCAAGTCCAAAGTTATTACATTGTAAGCTCCATGAGGGCAGGGACTGTTGTGAATGTACAATACATATCTAAAGAGCTGCGTGAAATGACAGCGCTATAGAAGTACCTGTAATACATAAAGATATGGGTGTTCGACCTAGGCTGCCATTCAAGCAGTCGTTCTAAAGCCGCAAATAGGCAAACGTGTACAATCACATCTTCCATCCCAACTGATATCAGATCAAACATTTCTCAGCTGAGAACACCAACAAGGGTCTAAAAAATTTACTTTTTCTACCTATCTTACCCTGATTGGTGATAGATCTGTCCACTGAAGTGAGACTACACTTCCTTAAAGTGGAACTTCACTCTCTCAATCAACATTGATTATTTTGAATCCTTATGCTGCTAGCAGTAGTAAATAGATAGGAAAGTATATCATATTTACTTGTTTTAAAATATTTTTTAACATATCTTCAATTACTTCCTGGTTTGCATGCCTAAGCAAATGATGTCATACATCCCAGAAGTCTTTAGGAGGGGAGAGGAGGGTTTTTCTCAGCTAAGCACACCCTCCTGTCTGCATGCCTGAGCTAAAGGCAGATAAATTCCAGATAAATGCTACATGAATCATTTGCCCTTACTCAGCCAGAAATGCTAGGGGTTGTTTTTCAAACTGATGCGCTTACACAGCCAGAAATGCTAGGGGTTGTTTTTCAAAGTGGTTTCTCAGCAAAATAAAGCATGGAGACATGGATGGATGGAGGAGTTTGCTTTGGATATTACAAAATAATCACACAGCGTTTTTAGTTTGTGGTTCTCAGATACAGTGTAATTCCAGTCTAACATTTTTCCTGATTCACGTAGTGAGATTTTTTAACAAAAAGAGAATGAATTAATGGGTGAAGGATCGGAGATATTTTGAAAATGATTACAAGCACTTCTAAAAACCCAATACACCCCAATGTGGTAATTTGTGCTTGAATTTGTCGCAGTGCTGGCTTTTATCAGGTCAAATATGACAATTTAAGTCTAATCATCTGATAATCTGATTATTTCTATAGCCTGAATAAGTCCATGAAAAACTAAAACATATGCTGTTATTTTTCTACATCACATTCAAACTGTGTTTTATCAAATCGAAGAAGAACAGAATAGATTAAACTGTTTTCTTTTGTTTTTGGTGTGGTTGTAATGCCCGTGGTGTGATCAAACATACTGTATCTTTGTTCAATCAATTGTATCCCTGCATGAGAAAATGTATCAAACGAACATTTCAATGGAATTTTCATTGATCAGTGGTAATGTGCATCAAATAAAACAAAACTCCAAACACGGGGCACCACTATAAAACTAAAAAAAATACTCGCAATTACAATTGAAAAATCTAAAAATTGTGTGGTCAGCATACAAATTTACTGAGACAGAGGCCAGGATTTTATATATATATTATATACACACACACACAATACCCCATGCAGTGTTAATTTTGGAAGCAAATTTCGATAGTTTTAGTCTTATGCCGCGTACACACGGTCGGATTTTCCGACGAAAAATGTGTGATAGGACCTTGTTGTCGGAAATTCCGACCGTGTGTGGGCTCCACCGAACATTTTCCATCTGATTTTCCGACACACAAAGTTTGAGAGCAGGCTATAAAATTTTCCGACAACAAAATCCGTTGTCGGAATTTCCGATCGTGTGCACACAAATCCGACGCACAAAGTGCCCACGTATGCTCAGAATAAATAAAGAGATGAAAGCTATTGGCTACTGCCCCATTTATAGTCCCGACGTACGTGTTTTACGTCACCGCGTTCAGAATGATCAGATTTTCCGACAACTTTGTGTGACCGTGTGTATGCAAGACAAGTTTGAGCCAACATCCGTCGGAAAAAATCCTAGGATTTTGTTGTCGGAATGTCCGATCAATGTCCGACCGTGTGTACGGGGCATTAGTCTTAGGACTAAAATGGCATTTTAGTTTTAGTCCCATTTTAGTCTTCTGCAATTGTTTTAGTTTTAGTCATATTTAGTCGACTAAATCTCCAGTACATTTTAGTCTACTAAAATGTCCTACCATTTAGGCCCCATGTACACGGGACGCTGTTAAACGTGCATTCAGAGGCAGTTGGACACTTTTTTCAACTGCCCCTGAACTCATTCAATGTTATCCTATGTGACCATGTACACAGTCTTGTTTATTGCCGGTTTTTTGCAGTTGCGTTTAACAGCGTTTGTTTGGAAGCAAAAAAATGGGTTCAGACGCAGAAGATTTCCACGTTTCAGACGCCAAACGCGGCTAAACGCGGGTACCCGCATTTAGCCGCATTTTAGTTTATAAGAGTCTTTAAAGGTGCCCTATATTTTAGACCTGAAAAGACAAAAATATAAAGGAAAACAATAAAAAAACATAACATTTTTTTAAAAAAACGCAGGTTTCAAGGTTTTAAAAAAATTCGTTCAGAGGACTTTGCCTCAGCATCCCGTATACATGAGGCCTTAGTCAACTAAAATCTCCAGTACATTTTAGTCAACTAAAACTAATTTTAGTCGCCTGAAATCGAATGGGTGTAATTAAATTGTAATGCATTAGTTAACATTTCTCTACAATTTCCAAACTCATTATATACTGCTGGAGTGAAAAATCTCATATGTTATTATTTAAGGTATTGAGGTATGAACATGCACTAAAGGCCAGTGTTAATTAAGTGTTAAGTCAAATTTCAATTTAGTTTTAATCTTAGTCTTTTGACTAAAATGCCATTTTAATTTTAGTCCCATTTTAGTCTTTTAAATAAAATGCCATTTTAGTTTTAGTCGTATTTTAGTCATCTCAATTGTTTTAGTTTTAGTCGTATTTTAGTCGACTAAAATAGTATTCATTTAGTCGACTAAAATGTTTTAGTCATTTTAGTCGACGAAGTTAACACTGACACCCCCCCGCCCCCCCATGATGACAATGTGAAAGAAGTTTGTTTGAAATCTTTGCAAATGTATTAAAAATAAAAAACGAAAAAAATTCTATGTACATAATTATTCACAGCCTTTGCGCAATACTTTGTTGAAGCACCTTTGGCACCAATTACAGCCGCAAGATTTTTTTGAGTATGATGCTACAAGCTTGGCACACCTATGTTTGGGCAGTTTCTCCCATTCTTCTTTGCAGGACCGAACAAGCTCCATGAGGTTGGATGGGGAGCGTCGGTGAACAGCCATTTTCAGATCTCTCCAGAGATGTTCAATTGTGTTCAAGTCTGGGCTCTGGCTGGGCCACATTTAAGGACATTCACAGAGTTGTCCCGTAGCCAGTCCTTTGTTATCTTGGCTGTGTGCTTAGGGTCGTTGACCTGTTGAAAGATGAACCTTTGCCCCGGTCTGAGGTCCAGAGCAGGTTTTCATCAAGGATGTTTCTGTACATTGCTGCATTCATCTTTCCCTCAACCCTGACTAGTCTCCCAGTTCCTGCCGCTAAAAAACATCCCCACAGCATGATGCTGCCACCACAATGCTTCGCTGTAGGGATGGTATTGGCTAGGTGATGACCGGTGCCTGGTTTCCTCCAGACATGCCGCTTGCCATTCAGGCCAGAGTTCAATCTTTGTTTCATCAAACCAGAGAATTTTGTTTCTCATGGTCTGAGAGTCCTTCAGCCGCCTTTTGGCAAACTTCAGGAGTGGCTTTCGTCTGGTCACTTTACCATACAGGCCCGATTGGTGGAGTGCTGCAGAGATGGCTGTTCTTCTTGAAGTTTCTCCTTTCTTCATATAGAAACGCTGGAGCTCTGTCAGAGTGACCATCGGGTTCTTGGTCACCTCCCTGACTAAGGCCCTTCTCCCCAATCACTCAGTTTGGCCGGGCTCTGCTCTAGAAAGAGTCCTGGTGGTTCCAAACTTCTTCCATTTATGAATGATGGAGGGCACTGTGCTCATTAGGATCTTCAATGCTGCAGAAATGTTTCTGTGCCCTTCCCCAGATCTGTGCCTCGATACAATCCTGTCTCAGAGGTCTACAGACAATTCCTTGGACTTCATGGCTTGGTTTGTGCTCTGACATGCACTGTTAACTGTGGGACCTTATATAGACAGGTGTGTACCTTCCAAATCATGTCCAATCAACTGAATTTACCACAGGTGGACGTAGAAACATCTCAAGGATGATCAGTGGAAACAGAATGCACGTGTCATGGCAAAGGCTGTGAATACATATGTACATGGGATTTTTTTCATTTTTAATAAATTTGCAAAGATTAACAACAAATTTCTTTCACATATTCATTATGGGGTATTGTTTTTACAATTCTGAGGAAAATAACAAAATTAATCCATTTTGGAATAAGGCTGTAACATAACAAAATGTGGAAAAAGTGAAGCGCTGTGAATACTTTCCAGATGCAGTGTGCGTGTGTATATATATAATATATATATATATATATATATATATATATATATATATATATATATATATATATATATATATATATATATATATATATATATATATATATATATACATATACACACACACATATTATACACATACATACATACACATATACTTATACATACACACACACAGCACTTTTTATGGTTTAACCACTTGCCGCCTACCTACCATCAAATGACAGCGGGGTGGTGCGGCTCTCGTTCTGGGACGACATCATATGACGTCATCCCAGAACAGCGGCGCGCAGTGCAGCAATCGCAGCCGCGCCGTGTTGCCAGGACATGGCGCGACCCCGATCTCTGTAAAGAGCTGATGACGCCGCTCTTTAACCACGTGATTGGCTGTGTCCAATCACCGCCGGTCACATGTAAACCCGGAAGTGCCAGTAATCGGCTCTCATTACCTCACACTGACAGAGTGTGTGGCGAGGAGAGCCGATCAACGGCATCGCCTTGCAAGGGACAGCAAGACAGGTAATCAGGGCAATAATCATCAGTGCCCTGATCACAATAAAGCGCCAGTGCCAGCAACAGTGCCCACCAGTGCCACCAATCAGTGTCCACCAGTGCCAATCTATCTATTTGCATCTACTCCAGAATGCTATGTAGAGTGATCAGATGAATTGCAAATAATTGCAAAGTCCTTCTTTGCCATGAAAATAAACTTAATCCCATAAAAAAATTTCCACTGCATTTGTGAAGAAGGCTTCAAGGCACCCAAAAAAGTCCAGCAAGTGCCAGGGCCGTCTCCTACAGTTGATTCAGCTGTGAGATTGGGGCACCACCAGTGCAGACAGTGCCATCTTAAGAGCAATATACGCCCTGTCAATACAGGCAATACAGTGCACTGGGGCCCTGTCTACACAATCATGCACGATTGCCCATCAAATGCAGCTTTACTGTGCCTGTGAATGCAGCCTCACTGTGCCCATTAAATGCAGCCTCACTGTGCCCACCATTGCACCCTCACTGTGCCCATGAATGCAGCCTCACTGTACCCACCATTGCAGCCTCACTGTGCCCATGAATGCAGCCTCACTGTGCCCACCATTGCAGCCTCACTGTGCCCACCATTGCAGCCTCACTGTGCCCGTGAATGCAGCCTCACTGTGCCCATGAATGCAGCCTCACTGTGCCCACCATTGCAGCCTCACTGTGCCCACTATTGCACCCTCACTGTGCCCACCATTGCACCCTCACTGTGCCCGTGAGTGCAGCCTCACTGTACCCACCATTGCAGCCTCACTGTGACCATGAATGCAGCCTCACTGTGCCCACCACTGCAGCCTCACTGTGCCTGTGAATGCAGCCTCACTGTGCCCATGAATGCAGCCACACTGTGCCCACCATTGCAGCCTCACTGTGCCCACTATTGCACCCTCACTGTGCCCACCGATGCAGCCTCACTGTGCCCATGAATGCAGTCTCACTGTGCCCATGAATGCAGTCTCACTGTGCCCATGAATGCAGTCTCACTGTGCCCATTAATGCAGTCTCACTGTGCCCATGAATGCAGCATCACTGTGCCAATTAATACAGACTCACCATCGCCTAGTAACACACACAGCGGGCTTCTCCTCCTGTGTATCACGTAGCTGGCTGGGTCTGTGTTCGGCGTCCGTGCTGTAACAAAGTCCTGCCCCCCCTAGACCGGCTCATGTGATAGGCGGAACACTAATTCAATCTACTACTACACGAGTCAGTCTAGGGGGGGCGGGACCTTGTTACAGCGCGGCCGCCAAACACAGACCCAGCCAGCTCTGTGATACACAGGAGGAGGAGGAGAGAGGGAAAGATTGCAGCCGCAACTCAAAGCAGCCCCAGGGCAGGCGGCCTACCAGGAAATTTCACAGTATCCCGGTAGGCCAGTCTGGCCCTGGCTGGAGTAGCTAGGCAGGTGGGGCCCCCCCAGGCAAGTGGGGCCCCGGGCAACTGCCCAGCGTGCCCATGCAAAAAAAGGCCCTGAGTGCAAAGTTTGCTCAGGAATGGCAGCAGGCAGGTGTGAGGCATCTGCACACACAGTGAGGTGACGACTTTTGAAGGATGGCCTGGTGCCAAGAAAGGCAGCAAAGAAGCCACTTCTCTCCAGGAAAAACATCAGGGACAGACTGATAGTCTGCAAAAGGTACAGGGATTGGACACCTGGGGACTGGGGTAAAGTCATTTTCTCTGATGAATCCCCTTTCCGATTGTTCAGGGCATCCGGAAAAAAACTTGTCCGAAGAAGAAAAGGTGAGAGCTACCATCAGTTCTGTGTCATGCCAACAGTAAAGTATGCTGAGACCATTCATGGGTGGGGTTTCTTTTCAGCCAAGGGAGTGGGCTCACTCACAATTTTGCCTGAGCACACCGCCATGAATAAAGACTGGTACAAAATCATCCTCCGAGAGCAACTTCTCACAACCATCCAAGGACAGTTTGGTGAGGAACAATTCCTTTTCCAGCATGCTGGGAGCACCTTGCCATAAGGCAAAAGTGATAACTAAGTGGCTTGGTGAACAAAACATCTAAACTTTGGGTCCATGGCCAGGAAACTCACCAGACCTTAATCCCATTGAGAACTTGTGGTCTATCAGAGGCGGGTGAACAAAAAAACTCCATAAATTCTGACAAACTCCAAGCATTGATCATGCAAGAATGGACTGCCATCAATTAGGATGTGGCCCAGAAGTTGATTGACAGCATGCCAGGGCGAAATGCAGGGGTCTTGAAAAAGAAGGGTCAACATTGCAAATAACAGTATTGACTTTTTTGCATAATGTTAATGTTATTGTCAATATAAAGCCTTTGACACTTCTTGTAATTATACTTCAGTATACATACAGTAACATTTGACAAAAAGATCTAAAAACACTGAAGCAGCAGACTTTGTGAAAATTAATAATTTGTGCCATTCTCAAAACTTTTGGCCACAGGTGTATATCAGACTATTTACCACATTTTAGGGTTGACAAAGGAGTAAGAAAACATATTCTAAATGATCAGATGCAAAAAGAAAAAAAAGTGACACCTTTACACATAGTCATTTAATTTTCACTGTAGGCCAGAAAGCAGGCTAGAGTTGACTTACCTGAGCTACATCACACCCATGTACATGATTATGATGCTTTTTCATGATGCTCATTGGATCATAAAAAAAAAGTTTTGTCTTTAATTATACTTTAAACTGTGTATACACAGAGTTGTTGTTTTTTTCGTTCATCCAGTGGGTTGAACGATAGATGCAGGAGTCTCCCCTGCTGCGCTATTGTATTCTGACAGCAGGGACTCACCCCCAGCAGAATACACAGATCAGCGCTGCAGCAGCTGATCGAATGCTGGTGTTCCAGCAGCACCATTCGACTGAACAGACAGGCTTCTGTTGAACAGAGAGGGATACACGCACATCGAAATTCGTCTGGTTTTTGCTGAACTGGAAGAATTACGATACGCGTATACCCAGCTTTAGGTTTACTTTTGATGCAAAGCATAATTTAATACAACCCTGCACCACATTTTTAACAGATTAACCACCTCAATACAGGGCACTTTCACCCCCTTCCCGCCCAAGCCATTTTTCAGTTTTCAGCGCTGCCGCACTTTGAATGACAATTGCGCGGTCATGTTACACTGCACCCTAATGAAATTTTTATCATTTTTTCCCCACAAATAGAGCTTTCTTTTGGTGGTATTTGATCACCTCTGCGGTTTTTACTTTTTGCGCTATAAACAAAAGAAGAGGGACAATTTTGAAAAAACACAATATTTTTTACTTTTTGCTATAATAAATATCCAATTTTTTTTTTTTTTTTAACAAATTTTTTACTCAGTTTAGGTCGATACGTATTCTTCTACATATTTTTGGTAAAAAAAAATTGCGATAAGCGTATATTAATTGGTTTGCGCAAAAGTTATAGCGTCTACAAAATAGGGGATAGATTTATAGCATTTTTATTATTTATTTATTTTTTACTAGTAATGGCGGCGATCTGCGATTTGTATTGTGACTGCGATATTGCGGCGGACACATCGGACACTTTTGACACATTTTTGGGACCATTCACATTTATACAGCGATCAATGCTATAAAATTGCATTGATTACTGTGTAAATGTGACTGGCAGGGAAGGGGTTAACACTAGGGGGCGATCGAGGGGTTAATGTATGACCTAAGGAGGTGATTCTAACTGTGGGGGGAGGGGACTGACTGGGGGAGGTGACCGATCGGTGTCCCTATGTACAAGGGACACGCCATCGGTCTCCTCTCCTCTCTGACAGGACGTGGATCTGTGTTTACATGCACAGATCCACAGTCCTGCTCTGTTACCCGGCAATCGCGGGTGCCCGGCGGACATCGCGGCCGCCGGGCACGTGCACCGGGTCCCGAGCGACGCAGCGCCTAGTGGCTCGGGAGGGCGAGGACGTCATATGACGCCCGCCCAGAACAACAGAAGCCTCGTCCAGCCGTCATATGATGGTGGGCGGTGGCTTAGTGGTTAAGGACCGAGCCTCTTTCTGAGATTTGTTGTTTACAAGTTAAAAACAGTTTTTTTTTTGCTAGAAAATTACTAGAACCCCCAAAATTATACATATATATAAACATTATAGATTTTTTTTCTAACACCCTAGAGAATAAAATGGCGGTCGCTGCAATAGTTTCTGTCACACCGTATTTGCGCAGTGGTCTTACAAGCGCACTTTTTTTGGAAAAAATACACTTTTTTGAATTAAAAGATAAGACAACAGTAAAGTTAGCCCAATTTTTTTTATATTGTGAAAGATAATGTTACGCCAAGTAAATTGATACCAAACATGTCACGCTTTAATATTGCGCCCGCTCGTGGAATGGCGACAAACTTTTACCCCTAAAAATCTCCATAGGCGACATTTTAAAAATTCTACAGGTTGCATGTTTTGAGTTACAGAGGAGGTCTAGGGCTGGAATTATTGCTCTCGCTCTACCGATCACAGCGATACCTGTGGTTTGAACACCGTTTTCATATGTGAGCGCTACTCACGTATGCGTTCGCTTCTGCACACAAGCTCTGCGGGACGGGCCGTGTTTACATTTTTTTTTTTTCTTAATTTATTTTACCTTTTATTTTTTATTTTTAAAACTGTTCTTTTTAAAAAAAAAGTGTCACTTTTATTCCTATTACAAGGAATGTAAACTAGGGCTGAAACAACTAATCGATTAATCGACAACTAATCGATTATGAAATTAATCGATTACTATTTTCATAATCGAATAATCGGCCAGTAACATAATGGGGTTAAAAAAAGCTAAAATGAGTCCTTTATAGTGCAAAAAGAGCAAATCGCTACTGTAAATACTACTTTCACAGTTCTATAGTAAAAAAAATGAACCCCTTACATTAGCGAATATCTGCTTTTTTTTTTTTTGTACTATAAAGGGCTAATTTTAGTTTTTTTAACCCCATTATATTACTAACCATCTTAGACCTGGTTCACATCTATGTGTTTTTTGGTGCTTTTTGCAGAAACACACTACAGTTCATTTACATGGTTTCCTATGGGACACGTTCACATCTATGCTTTTTTCAGCCGCTGCGTACTTGGAAAGGGTCAGGGACTTTAACGCAAAACGGTGCTTTTTTGCTTTAATATGCTTCAATGGAGAAGCTGCAGAAGAGCATGTAATGTGTTTTTGCAGCAATTTGTGTTTTTTTTTAATCTGCTCAACGACAAATTGTCCAAAAAAAAATAGCAAAAACGCAAATCGCAGCAAAATCACGTGCGCAAAAATCACAACGCACAGCAAAAAGCACTGAAGAAACAGATCAAAAGCAAACTGCATAGGTGAGTACCGAGCCGTATGTTGGTCACACGGATCCATTTTCAGACGAGAATATTCATACGAAAAATCTTTGTACATTCGCTGAATGAAAGAATGTTTGAAATTTTCACTTGTTTTTAACATTTTGTTTTTAAAATGAATGTAAATTTCAGAACGAAAACCACATCCACTGTCTGAAAATTCCTTTGACCAAGACGTTTTCTATTATTTCCAAATTTTCCCGTCACTGTGGTTGAAAATGAACGTCGATTCTACCCCACTAATGATTAGAAAATCGAACGAGCATTCTTAAAATTACATTTTTTTTTAATTTTTTTTTGAAGGAAGACTTTTTTTTTTTTTAAATAAAAAAAATGTGATCTCTGAGTCTGATGATATTTGCCAGATTCACCCTTTAATAGTATATACAGTATATAGCTCCTCTAATAGTATAATTATACTGTATATCTCCTCTAATAGTATATCTCTCCTCTCATAGTATATACAGTATATCTCTTCTAATAGTATATAATGTATATCTCCTCTGTTATTCTCAGAGTGGATTAGATATTTTGCTCCCTAATCATATAGTTGGTTATTTATATTTATCACTGCATAGAAATATTTAAGAATAAATTGCCTTTTTTTAAAACTTTACATATTAACTAAATTATACACCACCCTTTTTTTTTTTTTTTAAAGTTATTAACCGATTAATCGATTAATCGAAACAATAATCGGCCAACTAATCGATTATGAAAATAATCGTTAGTTGCAGCCCTAATGTAAACATCCCTTGTAATAGAAAAAAAAGCATGACAGGACCTCTTAAATATGAGATCTGGAATCAAAAAGACCTCAGATCTCATATTTACACTAAAATGCAATAAAAAAAAATAAAAAAAATTCGTCATTTGAAAAAATGAAAAAAAAAAAATGGCCCTTTAAGAGCTATGGGCGGAAGTGACGTTTTGACATCGCTTCCGCCCTGCAATGGTATGGAGACGGGTGGGGGCCATCTTCCCCTCACTCGTCTCCATACCCAGGAAAGACAAGCATCCGATCGCCTCCGCCGCTACCGGTGGCTCCGGTAGGCTGCGGAGGGCACCAGAGTGCGGCGGGAGGGGGGCCCTCTCCCGCCACCGATAAAAGTGATCTCGCTGCGAATCCGCTGCAGAGACCACTATTATCAGAACCTGGACCGCTGCCCGAAGAGGATGCCAGGGTCATGGCAGCTAGCTGCTGCCATAACAAAGATATCCCTCTTCAAAGTTAGAATCGGCGTGCGGCGGTCCGGAAGTGGTTAAAACCTCAAATCAAAAAAAGTCCAACATAAGGAGCACAGCAGTTGTGCAGTCCTGTGAACTCAAGGCAGGGGTCTCACCAATAGATAATAAGTGATCGCTCTAGGACCTACCAAAAATTATAATTTTCATTTTGGGTGGTCTGATTCTTTCAAAATCACTTAGCTTTATTGGTCAAGTGCAAAACAGATGTAACAGCACAAAAATTCTATGTAAATGGCAATCTATTTATATGGATACAAGTAAATTTTCAGTCTTGTGAATCTTTATGTTATCCTGTGTATTTCTTGTGTTTTCCTTGTAAAGCGCTTTGAGAAGCTACCTTTAAAGGCACTATATGAAATAAAGTTTATTATTATTATTAACCAAGCTTTACAGTAGTTTTAGCCAAACCTCAGGATAACTCCCCAGGAGAATCTGAACCTTTTTCTGTTATGATGCCTTCTGTCCAATATCATTGCATAATTCTAGATGTGTATTTCACGTGCTAGACTAAGCAAATAAGAGTTTACTTCAAAACTTAAGCATGGTGCCGAAAGTAATCATGGTAACATTTGCTGAGAACAGAGTTGAGCCTCAGCTCAATTATTGTGCTAATAGTCCCTGCTGCCCCTTTGTTTCTAAAAACACTGGGAGAAGTCCAGAGTACTTGGCCTTAATTACCGCTCTATAGGGAGGTGTGAAAGAAAAAAAACAGCAAAAGCAGACTAATCACATGGCTGATAAAGACCATTTGTCGACCCGGGCCTGGCCATCACTCAGACTTTAGCTGCTGGCACACAATAAAATTAAAATTGGGAACAGATTCATGAAGCCCAAAAAACTTACACTAACTTGCCAAACAAAAATGTCTGCAAAAATATCACTGCCCATTAATTTTCTGACTGAATTTCACTTGCAACAGTTATGCCCTGTACACACGGTTGGATTTTCCGACGGAGAAAGTGCGATCGGATTGTGTTGTCAGAAATTCCGACCGTGTGTAGGCTCCATCACACATTTTCCATAGGAATTTCCGACACACAAAGTTTGAGAGCAGGCTATAAAATTTTCAGACAACAAAATCCGTTGTCGGAAATTCCGATCGTGTGTACACAATTCTGACGGACAAAGTGCCACGCATTCTCAGAATAAATAAAGAGATGAAAGCTATTGGCCACTGCCCCGTTTATAGTCCCGACGTACGTGTTTTACGTCACCGCGTTTAGAACGATCGGATTTTCTGACAACTTTGTGTGACCGTGTGTATGCAAGACAAATTTGAGCCAACATCCGTCAGAAAAAATCCTAGGATTTTGTTGTCGGAATGTCCGAACAAAGTCCGACCGTGTGTACGGGGCATTAGGCTGATTAGAGTTGAAGTGACCAACTATTCTGGTCATCAGAAGCAAATGTTACTACACCAAGGGCTTTTTTTCAACACAACTGAAAATCTCTTTGCAATTTATGACTAAAAATTTCTTTACAACTTATGACTAAAAGGGTTCTCTTTTCTACAGAACATAGATATGAAGAGAATAAAGCTTCCAGTGCATGAGACACATTGGTTGGTTGCTTGAATCAGGGAATGAGATCTCCTTGGGTCCCAATGGCACCAAAAGTTTGAAGGGTGCCCTTGTGTTACACCACAACTTGTTCATGGTTAGACATCTGCACACCTCTGTCTAGGAACAAACAAATGGCCCCCGCCCCCACCTATAACTGGCCTTCACAGCAAGGAGCACATGGAAGGGCTATCACATGAAAGACAAAAACAGGCTTGATCAATTTCCACATTGTGGCCTTCATAACTTTGTGGATGAAATGAAAAGTGGGGTCAGAATGAGCTGAGGAGAAGCCTGCACCTGGAACTGGGAGGTTCGGGCATGCTAATGGACAATATTAATAGGTTAGCAGGTCTTGGCTGAGATGAGGGTATGAAACAAAAGTGGTTAACTGCTTCTTCTTTAAGTTGGCCATAGATGGATAGAATTTCAAACGAAAATTCTTTGGAAAATTTGTATGAACATTCTCAGAGCATTGTTAGCACATTTGTGTGCTGTTTGAAAAATCTAATTGGCTTTTAACATTTGATTTTGGAATGAATGAACTTAAAGTGGGGTTCCACCCAAAAAAACAAACATATCTAAAAAATTCTAAAAAAAACAACAAAAAAAACATTTGGATATTTTTTTTTTTTTTTACTTACCTCTAAATGCCTGTTGCTAGGTGGTCCCTCGTAGTCTGCCCCTTCCTCTGCCTGGGCTGGTGACATCACTTTCCCCTGGCACAGGAAGGGCTCGGCTCTTCTCCCTCCCTCCTGTCAATCATCTGGGACCCATTAAAGGTCCCAGGTGATTGAGCAGCCAATCACGGCGCGCGGCGCCGCTCGCGCATGCGCAGTGGGTGCCAGGCTGTGAAGCCACAGCCCGGCGCCCACAGTTGAAATGCCGGCGCCGACGAGCGGAGGGGGGGGGGACGAGCGGGGCTTCGATCCCCCGCATCGCTGGACCCAGGGACAGGTAAGTGTCCAATTAAAAGTCAGCAGCTGCAGTATTTGTAGCTGCTGACTTTTAATTTTTTTTTTTTTTTTTATGGCCCCCCTGGGTGGAACTCTTCTTTAACTGAACGAAAACCACATACACTGTTAGAAATTCGTTCACGCCAAAAAAAAATCCATCCTGCTTCTTATTAATTTTCCCATCACTGCAGTCGGAAATTAACGTTGGTTGGCCCACTAATGATTTGAAAAACAATCAAGCTTTCTTAGAACATTCCTTTCCTAAGAATTTTAGCTCAAAATTCTACCCATCTATGGCCAGCTTTACACTCTCGATAGAAAAAGCAATTATACAGTCTTAAAAAATGACACAAAATCAAGTACCTCCAAAGGGGCTAGTTATTGTCCCCAAGAAGTCAGGAAAAGCGAATAAAAGATGACCGACATAGGCCTGGCAGGGCAAATTATGATTGACCCAAATACTGAGGTCTGTCTTCCTGGGGCTGCACTGTAAAACCCCTACTCCTCATATATAAAACCACCAAATTATATTTTCACTTGTAGATAAGAATGAGCAAATTGTCAAGTTGTAGCCATTTTGGATATTCCTAACCTGTCTAACCTAAGAGCAATTTCAGATAATTCATGAACAAAATATTTATTAGCAAAATTCATGATCTCAAATCCACATAATTCACGAATTGTGTGAATTTAAAGCGGACCTTCAGTCATCTTTTCAACTTTCCATCTATTAAATCCTCTGCCCTTGTTGTTTTAACTGTGGATAGTAAAACATTTTTTTTTGTATGCCAGTAAATACCTTATACAGCCCACTTCCTGTTTCTTGTCTGGTAAAAAGCCTCCTCTTATGACATCATGCACAGCTCTCTCTCTCACTCTCAAGAGAGTTTGCCAGGAGGGGGGGGGGGGGGGGGCATGAGTCAAAAGAGGGCCAATGAGAATTGCAGGGCTGCAGAGCTGGAGGGTTGCCTCTATGTGTCTGTGTAAATCCAGGAAGTAAACAGGCAGCAGCTTCAGCTGCCCACAGTTAAAATGGTTGCAACCAAACTCAGTGGAGGGAGATTTCTGCAGCATATTTGGTAGGGAACAGAATCCCAATATATATAAAATAATATGCAAAGTGGTTGGAAGGAAACTTCAGAATGGCAAAGATGTTTTTATTACAAATTATGTGAGCAGACTGCAGTTCCTCTTTAAGCAGACTAAAGTTTAAAGTATCATTGAAATGAGCAGAATGGTATATGCTTGGTCTGCTGTGAATTGGTTTATCTATATCAAAACTTTTGACATACTACACAGCCCTATGTAATGTTTACACTGGTCCCTGGGGAGCTTACAGATTTATGTTTTTACCAAAACCATGAAGATGCACACCACTGAAAGATCATTGTGACTAAAGTAAACTAGTTAAACCAGTAAACTAGCTAGCGTGTTGTTGGTTATGGAAGGAAAAAGGAGCAAAACCAACACAAACATTGGGGAGGGGGGCGAAATCTCTTCTGGCATGATTTTGCGGATATCATTAGACAACAGTAGACGTGCAGAAGAATCCAGCTGCCTGCCTTTTACATCAATCGACGAGGCCTATTTCAAAGTATAAATCATCTTTGACTATTAAATGTGGCATATGCCTGTACACCGCTTTGGTGGAAACAAACTTGCCTGCCTACAAAATCTATGTGGTTCACCAGGGTAAACAAAATATGAGACATGGAAGATCTCAATTCCACCTATTCTATATAACATTGAGGAAGCTTTCAGGTGAACGTGGAAACCCTGGCAATATTTTGTCTATATTGATGCCTACCTGAACATATTTACACAATATGGGTGACCATTCCGGTCTCCCCCCCCTCAGGGAGAACTAATATGCCTTTCTCTGTTTCTTTCTGTTTTCGCCTCCTACTCCCCCCTCCCCTTCCCAGTCTCACACCTGATAACATAACACCAGTCCAAAGCCTTAATATGGACATGTGACAGCCTACATCTGGTGTTTGACGCGTTCCTTCTATCCGGCAATCAATTCAGAATCAGAATGTAGTACTGGTTTTCTAGATACCCAATTAGGTTATAAGGTCTAACCTGCCTTTCCTTTTTTTTTAATGGTTTTGTAGAACTTTCTTGTATAGTCCTTATGTAGTTACAGTGGCCTACAACTTCCTTATACTTACCTTTTTGATGGATACGATTTCAATATCTCCTTGTGTGTTGTTGAAACTTGCATATCTTTGCAATGAGACTCAACTTTATAAATAAAAGAATAATGCCGCGTACACACGGTCGGACTTTTCATCTACAAAACTCCGACGGACTAAAGCTGGCTGACAATCCGATCGTGTGTGGGCTTCCCCGGACTTTCAGCGGACTTTTCCAGCCTCAAATCTGACGGACTTTAGATTTGAAACATGCTTCAAATCTTTACGTCGTAACTACGCCGGACCCAGAAATCCGCTCGTCTGTGTGCTAGTCCGACAGACAAAAACCCACGCTAGGGCACCTATTGGCTACTGGCTATCAACTTCCTTATTTTAGTCCGGTGTACGTCATCACGTACGAATCCATCGGACTTTGGTGTGATTGTATGTAGGCAAGTCCGTTCGTAAGAAAGTCTGCCGCAAGTCCGCCAAAAGTCCGCCAAAAGTCCGTCGAAAGTCTGTCGGACAGGCTGTCGGACTTTTGTAGACGAAAAGTCCGGCCGTGTGTGTACGCGGCATTAGGAAAAGAAACTGGAACCCCCAAGTTTTAGGGTAAGAGTAGACCCTGAGCCAAATGATGTAACGTAAAAAAAAAACACATGAACATGGATAATAGAGGTCCCCGCAACTAACTCAGAACCTTTTCGACAATAGCTTTATAAAAAGGAAACAACTTTAGTCTTATGTGTCAAAAACTAAAACAGGAACTTAGTGACCAATGGTACATGCCACTAATGTTCTCAAGTACCGGTACGTTTTTATACCGTATTGGAGGGTTTTGTACCTGTATAGTTTATAGCCATAATGAAAACAATGATTGGGAAAGGAAAACTAAACATGAAATTTTGGCTGGGGTTCCAAAGGGTGGTGAATGAAACCTCAGTCAGCAGATGTCTCCTCTACTGTTAAAGCCAACCCAATATTTATCCATTCAGAGGCCAGACTGGCATATATTTGCATTTTCCCCAGATGTCAACTATACAATACCTGTGATTTTGGAGATGCTAATTGACAACTGAATAACTTTAGGGCACAGCACAGGGTAGATATATTCGGGTGGTTATCAAAAGCAATACTGGCTGTATTTGAAACATTCAACCAATTGCTTTTTGTTCTACTATAGTCTGCAGAGATGAACACCATCGCAGGTCCTTTACCTGTAACATACACATGGACGCTTATAAGATTCAAAAATGTGTGTAGGTGCAAATATCAACAGGAAGAAAGATCTTTTGGTAGACCTATAGTGTCCGAAAATATCTCAAAACAAATTTATGCTACATATTCTTGTAACTGATTGGATGGAAATGTAAAGTAAAACTGAAGACAAAACTTTTTTTTCCATTTAAGATAAAATGAAAAAAATAGTTTTTTGCCATCTGTGTCTCATTGGGGAGATCACCCATCACTTTCTGTACCAAAGCCAAAAGGGGTAGTGAGAGGAAACGCCTTCAAAGTGAAGAAAAGTGAAGGAAGTGAAGTGAAGTCAAGTAAAATGAATAAAGGTAGTCACCAGAACTAGTGTCCCCATTTGGAGATTTCCCCTCTATTCCAATTCTGTAGCTATCTTCTAGATCAGGGGTCTCCAAACTTTATAAACAAAGGGCCAGTTTACAGGCCTTCAAACTTATGCCGCGTACAGACGATCGGACATTCCGATAACAAAATCCTGGATTTTTTTTCCGACGCTTGTTGGCTCAAACTTGTCTTGCATACACACGGTCGCACAAATGTTGTCGGAAATTCCAAACGTCAAGAACATGGTGACGTACAACACGTACGACGAGCCGAGAAAATAGCCAGTGCGGCTCTTCTGCTTGATTCCGAGCATGCGTGGAATTTTGTGCGTCAGAATTGTCTAAACATGCTCGGAATTTCCGACATTTTGTTGTCGTAAAATTTGAGATCCAGCTCTCAAACTTTTGTTGTCGGAATGTCCGATGGAGCCTACACACGGTCGGAATTTCCGACAACAAGCTCCCATCGAACATTTGTTGTTGGAAATTCCGAGCGTGTGAACGCGGCATTAAAGTGGATGTAAACCCCATTCATGAAATCTGACCTAGGCACATATATCTGTAGTGTTTACTTCTCTCTCTCCAAAGCCCTAATTTCCGTGTCTTTCTGCTGCTCCATTCCTCTGATATCAGTATAACTTCTGACAAGCTCTCCGACACGGGAGATAAAAGCAGCTGAAAATTTGTGTTGGGGATGGAACTTAGAGACAGATAAGCAGAGAGCTTGTCTTTTCACAGCACAGCTCTGCAACTTTCTTCATTCCTCTGCCTATGTGGAGGGGGGGGGTGCTTTTCCTCCAATCAGCTTACACATAGTGTATGCCTAGACTTCACTCCCACAGCTGAAACCAGGAGAAATATTTGTAACACCATGTGCACTTTCTAAAGAATATAGAAAGGGAAAGACAGCAGATATATGTGTAAAACTTATGTAAGGAGATTTGTTTCATCTCTGTGTATCATCTGAGGCTATTCACTTCACTGGGTATATGTGAGGGTTTACATCCACTTTAAGGGGGGCCGTATTGTGGCCATTGGTAGCAGAAGAGCCCCAACATCAGTGGGAATAAACAATGCCCCATCTTTGGTGTCAGTGGGAGGAACTGTGCCCTATCATTGATGCCATTGGGCCCCATTGTTGGTGCCATTTGGAGGGATTCTGCCCCGGTATTGGTGTCAGTGGGGGGAATTATGCCCCATTGTTGGTATCGGTGGATGAAAATTGTACCCCAAGGGCTGGATAAAAGCAACCAAAGAGCCGCATCAGGCCCCCGGGCCATAGTTTGGATACCAGTGTTCTAGATTGTAAGCATATCAAAATGTTCACTGTCCTGCGCTGTGTGGTAAGTCCCAACGGGTTATCAGACTCTTATCTTGACATGTTAGTATATGTGGATAATGCACACCTCACTGCCTTCCAAAGACTGGGGGGAGTCCAAATGAACTAAAAGCATAGAAGAACACAGAGGGCGCATAGGCCTAGTGCCATAGCATTAACATAAAATCATCCGCTAAAACCCATATGCAAAAATCCAGAACACTTGTAGTCACATCGGCTAACGGACTAGGAACAAGAAAGCTATATACAGCAGCACTAAACAGAGAAGCAGTGATCCTAACTGAAAAATTCCTTGTCAACACTAAGAGACATCTAAACAAGGCTCTGAAGAAAAGGGAAACCTTGAAACGCGTTAGCCGATGTGACTACAAGTCTTGTGGATTTTTGCATATGGATTTAAGTGAATGATTTTATGATAATGCTATGACACAAGTACTGGTTTGTGAGTATATTCACCTCTATTTTATTAAATAAAAACATGTATTGAGGATAATGCGCTTGGTCTATGCGCCCTCTGTGTTCTTCTATGCTTCTAGATTGTAAGCTCTGCAGGGCCCTCTAATTCCTCTTGTATTGAATTTTATTGTAACTGTACTGTCTGCCCTCACGTTGTAAAGCGCTACGCAAACTGTTGGCGCTATATAAATCCTGTATAATAATAATGCAGCTGTGCTCCTACCTGGTGATAGGAAAAAAATGTGATTTTGGCAAGCTTAGCACAACTTGCCTATACACTAAATCCCCCCCCCCCCCCCCCTCCAGATATTTGGCAATATTGGGCATACAGTATTCCCAGTACGGCACCGACACATAGGCAGCAATCATGGACTAATGTTAAGACATTTTTCTAAGACTCATCGACTACACTACAGCCTAATGTGAACCAACTTTCTTTCGCCACCTTTCCTAAGGAATGTTACAGCAAACGGTTCACAAAGCACTTATTTAAATAAGTATTTTGCATTTCTTTTACCATTTGTATACTAGTCACACGCACCAGTTTTGGCAACAAATCTCTGTGATTCAATCTAAATTTTATGAATATTTTCCTAACAGCTCGCTAGTGCTGCTTGTATAAATTCCATCAAAGCTGCAATCAGAATAACAACTGAAAAAAAACAATCATTTTTGATGATGTTTCTATCCATTAAATTTTTTTGCACAATCTAAAAAAATAAAATTGCGTAGTTACATGCTAAAACTACATTGCAACATAAGAAACATTTTCCAATCAGCCATTTCCTCCTTGATTGGACTTCAAAAGCTTTGATTATTTAAAGATATGATCACAATTTTGAAATTACAACTGAAAGTACAATCACTCTGTTAAGCAGTCCATTAGATTTCATTCAAGATCTAAAAGAACAAAATTGTTCAGTTACACCACACACTACAACCGTAAAAAAAACAGACATGACCTGTTGGGAATACCACTACACAAAAAATATATCTTTACTGTATATGTAATCAATACCCTGATGATTGTATGATACGATGACTAATGTGTGTTTTTTCTTTTGATTTATAGTTTGACATTGTTAATCGCTCTATAGCATTATCTATATATACAGTATCTCACAAAAGTGAGTACACCCCTCACATTTTTGTAAATATTTTATTATATCTTTTCATGTGACAACACTGAAGAAATGACACTTTGCTACAATGTAAAGTAGTGAGTGTACAGCTTGTATTATGCCCTGTACACACGGTCGGATTTTCAGACGGAAAATGTGTGATAGGACCTTGCTGTCGGATAATCCGACCGTGTGTAGGCTCCATCACACATTTTCCATCGGAATTTCCGACACACAAAGTGTGAGAGCAGGCTATAAAATTTTCCGACAACAAATTCCGTTGTCGGAAATTCCGATTGTATGTACACAAATCCGACGCACAAAGTGCCACGCATGCTCAGAATAAATTAAGAGACGAAAGCTATTGGCTACTGCCCAGTTTATAGTCCCGACATACGTGTTTTACGTCACCACGTTCAGAACGATCGGATTTTCCGACAATTTTGTGTGATCGTGTGTATGCAAGACAAGTTTGAGCCAACATCCGTCGGAAAAAATCCATTGAATTTTGTTGTCGGAATGTCCGATCAATGTCTGACCGTGTGTACGGGGCATAACAGTGTAAATTTTCTGTCCCCTCAAAATACCTCAACACAGCCATTAATGTCTAAACCGCTAGCAAGAAAAATGAGTACACTCCTATGTGAAATGTCCAAATTGGACCCAAAGTGTCAATATTTTGTGTGGCCACCATTATTTTCCAGCACTGTCTTGGGCATGGAGTTCACCAGAGCTTCACAGGTTGCCACTGGGGTCCTCTTCCACTCCTCCATGATGACATCACAGAGCTGGTGGATGTTAGAGACCTTGCGCTCCTCCACCTTCCGTTTGAGGATGCCCCACAGATGCTTAATAGGGTTTAGGTCTGGAGACATGCTTGGGCAGTCCATCACCTTTACCCTCAGCTTCCTTAGCAAGGCAGTGGTTGTCTTGGAGGTGTGTTTGGGGTTGTTATGTTGGAATACTGCCCTGTGGCCCAGTCTCTGAAGGGAGGGGCTCATGCTCTGCTTCAGTATGTCACATTACATGTTGGCATTCATGGTTCCCTCAATGAACAATAGCTCCCCAGTGCCAGCAGCACTCATGTAGCCTCAGACCATGACACTCCCACCACCAGGCTTGACTGTAGGCAAGACACACTTGTCTTTGTTCTCCTCACCTGGTTGCCGCCACACACGCTTGACACCATCTGAACCAAAAAAGTTTATCTTGGTCTCATCAGACCACAGGACATGGTTCTAGTAATCCATGTCCTTAGTCTGCTTGTCTTCAGCAAACTGTTTGTGGGCTTTCTTGTGCATCATCTTTAGAAGAGGTTTCCTTCTGGGACGACAGCCATGCAGACCAATTTGAAGCAGGGTGCGGCGTATGGTCTGAGCACTGACAGGCTGACCCCCCACCCCTTCAACCTCTGCAGCAATGCTGGCAGCACTCACACATCTATTTCCCAAAGACAACCTCTGGATATGATGCTGAGCACTCAACTTCTTTGGTCGACCATGGCGAGGCCTGTTCTGAGTGGAACTTGTCCTGTTAAACCACTGTATGGTCTTGGCCACTGTGCTGCAGATCAGTTTCAGGGTCTTGGCAATCTTCTTATAGCCTAGGCCATCTTTATGTAGAGCAACCATTCTTTTTTTCAGATCCTCAGAGAGTTCTTTGCCATGAGGTGCCATGTTAAACTTCCAGTGACCAGTATGAGGGTGAGAGCGATAACACCAAATTTAACACACCTGCTTCCCATTCACACCTGAGACCTTGTAACACTAACGAGTCACATGACACTGGGGAGGGAAAATGGTTAATTGGGCCCAATTTGGACATTTTTCACTTAGGGATGTACTCACTTTTGTTGCTAGCTGTTTAGACATTAATGGCTGTGTGTTGAGTTATTTATAGTGGACAGCAAATTTACACTGTTATACAAGCTGTACTCTCACTACTTTACATTGTAGCAAAGTGTCATTTCTTCAGTGTTGTCACATGAAAAGATAGAATAAAATATTTACAAAAATGTGAGGGGTGTACTCACTTTTGTGAGATACTATATATACAAAAACAAGCTCCTGAAGAAGCGGTAAATCTTTCTGCGAAACATGTCGAGCGAACGGTTTTTGCATGGTATAATCATCCCAGTGTCACATCATTTGTGGCCGTATAGAGCCATTTGTTTTGTCTTTTCCATTTTAAAACTATGTATTTTTAAATTGTGATTGTAATAAAATTTAAAACTTTTTATACCAATTCTGTTATCCCAAGCTTTTGTACGATACTATTAAAGTCCATTCAGCTTCCCAAAAAAACTTCTTCAAAATCAAAGAAACATTTTCTAAACCTTTCCTTTTCATCCTCGAGTTACCTTTTTCTTTTTTTTTCTGTATTTATGATTAGAATACTGAAATATGCATGGGCACTTAAGAGTAGAAATAAATTTATAGAAAAAAAAAATTGCTGAAAGGTAAAGTTGTTTAGTAGTTGTTTTGTATGTCTCTTCTGCCAGAAACAAGTCACAAAGATGGCAGATGCCATATTTGTATATACTGACTCACAAAGGTAGACAAAAGACACAACTCTACCTCACCAACACTTGGGGGGGGGGGGATTTACTAAAAGTGGAGCACACAGAATCTGGAGCACCTGTGCATAGTAACCAATGAGCATCCAGCTTAATTGAACAAGCTGAAGTTAGAAGGTGATTGGTTAATATTCCGTGTGGACCAGTTTTAGTAAATCTCCCACTTTATGGTTGAAGGTATGGGGGGAGAAAAGGTAAACAGTACTAATAAGGCCATGTTTACAGAGGGCGTACTTTAGCACACAGAGGAAAAACAAGCAAAAATTCTCAGCGCTACCCTAAATTGTCAAATTGCAAATGTCCAGAAAAAATGTTTAAAGCCGCGTACACACGAGCGGAATGTCCGACAGAAAAAGTCAGACGGAAGCTTTTCATCGTATATTCCGATCGTGTGTAGCCCTCCTCGGACTTTTTTTTTTTCGAAAATTCTGACGGACCTAGAAATGGAACATGTGAATGATTAAACTTGACAGATAGTAACTGACTTTTAAAGACGTCAGTTTTGCCGCGTTTTCAATGCAGCGTTTGCGTTTAGAAGCGTTTTTTTTTTTCTTGCAAATTATCAATATTGAAAAAAGCCTCTAAACCAAACGTGGCTAGTGGCGAGTTACTGCGTTTAAACGCGTTTACAAGCTGTTACAGGCATTTGGCGTTTCAAATGCCTCTAAACATCCGTCCTGAACGCATTTTTTTGCTTTCCAAAAAATGCTTCTGAACCCAACTGCCTAGAAACTCCTATAAACAACCCTGTGTACATGTACAGATAAGATAACATAGAGGAGAGTTCAGGGGCAGCTGAAAAAAAAACGCCCAACTGCTCCTAAACATTCGTTTACCAGCAGCAGTGTACATGAGGCCTAAGGGTGTCAAGATAAATAAAGTCAATAACGATGATGAGGCCGACTATGGTCTCCGGTGGGAGAGAGGCTGCCTGTCTTAGGGTCTTGGAACTGTGCTGAAAAAAGAAAAGGAAAGGGGGAGAGAGGCGCCAGGCGACCACCGGTGTAGCATAGTTTATTGGAAACTAATTAAAAACCAGTAACAAGTTCCACTCAGAGAGGGTGTCCAAGTGTGGGGGTCTGGAACTGGAGGAAGCTCGGGAGATGATCCCGCCCGGGATCGGATAGTCAGTCCTCGCCGCGGGGGCGGCTCTGGTGAATGGATGGGAGAGGACACTGATGAGCGAGCTGTCATGATCCAGTAACCACTGGTCAGCCCAAGGAATGGAACAGCCAATCGGAACGCGTTTCCACGGCTAGCCACGCCTCCTTACTTCATCAGTGTCCTCTCCCCTCCATGAGAGCTGCCGCCCTGGCGAGGACTGACTACCCGATCCCAGGTGGGATCATCTTCTGAGCTTCCTCTGGTTCCAGACCTCCACACTTGACACTCTCTGTGAGTGAAACTTGTTACTGTTTTTTAAAGCGGTTGTAAACCGCAGGACAATTTATTTTTATTTTTTTTTGGTACCTGCAGGTAAAGGAATAATGTGCTAGTATGCATCGCATACTAGCACATTATGTTAAACTCACCTTAAAACAAAGCTCCTCCAGTGCCGAGAAGTCAGCGCTGCAGGCGCTCTCATCTTCACTTCTTGCTCATCTTGCTTTCGGGTTTGCGGACTCCGGCTCTGTGACTGGCTGGAGCCGCAATGACGTCACTCCCGCGGGACTCTGAAGGAACGGCACGGGTGGCCGTCCCTTCAGAGTGCATGCGCCAGTGATGTCACTGGCTGCATGTAAACGAAATATCTCCTAAACTGTGAACATTTAGGAAATATTTACACTACCTGAAGGTAAGCCTTATTATAGGGTTACCTATAGATAAAAGCAAAGGATGGAAGTTTACTTCCACTTTAATTTGTTTCCAATAAACTGTATTACACCAGTGGTCGCCTGGCGCCTCTTTCTCCCTTCCGTGCTTTAGCATACACCCATGCAGGGCCACGCTTACCCGCACAGCAGTCCCATATGATGTCAACTGAGATGCAGCGGCTGCATGGACACGACCGCTGCTCCTAATATGACATCTGTGTGCATGAGTGGGTGTGTCCCTGAACTCACACTGTCCTTATTCGGGGACAAGCACCCGCACTGATGTCATGTTGGGAGCATTGGCTGTATTCATACAGCTGCTGCTTCCCAACTGACATCAACTGGACTACCTGTATTCCTTAATGCATTCTATGCAATAGGATAAAAAAAGCTTCTGTGTGCAACCGCCCCCCTAATACTTACCTGAGCCCCATCTCGCTCCAGCGAAATTGCACAAGAGGCTCGCCTGTCCGGAACTCCCTCTCCTTATTGGCAGAGACAGTAGCGCGGCGATATTGGCTCCTGCTGCTGTCAATCAAAAAGGAGTGAGCCAATAAGGAGAGAGAGGGGGCGGGGACAGATCTCCGTATCTGAATGGACACACAGAACAGCAGCTCGGCTCAGGTGCCCCCCTAGCAAGCCGCTTGCTGTAGGGGCACTCAGCAGGAGGGAGGGGCCAGGAGCCCCGGCGAGAGAACAGAGAAGAGGAGGAGCCGGGGCTGCTCTGTGCAAAACCAACTGCACAGAGCAGGTAAGTACAATATCGAGACTTTAGTATAAGTTTAATGTAGAATTATAAAGTTACGGAAATGTCCACTTTAATGTTTTGTCATTTTCAGACACTTCCCTGCTGAGGTTTTTGATTTGCAGATTCCCCAACCTACCACCACTTCCCTGCTGCACATTCTCATTCCTGCTTTCGCATTCACAATAGTATGAATTTTTTTTTATAAAAAAAGGGGCAGGTGTGTAAAACCTTTTCATAATGGAAGGTGGAACTGGGAACCTCAGAGTGGAGCTTCCATCACCAGATCTCCCCACAGATAAAGAGACGTCAAGGGGTTGATTTACTAATGGCAAATAGACTGTGCACTTTGCAAAGTGCATTTGCTCCAGAGCTTAGTAAATGAGCAGAAGCTCTGCTGACTTCCATCATCCAACCATGTGCAAAGCAAAATTGCTGATTCTTTTTTTTCCATTTACCTTGCATGTGATTGGGTATTCTTTGTGAAGTAAAGCTTTTACTAAACCCAGGAGCCTGCATTTACTATATCTGGTCTCCCACAGTACACAGAACATGGAAATGCAATTTTTTTAGTAAATATAAACTGCTACATACTGGTGAGGAGAAAAGGTATTTAGAAGTCTTGTGACTTCCATCAGTTCCTGGTGAAGCTTGTAGGATTTTTCATACTGCACTGAGCGGTCCTATGAGGCTACACGGCTCCTGACCGTCTGTCTGGACAGTGCTGATTGGCCCTGTGTTGATCACATGCTCTCTCCCAAGGAAAAAAAAAACTCTAGCAATGCACACCAAACTGAGGATGTGCAGCCTGACTCCAAAGGCTCTTTTTTATCCAGATTTGTCCAGGGGGGCAGGGCATACAGGATCAAGCATCCTTTTTACACAATGCAGAGGATTAACCCCTTTAGGTTCCACAATGAGTATAACAAGCTTGCTTTACTGCATATACAGACTGGATTTTACTGTTGTGGGTTTAGTAACACTCATTTACTAAGCTCTGGAGCAACTGCTTTTGTAGGGCCTAGGCCAGGGATCCTCAAACTACGGCCCTCCAGCTGTTGCGGAACTACACATCCCATGAGGCATTGTAAAACTCTGACATTCACAGACATGGCTAGGCATGATGGGAATTGTAGTTCCTGAACAACTGGAGGGCCATAGTTTGAAGACCCCTGGCCTAGGCCAATGCACAATTAGGGCACGGACACTTTTTTATTTTTATTTATTTTCCCTCACTGTTTGTCACTTTCAAATTTTGTGTGTGTTTTTTTTTACTGGCTGTAGGGTGAGAGTCCTCGGCTTACCCTGAAGTCTAGTTGGAGGATGTGTGGCCTTCTGGTTCCTTCCTCCCCTGACTCTGGGGGGGGGGGTCTCTCTTTGGGAGAGCCCCCCTGACCTAGTATTCTGGGATGACTTCGGCTGTCCTAGAAGAATGGCCTTCTGGCTAGGCAGATCTTGTGGAACCTTTGTCCCCGTCAGGAGCCTTGCCCCCCCCCCCCCCCCCCGGGGTCAGGGTACGAGTCCTACTCCTTGGGGGGGTGGACAAAAGCTCACCCTTAAGTGCACTTTTTTGTGTGTGTGTTCACGTGCATGTTTTTTTTTTACACTTATGGGTTTTTCCGTTATAGGATAGCCAGATAGTCAGTTGGCTAATCAGGGGAGAGAAGGGGCGAGGCTGAACGGCAGCTCTGTGTCTGAATGGACACACAGAGCTGCAGCTCGGCTCAGGTGCCCCCCATAGCAAGCTGCTTGCTGTGGGGGCACTCGACAGGAGGGAGGGGCCAGGAGCAGCAAGGAGGGACCCGAGAAGAGATGGATCCGGGCTGCCCTGTGCAAAACCAACTGCACAGAGCAGGTAAGTATAACATGTTTGTTATTTATTTCTTTTTTAAACGAGACTTTACAATCACTTTAAATTCTCTTGGCTACAGCGTGGTGCAATGTGGTGGAAGTAAGAACAAGGAAAAGTCCTATATGCCGCACATTGCTGCAAGACCCTGTGAAACTGTGAAGGACAGCCCTTAGCCTGGGCACCAGCCAATCCCACCAATGCATTTCGCTCTGCCCTGCAGATTAATCGCTTCCCGACCGCCTCACGCAGATATACTGCGGCAAAAGGGCATGTACAGGCAGATTAACGTACCTGTACGTTGCCCTTTAAGAAGCGGCTTGTGGGTGTGCGCGCGCCCGCCGGGAGCTCCGTGACCGTGGGTCCCGTGATCGTCTCACAGTGAAGAAGAACGGGGAGATGCTAATGTAAGCAAGCATCTCCCCGTTCTGCCTAGTGACACTGTCACTGATCATAGCTCCCTGTGATCGGGAGCGGCGATCAGTGTAGTGTCACACACAGCCCCCCCCCACAGTTAGAAACACTCCCTAGGACACACTTAACCCCTACAGCGCCACCTAGTGGGTAACCCCTTCACTGCCAGTGTCATTTTTACAGTAATCAATGCAATTTTTTAGCATTGATCGCTGTATAAATGCCAATGGTCCCAAAAATGTGTCAAAATTGTCCGATGTGTCTGCCATAATGTCGCAGTCACGATAAAAAACGCTGATAGCCGCCATTACTAGTAAAAAAAAAAAATTATTAATAAAAATGCCATAAAACTATCCCCTATTTTGTAGACGCTATAACTTTTGCGCAAACTAATCAATAAATGCTTATTGTGAGGTTTTTTTACCAAAAATATGTAGAATACGTATCGGCCTAAACTGAGGAAAAAAAATGTTTTTTTATATATTTTTTGGGGACATTATAGCAAAAAGTAAAAAATAATGCGTTTTATTTTTTAATTGTTCTTTTTTGTTTATAGCGCAAAAAATAAAAACCGCAGGGGTGATCAAATACCACCAAAAGAAAGCTCTATTTGTGGGGTAAAAAGGACGCCAATTTTGTTTAGGAGCCACGACGCACGACCGCGCAATCGTCAGTTAAAGCGACGCAGCGCCGAATCGCAAAAAGTGCTCTGTTCTTTGGCCAGCAAAATGGTCCGGGGCTTAAGTGGTTAATCATGGGGTTCCCCATAATTAAGCTCTGGGGGGCAGAGCGAAATACATTGGGGGCGTGGCATGGCTGGAGCCTGGGCTGAGGCTGTCCTTCACAGGGTCTTGCAGTGATGTGCGGAACATGGACTTTTCTTTTTGTTCTTACTTCTGTTACTGGAGCTGGGATGAGCGATGTCCTCGCCAGCACTCCCAGCGGTATAGCACAGGGGAGGACCTTGAGCAGCACCCCGTCATTTGGTTTTTGGGTCACAGTGCAATGTGGTGGATTATGCTGCACCATGCTGCCCCTTTAAAGTTTGCTCAACTCAAACTACTTTATGTTCGTAGCAATCAATCCTTGACCCGGACAGTAATTATACAAGTAGAAACCATTAAAATAAAAAATCTTTCATAAAAATTACCATGGGTTTTAAGTTTATCAGTCATCTTGTTGATTTGACGCTCCAGCCTGGCGTATCTTGCAAACTCATCCATCATGCTAATACTGGAGAGCTCCTGTCTCATACTTTGAATGTCAGACCTCATGAGAGACTCCTGCTCGGCATCCTTCTGCAGTAACCTGGATACCTGAACAGAAGAAGACAGTCTGAGAAAGAGCATGCAAAAAAAAAAAAAATCCAACCACTTCCACCCTGGAGTTTGTGAACAAATGTCTGCAAACAAATCACACTCCACATTGGTTGCAATATATAACTGTAAGCAAGCTGTGATTCTGAATGAGCTGTCTGTGTGCCACGGTGGTGCCAGAGCTGTCTTCTGTTGTCCTTGTGAGAAGAGCTTCCTCCATATTTGTAGGGGAAAAAAAAAAAGAAAATGGCACTTTGCTATCACAGGCTTAGGAAGTGAGTGATGCTGGGTGGACTTAGTCTGACCTCCCCTGCAGATGGTCAGTATAGAAGGATTGAAGATTAATATTATCATACGTCACTCATATGATCAGATCATTTATTTTCTATAATAATTATTTTACCAGGTCATCTTTATAAGGATTTATTATCTGTAGATCAGAAAAGGTTAACTAAGGTTACAAAAAAAAAAGGAGAATGGAGCAATGGTGACAGTGATCAGGATGTGGAGTACTGCCTCCACTAGAAAGTAGAAAGACATAATCAGCTTAGGTTCTCCTAGCTGCATTACATGTAGTGCTAGACATGCCCCAATTATAGATACAGATTTGTTTTGTTTTGTTTTGTTTTTTGGATTTGCATGGCTGCATCTTTTGACCGACCGCTTACTTTTAGAAATATACCTGTATGTGTATATATTTTTATTATTATTTATTATTATTTTTTATTATTATTTATTTCCATGGATGTGTCTGTTCTAATCTACCTCTTATTTTTATCATTAATCCCATACATATATTATATATATATATTTCCTTTTTTAATTAATATTATTTTTGGGGAGGATTTTCAGGGCTGCATCTCTTTCTAATTGATCTCTTATTTTAGAAATATGCTATAAATATATATATCTATATATTTTTTTTTATTTCTAGGGCTACAATGTTTTTTTTAATTGATCTCTTATTTCTACCATTAACTATATATATATATATATAGGATTATTTCCAGAGCTGCATCTCTTTCTAATTGGCCTCTTATTTTAGAAATATGATATATATATATATATATATATATATATATATATATATATATATATATATATATATATATATATCCATCCATCTATCTATATGTTTTTTGGGAGGATTTTCAGGGCTGCATCTCTTTCTACTTGATCTCCTATTTTAGAAATATGCTATAAATATATATATGTATATACATATATATTTTTGTATTATTATTATTTCTAGTGGTGATGCATCGTCTCTATGCAATCTATTTTTAGAAATGTGCCCCATTGATATCTATAGATATAAATATAGACTTTTTTTGGAGGATTTCCATGGCTGCATCTCTTTCTCATTGATGTCCTTATTAGAAATATACTGTATATATATATTTTTTTTTTTTTCTTTTACTCTTTCTAGTGCTCCATCATTTCTAATTGATTTTTTTTTATATGTGCCCCATATATATATATATATATGATTTTTTTTTTTTTTTTTTAATTCTCAGGCTTGCCTTTTTTTCTAATTGATCTCCCTTTTTTAATATACCCTATATATATATATATATATATATATATATATATATATATATATATATATATATATATTTATTTTTTTTAAGGGATTTCCAGGGTTGCCTCATTTTCTAATCGATCTCTTATTTTTAGAAATCCCACCCCGCCCCATTGTTTTTATATATTCCCAGGGCTGCTTTTTATATTATTTTTTCTGATCCTCTTCCTAGGGGTGGATGATGATGGGGTGGGGGGGGGGGGTCGATTGGTTTATTTCTCCGGATTACTTACAATCGAGGAAAAAGCAGCCAGCTGGCTTTTAAGGAGGTTGCACACAAACACGGTGCTGAGCACCAGCAGACACGCACAGCTCTCCGCCATGTTTTTTTTTTTTTCCTTCTCCCAGCCTGCGATCATCACATCACAACACAATAGCAATCATCCAAACCCCGCCCCTCGGGAACCAGGAAGGAGGAGGGGGAGTGGGGGGTGATAGACGGGACGAGGCGAACGAACGAACGAACGGACGGATCTTCCCAATGAGAGGACACAATCCTCCTCTCCTCTCCCGGTTCTGTAGAGTGAAGCGCACAGGAAGCGCGCGCGCGGTGGCGGTTACATTCGGATACATTATTTTTTTTTTTTAGAAACATTGTATTAGTGAAGCCCCGCCCACTTTCAGAACGTTGAGCGCAAAAAAAAAAATTAAAAAAAAAGACAGGCAGCCTCTCCGCTCGCGCGGCCCCTCCCACTTTTTTTTTTTTTTTACAACGTCGAAGCTGTATAGCTCAGAGCGGAGGTGGGCGGGGAAAGCTGACCAATCAGAGCGCGCCCTTCTATTTACCACCAGTGATTCAAACAAGAACGTAAAAGGAGAGAGGAGGAGGGGATAAAAAAAAAAAAAAAAAAACTTCCAATGGAGGGAAAAAAAAAATAATAATAGCTAAAGCCGATTTAGGGAGGCGGGGCTTTGTGGGAGGGAAAGGGAGGGATGATGTTTTGAGTGACAGGCCGGCTCACCCAGACAGGTGCCGGTGTTATGGTTTGAAAGGCGCTCTTTAGCCGCGCTCGGCCAATAGGGAGGCGGCGGGGCGTGGCCCGGGGAGGGAGGGGGAGGAGTTGTCCCCGCCCCGCTCAGGTTGGAGCGGTGAATAGATAAGAGGGCGGAGGGATCCTATCCGGTTTGAACTAGTTCTCTCGCTGGCATATTAACCGCTTGCAAGCGCCGAGGAGTGAGCTTAGTCTTTGTGAGTGACTCCATCTGCAGGAGGGGAAGAAGGGATTCCTCCGCTCTCCGAGGCGCTCCTCTCTCATTGGCTTATTCTTCTCCTTCCCGCTTCTCTATCTCCTCACATTTTTTTTTTCCAGGATTTTATTTTTATTTTTTTTTAACCCTTCACGAGCACATCGCCCGCCATGCCGAAGAGAAAGGTAAGCTTTGCCCTACCGAACGATATCTCCCGAATTTTATAGTTCCGCCTCCCCCTCAGGACTCCCCGGGCGGGAAGACCCCCGGACACACCGCTCCGGTGTTATTATGAATTATTCTTTAATATACGGTAAGGTTGGTGATGGCGGTGCAGTGGGGGGAGGGGGAGCAATGGCGCGCAATGCTGAAGAGCGGCTCCTCTTCTTCTCCCCCCTCCTCCTCCTCTTCTTCACCACGAACGTCTAGAACGTCCTGGCGCGGGG